>JAUELO010000179.1:26050053-26061162 GCA_032357855.1 Amphibolips quercusostensackenii | reverse complement strand
TTATAATAACAAGTTATTAACAACACAACTTTTCAGAAATGCAATTTTAAAATAAAATATATATATATATATATATATATATAAGATAAAAATTATTTCAATGTTTTAATGGAATTAATTTTAAAAATTCTTTAATTATTAATCTTTATTATCATTATATTATTATTTATTTATATAAAAACTTAAATTTTCTGCAATAATTTAAAAAGCTTATTAATAAATGAAATATTTATTGATGAAAGTTTAAATTTTAAAAATATAAAGTACAAATTATTTAAATGTTTAAATGAAAATAATAGTTTAATTCTTAAATTAGGTGAAAATTATATGAATGTTTTGATGAATATTATAGTTTAATGCTTTTTATTTTGCGACACGATTAATTAATTATTAGTTGATTAATTTTTTTACAATATTAAATTAAATGAGGATTAAAATTTAGTTTTTCGTAAAATTAAGAAACATAAATTGATTAATTAGTTAAAGGTTAAATAAACGAATACTGGATATAATTTGCATAATAAAGTTTATTTATACTTAAAATACCCCTATTCCACTTATATAATTTTTTAAATCTATCTGATGTTTTAATTATTTAGCTATGTATTTTCGTACGCTGTTTTTTTTTAAATTATTATAAAAATTTTTTAATTATTGAATTATTATAAATATTAATATAAATTATATTGAAGTTTGCGCGCGCGTATAATAGTCTAGTAAGATTGGATCTTGAGGGTTAGAAAATTATGTAAATAGTGTCACAAATTTGAAAAAATAGTGTAAGAATAGTGCAAACAATTTTCCGGTATTAAATTTATATGCAGTCTGAATTAAGAAAACCCAATAAGAAAATCTAACTATTGTTTAAAATTATTTTGTTGAAAAATAAACAATTTTGTTAAAAATGTTTGAAAAATTGGTTGGAATTCAACGACTTTATTGAACATTCCCCTTCTTTGTTTAAAAATTCATCTATATCTGTAGAAATTTACTCTTTTCAGGTTAAAAATGCAACTGTCTGGGTAAAAATTAATCTCCGTTGAAAATTACATTTTTTGTTTGAAATTAGGTTTTTTAAAATAAAAATTAAACTATTTTGTTGAAAATTAACTTTTTTGTTGAAAAGTAGACTGTTTCTAGAAAATTCGTATTCCCGCTCTAAAATTGTATAATTTGTAAAAAAATAACTATTTGGGTAAAAGTTTATGTACTTTCTTGAAAATACATTTTTTTTGTAGAAAATCAATTTTCTGGTTAAAATTGAAACTATCTGGTTAAGAATTAATCTGTTTCAGTAATGGATTAAAGTCTATTGTTAAAAAATTCCTTTTTCTTGATTAAAAGTAACTGTGTTATTTTTAATTAAATTTTTTTAAATATCAACTTTGATATTTTTTGTTAAAAATCCATCTTTTTAAGTTAAAAACTGAACCACTGTAGAACTACTATCTTGAAAGTTAATTTTTTGGTTAAGATTCATATTTTATTTTAAAATTACTTTTTTTTTTGTTAAGAATGTATTTCTTAACTAAAAATGTAAAAATTTTATTGAAAATTTAGTTCGGCAATTTAGTAAGAAATTTAATTGTTTGGTTAAAAATTTGTGCATTTAGTCAAAAATTCATATTTGTCAGCACAAAGTCGATTTTTTGGGTTAAAATGCAACTGTCTTTTATTTTTAAGTAAATTCCTTTTTTGCTGAAATAACAACTATTACATTTTTCGTTTAAAATTCAACTCCTTGATTGAAAGTTGAACTATTTCCTGGAAAGTTAATTTTTTGGGTTCAATATTCATAATGTTAGTTAAAAATTAGTTTTTTGTTAAAAATTAATTTTTTTGTAACTGAAAATTGAATTATAGTTTTGGAAAATTAATATTCTTGGGTTGAAAATTCAACTGTCTTAGTTACGGATTCTGGTATATTATTGAAAATTCCTTTTTGTTGGTTAAACCCGCTGTGTTTACTTTTTAATTAAAATATTTTTTGTTAAAATATCAATTTTTTCAATATTCATAATTTCAGTTAAAAATTAGTTTTTTGGTAAAAATTAATTTTTTTGAACTGAAAATTGAACTATTATGTTGAAAATTAATATTCTTGGATTGAGAATTCAACTCTCTTAGTTACGGATTCTGGTATATTATTGCAAATTCGTTTTTGTTAGTTAAACCCACTGTTTTTCATTTTTAATTACATTTTTTTTTGTTAAAATATCAACTATTTCAATATTTATGATTTTAGTTAAAAATTAATTTTTTTAAACTAGAAATTGAATTTTTTTGTTAAAGATTCAAACACCTTCGTTGAAAGTTGAACTACTTCAGTAAAAGTTTTTTTGGTTTGTTAAATATTCATAATTTTAATTAAAAATTCGTCGTTTCTTTATCAGTTAAAAATTTAATTTTTTTACTAAAAATTTTACTATTTTGTTCAAAATTCATATCCTAGGGTAAAAAATTGAACTGTTTTGTAGAAAATTCGTCTTTTGGTCTTGAAAGTTCAACAATTTGGTACAAAATTAAACTGTAGAAAATTCTTTTTTCTTTTATTGAAAATTAATTCGCCTAAATGAAAATTTATCTACTCCACTTTTGGTTAAAAATTGATCTTTTTTAGTTTACAAGTTCAACTATTTTTTCATTTAACTATTTTTGTACAATCTTTTATTTTCTATGAGTTTTATACCGGAAATCGGTAAATTCAATTAAAAAATCATTGGATTTCAATAACGATTAAATTTTGATAAGCAATTTAGTTACGCTCGCTTATGCTCGCGTTGACACCGGAAATGGGTATAGGTTTTAAAGATTAAACATTTTTGAACAATTTTAGGTTAGATTAACAGTTGCATCGAAAATCGGTTACTTTGAACCAAAAACATCAGGTTAGAATGAGTATTAACAATATTAACCCATTTTTTGTGACGTTAATGTTTTTGGTCTAAAATTGTTATTTTTAATATAAGCTCGTAAGATTCAAAAGAATTTTTACAATTTTGAACAACTTTAGGTTATATTACTGTTTTTCGTCGAAAATTAGCATTTTCGGGTAAAAATTCAACGGTTTGATTATCTATGTATCAAACAAAAATATAGTTCTTGATTTTTTTCCATTATTTTAGACAATAGATACTATAAAAACATAAATATTGTATTACTATTAATTTTATATTTTGATTCTAAAATTGTGTGCGATAAAATAATAATCGAATGCGTGTTTTTTCGTACCTGTAAATAAATGTTTCAAACAACCTATTCTTTTACATTATTAAAAATATCTTTTAGTCCACAAAAGTTGGTTAAATTTCATTAATTTTATTTGTTTAAACTAGAGTCTTTTCTTTCGTTGAAGAAAACAATGATCAATTTAAATTTAATTTATAGGAGACTAGTCTATTAAAACCTAGTACCTATCCAGAGCGGATGGAATTCATTATCCATAAATTAATAATTAACTACTAAAACGATATCAAAAACAAAATAAAAAATAGAAATCCATTTTCAAATTCTTTGCTGAACGATTTCCACTACATTGTTGCATACGCCAACTAAAAGAACTGTATCTAATAAATTTAATTAATCGCTCCGTGAAGCAGAAACTATTGCGTGTCATTAATAAACGCAAGTGTGAGTCCCAGTAGCTTGCGCTTACTTGATCATGTTAAAATATTAGTTGTGCATAAAATGAAGGTTTTTGAGTCATTATTTAATGACTGATGGATTTATGATCGATATTTCATTCCATGTGTGGGAATCATCCAGTCTCTTTTTGCATATTTTAAATTTGCAAACGACATTTTGAGTGACGATTCTTAAAGCAAACTTGAAAATTAATTCAAAGCGTCACTTTGTAAATATTCAATTTCAATCAAAGTCATATCTCAGTGGACTAATACAAACAAGATTCTTCCATTTTTATCGAATTTTTATACCCAAAATTAAGTCGCAGAAATAAATGGAATTAGGCCATAAATAATAAACTTGATAACGACATTACGAAATGTCTCCTTCACACATCGTGTAAGTAGAAACTTTCGACGTTTAATCTTTATCTCATCATTAACTTTTATTAAGGAGAACTGGATTTCTATTTCCGTTGAACCAGGCATAAAAGTCTTTAGTTTTCAAACATTTATTATTAATTCTCTCATTTCTATTTTAATCTAATCTGCACACTAAGAACAAATACATAAAACGCCTTTACATTTTTATCAACTTAAGGGTGACATTTTATTATTTCACAATCCTTCACAAGTTTTTTTTTAGACAAATCCCATTCTGAAAATTCTGAAAATGAAAGTACACTTTAAAAAATTTGGGTAATTTTCCTCGCTCTTTTTTAAAGAAAATTTCACATTTTAGTATATGTATTAGTACCATTAGTAAATTAAAAAACTTGACAAATTGTAAGGAAAATTCACCTAATAACTGCTTTTAACTTTTAACTAAATTCTAGAAAATTTTATCACAAATTTCTTGGGGAAAGTTCCACTATTTATAGGATATATTCTCTGAGATACTTTGTGCACTGTCCCTAATAACATTACGCCGAAAATTACACAAAAGTGGGAATTTTTCACGAAAATATTAAAGAATATTCCCTGACATCCAACAAGTATTCCCCAACATCCAGCACGTATTTTGAAACATTTTTTTTTAATATCCCTAAGATATTCGGGCAAATATTTACCTGGGTTCAAGTAAAATTTATTTTAATTTAACATTTATAAAAACTTGTAAAATCCTTCTGACGATGAATATTTCAGCATTCAATGCTATTGAATAAAATTGTATGCCATGAATAGAAATCGACTGAAGAGTTGAGCATCTGAAATGATTCACCGATCATCAATAAAAATCGCGGAAATTCCGCACCTTGATTTTACAAGACTTCTATTGTCTTTTAACCTTAAAAATTTTTTTATAATATCGATGAAAATCTATACTAACGAGGTGTACCGAGTTATATTCTGATGAATTATTTGTTGATTGACTTCATTTTTATTTTTATATGATATAAAATATTCCTAAAGTAGCACTGAATAGACATTTTTTTCCATTCCTTCAAAACTTAATTTTGGGTGTGTTTAGGAATTATGAAAAAATGTTGACTCTAGTCCTTTTTTATTTTAAAATGTACGGAAGCAATCATTTATTTGAAACACGGTTCGGTAGAAGTGTCTTCAACCCAAAATTTCGAACACCAAGAATGTTTCTCCTGACTTTGTATTTTGGATATTTTTTAACTATTTTCCGACAAATAACAAAATTTTTACCTGACCCATTCTTGGGAAAATTAATTTTTTTAAATCACGAGAGAAAAATTGTTCCTTGAAAAAAATGAGGGCAAACAAATTTTGATTCGAGTAATCTTAGGTTAGTTTTTTGTTCTTGAAAAATCTTGTTCTTTATTCCTATTTATGATTATAAAATTTTTTTTAGGGAAGTGTATAATTTATCTGCTTTTAAAAATCTCTGCACAAAAAATTATTATATGATCAGTTAATGATCAATTATATGGATAGAGATTTTGATAAAATCATAAAATATTATACATAACACTAACAACTTTTTTTTAATCAATCAACGATATAAGCAATGAGATTTTTAAAAATGAAAAACTATCCTGGGGTTACTTAAACCAAAATTTATCTATTCTAATATTTTCTCTCGCATAAAACTGTGAAGACTTCAAAAGATTTTAATTATTTCAACCTATTTTTAAACATTGTAAAAGATTTTAAAGACTTCTGACTTGGATTATAACACTTTTTATTTTTATCCGAAAATATATTAACTGCCTGTTTATGAAATTGGGAAGAGTGACGTTATAAATTTCGTCAAATTTTTATTTGCAAAAAAGAAGAATTTTTAAATTAAAAAAAAAAACTGATTTGGAACAAGGAATTTTCAAAATCTGACGGAAAACACGGATTGGTGTAGTATATTTCCTTTTTATAAATCAAAATTAAAATTATTTTTCAAAACTTCTTGTTTCATGTCAAAAGTTACCTGTTCTAAGCGAAAATTATAATTCATCATGAAATAACCTGTTCCGAAGTCAAAATTATAATTCTTTACGAGAATTTTTGTTATACTTCCCTCATTTTATTCTACGTCCAAATTCAGAATTATAATTTTTTTTAAATTTCCTATACCAAGTTACAATTAAATTAATTTCCAAAATTCTCTGTTCTAAATCAGAATTATATTTATTTATAAAATGTTCCATTATAATTTAGAAATATAGAAACTTCCATTTTGAAAAATCTGGTAAAGGGAAGTTTCAAATTGTGACGAATCCTGACTTAATAGAGGAATTTTTTTAAATTCCTTTCTTCTAAATCAAATTTTATTTCTCAAATTCTTGTTCCATGTAAAAAATTAGTAGATAAGTAAGGCCGTTTCTAATCGCAACTTCCTGCCTTACCGACACCGAGAAGCTTTTCACCGGTAGTGGTTCGTGCCCATGCTAAGTTTCTAGAACATTCCTGATGACGTCACAGAATAATAATACTGCGCACGTGCTAAGTTTTGAGAACATTCCTGATGACGTCATCAGGAATTTTCTAGAAACTAAGCACGGACACGAACCACCACAGGCTAGAAGCTTCTGGATGTAGGTAAGGCAGGAGTTTGTAATTAGAACCGGCCTTACTTATCTACCAAAATTCCCTGTTCCAAGCCAAACTATAATAATTATAATTCCTTTAGAAAACTCGCTGTCCTTAAGGGAAAATTATAAATCTTTACAAAACTCAGAATCCAAAATTCACTGAAAATTCTTGGTGTTTCGATAAATTTTTACACTTTTTAGGGTTTTGTAGCCCGGAGAAGAAGCCCCTATTCCTAAGTATTTGCCCATCGTTCTTTTTTCCAAGAGGGGAAGTAAAAGGTTGGGGAAAAGGGGAAGTAGAAGGAAGGGGAAGTAGAGGGAAGGGGACTGGGGTAACTAGGGGATTCAGAGGTGTAAAGGCAGAGAAGTAGAGGAGGGGAAGTAGTGGAGGGGAGGCAGGAAAAGCAGCAGAATCAGGGGCGAGGAAGTAGGAGAGTAGAGGAGGGGAAGTAGGGTAGGTGAGTGGTGAAATCAGAGAAGAGGAGTAGTGAAAGTAGGAGGAATGAGGAAAGTGAGAAGTGGGATGTGGATGAAGTGCGGAGGGATATTAGGAGCAGTGAGGGAAAGTGAATAGAGAGGATGGGAAAGAGGAGAAGTGAGGAGGGTAGTGGGGGGGGGGTAAGGGAAGCAGTGGAAATGGTTGGCGAGTGAGGAAAGGGGGATTAGGGAAAATTTTGTGCTGAATAAGGGGAAGCAATAAAAGTAGAGGCAGTATGAAGAGCGAGGGGAATGGGACGGGAAATGAGAGTGAGGGGGAGTGGAAAGCAGAAGCAGTGAGGGAAATTGAGAGATGGTAGGGGTATAGGGAATTAAGGAAGGTGACGGGAGGGATAGTAATAAGAGGGATTGTAGGGGAAGGGAAGTAAGTTGCTGAGTTTCTGTTGTTGAAGGTGACGTGGATGCATGTGAAGTAGTGGATGGGAGTGTTGCGTGGGGAACTAGGAGGAATAGAGATGGGATAAGTAGGTTAAAGGGGGGGCTAGCAAACGAGGAATTGAGGGGAAGGATAGTAGAGGAAGTTATGTGGGAGGGGAAAGCATGTAGGCAAAAGGGAGAGGTGCATAGGATGGGAATGCAAGGGAGGAGGAAGTTCAAAATTTTTGATGATTCCAAATTTTGTGGAATATAACAGCTTTCTTCTCGTATAAATGTTGACCAGGATTAAAAAAATTTTAAAGAGTTTCTAAATTGAAAAGATGTGAGCGTATGAGAAAAAATGTAAATTTAATAAGATAATAAGAGTGAGAAGCAGGAGCATGGCCTCAATTCATTAAGGCTCACATACAAAGTCTCCTGCAAGTCATCTGTAAATCTTGATGACTTACATTGCGTGTAATAGTTCAGCCTTCGCAAATACATCAGGGGATTATTAAAAGATGAGAAAATACAACTACAATTTCGCCTCTCTTCCAGAGAAATTTAATATAATCCCACCCATAATTAGAATGCACGACTGTACTTTTCGCTGATTACTGTTTCGCATGCTCAGCTTGTTAACTCTTTTTAAAATCAATTCGTGTAAAGAGAATGCAACCAAGGTAAAGCAGCATTTTTTCCATTAATAGACCCTGATCAAAATTAGAAATGACAATGCGTGTTCTGCATATAAGGTCCTTATTGTTCGTCACGGAAGTTTTAAGAAATAATTACGGTTGCTGTAAAAATAACAGACTTTCGTCAACAATTTCGTGTAAAAATCTAATCGGCATGCTAAAAATCATTCAAAAAACAATTTCAACAAAAAATCTTGAAAAACTAACGCGTAGCCAGAAAATATAGGTCAGATATACTTGAATTATAATTTTAAACCTTTTCAAACCATCATAAATTTGCAATATTTAACTGTGAATTTAATGAGATAAAAAATTCAATTTTAAAATGAAAAAATTGAAACTTAGCTAAATTAAATTCTACAATCTCCTCTTTTACATGAGACCAAGAACATAACAAAATATTTACTGATTCTTGAATTATCATGAAAAATGTGGAAGCGTGCCCAAACCTATCTTCTATCTTTTAACGCATGGGGAAAAGGAGACGGAAGACTACGATTTTTCTCTTGGGCACGCTTCCACATTTTTCATGATAATTCGAGAATCAGTAAATATTTTATTATCCTCTTCGTCTCATTTTAAAAAGAAGATTGTATAGTTTTATTCAGCAATTTTTATTTTTATTTAAATTTTTTCCATGTACTTCCCTGAAGCACTTCAGAAATAGAAAAGTGTAAATAGTGTCGCTTTGACAAAAAGGTGACAGAATAATGTCACACATTTTTTCAAGTATTAAACTTATTTGTGTGAAGTTCAATTTTAAAAATGTATAATCCGAAATCCAATAGTGCGCAATAGAGAATAATTTATATTTTTTATGCATTTAGTATTATTATTTCGGTTTTCTAATCTAATATTTTAAAAGTATCAAAAATGAATTTCAACGTTTATTTAAAATGCTATTATTTAGTCTATGAGTTATCAAAATTCCTATTTATTTATGGCAGGCTTCACAGTCTTTCCCCTTTTTCCACTTTTTTCACTTATATGCGAACTGAATAAGAAAATCTAACTATTTTCGGTTGAAAGTTCATTCTTCTCAGTTGAGAAGTTTGCTTTCACATATTTGGTTAAGAATTCACCTTTTTTGGTTAAAAATTATATCATTTGGTTAAAAATTAAATTATTTTGTTCAAGATTGAAATATTTTGTTGATAATTTGTCCTTTTGGCTTGAAAATTCAAGAAGCGGATTGACATTTTTTTCTTTCTCGAATACTACATTTTTTGGTTAAAAATTCAACTATATTGTTAAAAATTCAACTATTTTGTTAAAAATTCAACTGTTTTGGAGAAAATTTGTACTTTCGGCTCGAAACTTCCATAATGTCGTAAAAAAATTCAACTATGTGGTAGAAAATGTATGGGTTTTGTTAAAAATGCATCTTTTCTTAGAAAAAAAAAACATCTTTTGGTTAAAAATGCAACTATTTGGTTGAAAAATAATCTGTTTAAATTAAAAATTCCAGTATTTTTTAGAAAATTAATTACTGTTCGTTCAATCGAAGTGTTTTTTATTTGAAAATAAATTCTTTTTTTGTCGGAATATCAACAATAACATTTTAAGTTTGAAATTCATATTTTTGTTGAAAATCCAAATACTTGTTTGAAAGCTTAACTATTATCTTAAAAATTAATTTTTTTTGTGTTGAAGATTCAAAATTTTAGTTCAAATTTCGTTTTTTTTGGGCTTAAAAATACAAGAATTTGATTAAAATTTTTCTCTATATTGGCTAAAAAAAATTTTCTTGTTGAAAATTCAAATTTTTTGTTTGAAAATCCATCTTTTCCTGTATAAACTGAACTTTTTTGGTTGAAAATTCACAATTTTGGTTGAAAATTAATCTGTTTGAGTTGGAAATTAAAGTATTTTGTTGAAAAAAAATTTGTTTGTCAAACAAAACTGTCAACAATTAATTCTTTTAAACTGAAAATTAAAATAATTTGTTGAAACTTCATCTGATTGGATAAAAATTCATCTTTTTGGCTTGAAAATTCAACAATTTGGTACAAAATTCACCTATATAGTGCAAAATTAAAATTTTTTGTAAAATTTCAATTCTTTTATTAGAAATAATTTTTCTAATGAAAATGTAATTATTCCATTTCTGATTGCAACTTTATATTTTTAATTGAAAATTGATCTTTCCTAGTTGAAAATTCAACTACTTGGTTGGAAATGCCATTGTTTTGTTGAAAATTAATTTGTTTTGGCTGAGGATTTAACAATTTTATTTGAAATTCAATTTTTTTTGTGAATCCAAGTGTTTTTTTATTTTAAGTTAAATTATTTTTCTATGGAAATATCAACTATTACATTTTTCGTTTTAACTTTTTGTCAGAATCTTAGTTGAAAATTCGTTTCTTTTGTCGAAATATTAACTATAATATTTTTTATTGGAAATTCATCTTTTTAGCTTGAAAATTAATTTTTTTGAGTGCAAGTTTAATACTTTTGCTTAAAGTTAACTTTTTTGTTGAAAATTATTCTGTTTTGGTTGAAGATTTAACTATTTTGTTGAAAATTCATATTTTTTGGTTAAATCTAACTGTTATTTTATTATAAATTACATTCTTTTTTCATTGAAATATCAACTATTACATTTTTCGTTTTAATTTTTCGTCACAATTTTAGATGAAAATTCATTTCTTTTGTTTAAAAATTAATTTTTTGAAATGAAAATTTTATTTTTTTGCTGAAAATTCAATTAATTTATTGAAAATTCGTCTTCTTGGCTTGAAAATTCAACAATTTGATACAAAATCAATCTGTTTTGTTAAAAATTAGTCTTTTTGGTACAAAATTAATCTTCTTAGTGGAAAATTTAACTATTTGGTTGAAAATGTATGTATGCAATTGAGAATTCATCTTTTTGGTTAAAAATTAAACGACTTGGGTGAAAGTTGAATTAATTTATCAAATTATAAGGAACAGTCA
>JAUELO010000179.1:25989335-26010768 GCA_032357855.1 Amphibolips quercusostensackenii | reverse complement strand
CCCCTCAGCGCTCAACGAAGTGAAGTTAGCTGACGATGAAGTGAAAATGCCTAATTGTTAGAAACGCCCCTTACTTCAGTTCCGTATCAAATCAAGAGTAGTTATATTTAAAATAATATTAAACTTAATAAAAATCCGAAATTTAAAAGATATCGAAATTAAATTTTGAAGGTTTCTAAGGATTTTTAAAGGTTTTAAGAAAATAAAAAAAATCTTAAGATTTCTGGGAAAATTTAAAATGATTTTTTATTTGAAAAAATTAATGGTCAAAGAATATTTAGTGAGATTTGAAAAAAAAATTTTGAATTATAAATAATGACTAAACGATTAATGATTTGGAAAAATTTGAGGAAGCTTAAGGTAAAAAGACTACTGAAAAAATCCTGAAAAGCATAATTCTCGACACTGTAAAATTCCGGAATTGGAAAATATTCGAATAAAATTTTCGAAGATTAATATTCCCGAATAATAAAATTTCCGAATTAGAAAATTCCCGAATAATGAAATTCCTGAACAGTTTATAATATTAACGAATTGGGAAATTCCCAAAAAATAAAATTCCGGACAGTTTATAATATTACCGAATTTGAAAATTCCTGAATAATAAAATTTCCAGTAGAAAATTGCCGAATTATAAAATATACGAACTAGAAAATTCCCAAATTCAAACAAATACACATCTTTTATAAATATGTTTTATTTATTAAAAATACGATACTGAAATATTTGTATTAAAAAAAACTTATTTTTTATGTTTAAAGTTTCGAAAGTTATTGTTTGAATTGAAAATGACAATAAATGAAAAATTGTATTTCTGGATGAAATTTTTTTCAATTATTGTTATTTTACATTCAAACAATAATTTTAAAAACTTTAAACGCAAAAAAGTTTTTTTTTATAAAAGTATTTCATTATTGTATTTTCAATAAATAAATAATATTTATAGAAAAAAATATGTGTTTGCTTAAATTGGAGAATTTTCTAGTTCGGAGATGTTGTGATTCAGATCTCGAATTTGAAAATTTCTGACAGAAAATTGCCAAATTATGAGATTAGCGGAGTGAAATAGTGCCGGAATTTTTTTTTTCTTGGTATTTTTAGACATCCCATATATTTAGGAGTTTTGAAAGATTCAAAAATATCTTAAAACTTGAAAAGATTTTAAAACATTTTATATAAAATGTAGATTTTCGAAGATTTCAAATGAAAAATTTAAAATTCGTTTAAGAATTTTGAAAGGTTTCGAAACAAAATTTTCTAATTAAAATTCTCAGTAGAACCAAAAATGATTTTTTTTAAATTGATTTCAAAAGCTCATTTAAAACGATTTGGAAAATTTTAAAGAAGTATCTAGAAGATTTTAAAGAAATGTTTCAAAAGATTTCAAAACAAATTTTCATGTATAGATTAATTTTTGTAGCTTAAAATTGGTCAAAATAATATAGTTTTTAAAATTTATAAATTTTTCCATTCATTTTTCAAGTTATATCATTAAAAACGATAGCGTGGATTTCTACTTTTTTGAAATTTTTAAATTGTAAAACGAATAAAAGTTCATTATTTAAAATTTCGCAGCTTAGCGACTTTTCCTGACAAAAATTTTAACTGAAAAGTGTTGAAAGCTTCCGTTTTATATGCGTAAATTATTGAGCGCCTAAAATAAAAAATGTTAAAGCTTTAATTTAAAGAGTTTTGAATTTAAAATATTTGATTTTGTGTGTTTTAATTTGCAGTTAAGTTTTTATAACTTCAAATGAAAAAATTTTTCTCTTCAAGAGTTCAAATCTTTAAATTTCAATTACCGTGTTCAATTCCTTGACAATTGTTTAATTTTTATTTTCATTTTAAAAGTTGTTCTTTTTCAACTTAGGATGACAAATATTAAGAACATTGCAAGGACATAATTTTAAGTGGCATATGTGGTGTCCAATCGATTGCTATATATTAAAAAAAAGACTTAAAACGTAAGGATTTTGTGTTTAATAACGATGATCCATTATTGTCTTTTCATATTCCACCATTTATTTTAAATTCAAAAACTGATTTTACAATGAAGAGAATTTTATTTAAATAAAATAATAAGTTATTAAATGCATGGAAAAATACCAGAAATGTGAAAATTGTACGAAAGATACATCGAATTCAGGGGGATGGCTCTCCTCTAAAGTCTAAAGGCCTGTAGAATAAATGTGTCATAAGATTTGACCAAAGCCGAGTGGCGGCGCTAGCTGTACTTTCAGGCCGACAATTAGTCAAATGCATGGTGAAAATACAAATTTAATTTATTTTAATTATAAAAATACGTTTTGTGCATATATTTATATCGGAAAAATATTGTCTAGCATACTAAATATCCAATAAATTAGTAAGTAAGTAATAATTAGTAAGTGTTTATTGAAAATTAAAATTAACGCTTAATTGAACCAAATTATACCAATTGTATTTCGTTTTAAAGCTAAAAAATAATTTACTTTGTTTCGTTATAAAACATTTATAAAAATTAATTATGCTATAAAAATATTTATTGTTACCAATATGTCGAATGTTTTTAACGCTTTATATGATAAGGAATAGGATTTAAAGAGTAAATAAATATTCATAAAGTTGTAGAATAAAAAAGTGTATTTGCGAATAATATCTTTAAAAACAATTGTAATGAATTTAAACTGTTTTCAAATTTTTTGATAACAACTTTAATAAATTGTTTTATTAATATCTTTGAAAATTCATGTTACCAATAGTTTGCGTAAAAAGACAGTTTAATTGCACATTTTTACTCTTTATCTCGTTGAAATTAAATTTTTTCTAATTGTGCAACATTTTTTTGGCAATGATTTTGAAAGTGAACAAAAAAGATCACGAAATTTAAAGACAATTGTGATGAATTAAAAATGTTTTCAAATTTTTTGATAACAACTTTAATCAATTGTTTAATTAATATTGATTAAGAATTCATGTTACAAATAATTTGAGTTGAAAAAATGTGTCAATTGCATATTTTCGTTAACATTTTTACTATATGTATATACCTTACTGAAATAAAAAAAATGTTATAATGCAACACTTTTTTTCAATCATTTTTAAAGTACAAAAGAAAGATGACGATCTTTAAAAACAATTTTAATGACTTTGAACTGTTTTTAAATTTTCTCATAACAACTTTAATACATTGTTTCATTAATATTAATTTAAAAAAGTTAAAAAATACAGATGAAAATAGGTAGCGTTCCAATATCAGATCCATCTTTTTCAAGTATCACATGCTCCGTAAGAATATCCTCACAATCAAAATGCTCTGCACAAATTACATGCTTTTTATTAAAAATTAGCTCTCAAAATTGCTCTCTGCCAGATCTTTATTATTTTCTTGTCATTTAGTACAGCATGAACTTGCTATAAATATTTAAAATTTTCAAGCTAAAATAAAAAAAAATTTAATACCAATTTTGTCCGAAAAATATTAACATAATCCAAAACTGTTAGGAGATTATAAATCTTGCTCAAATTATAATGATTTCTGTTTTAAAATACTAATTATCGATGTAAAATAACAACGTAACCTGCAATTGTTAAAAAATTATAAATATTCTTTGAAATCTAATGATTTTTCAAAATACAAATTTTAATTTCTGATAAAACACTAAAGCGATTCAAAATTGTGTAGGCTTGTAAATTTTATTGTATTAAGCAAAACTCATTCGACCTTAAACTAAATTTTTTTTTAAATAGAAATTCCAGGTAAAAAACACTAAAATAATTTGAAATTGTTAAGAGATTTTTAATCTTGATTATATCATAATAATTTTTGTTTGGAAATACTAATTTTCATTGTAAAACACCATCATAACCTAAAATTGCTAAAAAATTATGAATCCTTTTTGATATATAATGGTTTTTTAAAATGCAAATTCTAGTTTCTAATAAAGGGACTAAAGCAATTTAAAGTTGTTTAGGCTTGTAAATTTCATTATAATTAACAAAACTCTTTGGACCTTAACCTAAAGATTTGTATATTTAAATAAAAATTCCAGGTGAAAAACACTGAAATAATTTAAAATTGTTGAGAGATTTTTAATCTTGATTCTATCATAATGATTTTTGTTTGGAAATACTAATTTTCAATGTATAACGCCATCATAACATAAAATTGTAAAAAAATTATGAATTTTTTAAAAATCTAATGGGTTTTTAAAATACAAATTTTATTCTGATAAAAAACACTAAATCAATTCAAAATTATTAAGGCTTGTAAATTTTATTATATTAAACAAAACTTATTGAACTTAAATCTAATGATTTTTATTCTGAAATACCAATTTCAGCTAAAAACACTAAAATAATTTAGAATTGTTAACAGATTTTAAATATTGATCATATCATAATGATTTTTGCTTGAAAATACTAATTTCCAATGTAGAACGCTATCATAACCTAAAGTTGTAAAAAAATTATGAATCTTTTTTAAAATTTAAAATTTTTTGAAATACAAATTTGAAATCTGATAAAAAACACTAAAGCAATTAAAAATTATTGAGGCTTGTAAATCTTATTATATTAAACAAAACTCATTAGACTTAAGTCTAATGATTTTCATTTGAAAATACCAATTTCGGCTAAAAAACACTAAAATAATTTAGAATTGTTAACAGATTTAAAATACTGATCATATCATAATGATTTTTGCATAAAAATATTAATTTTCAATTTAGAACGCTATCATAACCTAAAATTGTAAAAAAATTATGAATCTTTTTTGAAATTAATAATTTTCCAAAATACAAATTTCAATTTCTGTTGAAAAACACTAAAGCAATTCAAAATTATTAAGGCTTGTGAATTTTATTATATTAAACAAAACTCTTTGGACCTTAACCTAAAAATTTGTATTTTTAAATAAAAATTCCAAGTGAAAAACACTAAAATAATTTAAAATTGTTGAGAGATTTTTAATCTTGATTATATTATAATGATTTTTGTTTGGAAATACTAATTTTCAATTCAGAATGCCATCATAATATAAAATTGTAAAAAAATTATGAATTTTTTTTGAAATCTAATGGTTTTTTAAAATACAAATTTTATTCTGATAAAAAGCACTAACTTCATTCAAAATTATTAAGGCTTGTGAATTTTATTATATTAAACAAAACTCAATGGACTTAAATCTAATGATTTTTATTTTAAAATACCAAATTTGGCTAAAGAACACTAAAATAATTTAAAATTGTAGACAGATTTTTAATCTTGATCAATCATAATGATTTTGGCTTAAAAATGCTAATTTTGAATGTAGAACGCTATCATAACCTAAAATTGTTGAAAATTATAAATCTTATTCAAAATATAATGATTTTTTTAAATGCAAATTCTAATTTCTAATTAAAAGGACTAATGCAATTTAAAATTGTTTAGGCTTGTGAATTTTATTATAATTAACAAAACTCTTTAAACCTTAACCTGAAGATTTGTATTTTTAAATAAAAATTTTAGGTAAAAAACACTAAAATAATTTAAAATTTTTAAAAGATTTTTAATCTTAATTATATCATAATGATTTTTGCTTGAAAATACTAATTTTCAATGTAGAACGCCATCATAACCTAAAATTGTTAAAAAAATATAAATACTTTTTAAAATCTAATAGTTTTTTACAACACAAATTTTAATTTCTGATAAAAAACACTAAGGCAATTCAAAATTGTTTAGGCTTGTAAATTTTATTATAATTAACCAAATTCTTTGGACCTTAACCTGAAGATTTGTATTTTTAAATAAAAATTTAAGTTGAAAAACACTAAAATAATTTAAAATTGTTGAAAGATTTTTAATCTTGATCATATCATAATGATTTTTGCATGAAAATACTAATTTTCAAAGTAGAACGCCATCATAACCTAAAATTGTAAAAAAAATTACGAATCTTTTCTGAAATTTCATAATTTTTTAAAGCACGAATTTAATTTCTAAAAAAACACTGAAGCAATTCAAAATTATTGAAGCTTGTAAATTTTATTATATTAAACAAAACTCATTAAACTTAAATTAATTCATTTTTATTTTAAAATACCAATTTTGGCTAAAAACCACTAAAATACTTTAGAATTGTTAACAGATTTTAAATATTGATCATATTATAATAATTTTTGCTTGAAAATACTAATTTTCAATGTAGAACGCCATCATAACCTAAAATTATTCAGAAAATTATAAATCTTATTTGAAATATAATGATTTTTTAAAATGCAAATTCTAATCTCTAATAAAAAGGACTAAAGCAATTCAAAATTGTTTAGGCTTGTATATTATATTATAATAAACAAAACTCTTTGGACCTTAACCTAAAGATTTGTATTTTTAAATAAAAATTTCAGGTGAAAAACACTAAAATAATTTAGAATTGTTAAAAGATTTTTAATCTTGATTATATCATAATGATTTTTGTTTGGGAATAATAATTTTCAATGTAGAACGCCATCATAACCTAAAATTGTTTGAAAATTATGAATCTTTTTTAAAAATTTATTAATTTTTAAAAATACAAATTTTAATTTCTTATAAGAAACATTACAGCAATTTAAGATTGTTTGAACTTGCGAAATTTATTATAATTAACAAAACTCATTAGACCTCAATCTTATGATTTTTATTTTAAAACACTAATTTCAGCTAAATAACACTGGAATAATTTAGAATTGTTAACAGATTTTAAATCTTGATCATATGATGATTTTTGTTTGAAAAGACTAATTTTCAATGTAGGACGCCATCATAACCTAAAATTGTTTGAAAATTATGAATCTTTTTTTAAAATTTATTAATTCTTAAAAATACAAATTTTAATTTCTTATAAGAAACACAACAGCAATTTAAAATTGTTTAGGCTTGCGAATTTTATTATTTTAAACAAAGACCGCTGGATTTACATCTAATGATTTCAATTTAAAAATACCAATTTCATGTAAAAAACAACAAAAGAGCCTTAAGTTATTAAAAAATTGTTAATATTCTTTGAAGCCTAATAATTTTTTTTTCCTGAAAATACCAATAATTTTCCACAAAAAACACTAACATAATACAACAGAAAAATATTCAAAATTGTAAATCTTCTTCGAAATTTAATAATTTTTGATTAAAGTTCTCGATTACTAAGGAAAATGTTTAAATTACCTAAAATTGCTTAAAAGTTGTGAATCTTTTTTCGAATCAGATTTAAAAAAATTAAAAATACCAATTTCCGACAAAGAAAATAACATAATCCAAAATTGGTAAAAGATTCTAAATTTTTTCAAATTATAATGACTTTGTGATGCAAATACTAATTTTTTTATGTAAAACATTATAACCCGAAATTGTTAAAATAACATGAATCTTTTTTTTAAATCTAATGATTTTTAAACAAAAATGTTAATTTCCAATGAAAAATACTGACACAAACTGGAAAACGTTAATTTATGACAAACTTCTATTATTTGAAACCAGATATTTAAAAAAAATTAACAATACCAATTGCCGGTAAAAAAATTTACATAACCTAATTTTGATGGAAATTGGAAATCTTGATGACTTTTGTTTGAAGATGTAGATTTAATTTTTAAAAATTTTAGATCTACAATATAAAAGAATTCCAAGTATTGAGAAATTAGATAAAATAGAATTTTTGGGGAACATAAATGTTAAATTAGCTAATTTTGCACAGTAGAAAATCTTAAATTCAAAAATAAATTCTGAAATAAAATTAAAAAGTTTATTTTCCAAATTGTTTAATATTTAAGGCTTTTTATATTGAATTACAGAACTTTCAACAGTCCAAAGCTTTGAATTATGATTGATTCAAATTAAATTTGATATTATTATTTTTTCTTTACTACAAATAAATGTTTAATTTCTGGATTTCAAATCCATGACTAATTTACCAGTTTGTAAATCAGTAACTGATCCCTTCAGTTATGAGCTACGAATGGTTACCAGAACGGGAAGTGAGGGGATTTTTAAAGTAGAGGAAGGAATCCAGGGACGCATTAATATTCACTATAAATTTCTGAAGAAATAATTTATCATTATGTAAAGATGAAAAATGTGGTAGAAATAATGTTAAAAAGACGTAACAAGTGTTCTTGTAACAACAAGTTTTTTTGCAGAAAGTTCAACAATATGATCCAAATTTTTTTCTTCCAGGACCGAAAATCATTCTTGGTTGAAAATTCTAAAATTGTAACAATGGTTTATGTTCAAAAAAATAGTAATAAAAAAATGAGTGAATATTTAAGAAAGAAGATTAATAAGATTAGGATTTTAATTTTTTTACCAAAAAGACAAATTAAAAAAAAAACAGGAATTTTGAACCAAATAGTGAATGGTGAAATTTTTAATTTAAACATTCATATTTCAACAAATGAAAAACAAAAAAACGAAAGTGGGGCAACTTTCACCCAATTAATTCAATTTTTAATTCAAAAAGTTCAATTCTTAACAAAATAGTTCAACTTTTAACCAAAGAGATAAATTTTCATTTAAAAATTCTAAATTTTCAACAATATTTCTTTTCTACAAAGTGGTTCCACCTTCAATCAAGCATTTTAATTTTTAACCAAAAAAATATAAATTTTCAGTGCATAATGTAATATATTACATATTTCAAACAAAGAAGACTTAAATTTTAATTTAACCAAAAAAGGTGATTTTTCAACCAAAGAGATGAATAACTATCAACGAAAGGATGAATCTTTAATCAGAAAAATGAATGTTTAATAAAGGAGTTTAAGTTTAAATCAAGCATAGTTCAAATTTCAACAAAAAAATAAATTTTTAACCAAAAAGATTGATTTTATACTAACAAAAATGTCTTTTCAACTGGATGAATTTTCAACCAAGAAGATTAATTTTTTACTAAAAAAATCCAATTTTCAATAAAGTACATACATTTTCAACCAGACATGTGAATTTTTTAATACAAAAGATCAATTTTTGACAAAAAATATATTAGTAAAATTTTCAACCAAACCATTTTTTTATGAAATAAATAAATTTTCAACCAAACAGTTGAATTTAAAATAGAACAAGATTAATTTTTAACAAAAAATGGAATATCTAAATTTTCAGCTGAAGAGATTAATTTTTAACAACAAAAGACGGATTTTTACCCAAATAGTTCATTTTTTGAACAAAGCAAATAATTTTTTGTTAAAATGACGATTCTTTAACGCATAAAATTAATTTAAAAAAAACAGTTTTGCTCTTAACAAAAAATATTTGAACTTTTAACCAAAAACGGAATAGGTACATTTTCAGTTTGAAAGATCACTTTTTAACCAAAATCACGAATTTTCAACAGAATAGTTCATTTTTCGACCACAGAGATTAATTTTTTAACTAAAATGATGATTCTTTAATCAATAAAATAAATTTATTATCTAAATAGTTGAATTTTCAACTAAAAAGATAAATTTTCAAACAATAAGATTAATTTTTTACTAAAAAATATGACTTTTCAACAAAATATATGAATTTCTAAGCCAAACAGTTGAATTTACAACGAAAAAAGTTTAATTTTTAACCATAAATTAGTTCATTTATTTAATGAATTTTACAGCTTAAAAGATGTATCTTTAACCAGTAAAATGATTTTTAAAAGAGTAGATCCTTTTTCAATACAGGATAGTTGAATTTTCAATGAAAAAAATGAAGAAATTTCAACGTCAAATGAAATAGTTGATATTTCAGCCAGAAAATATTTTTATTTTAAATAAAAAAAAGTAAATTTTGTATTGAATAAGACGAATTTTCAAAAAAGTAATTCAATTTTTAAACAGATAATGTTATACCAAAAGGTAAAATATTTAGCAAATAACATAAATTTTTGACCGAATAGTTGAGTTTTTAACTAAAAATGAACAATTTTAAACTAAAAAGGCAATAGCCAAATTTTTAAAACGGGTACTTTTTGCCTAATGAAAAACTAATTTTCAATAAAATAGTTTAATTTTCATAAAAAAAGATTATAATCCAATCAAAAATGGAATAGATAAATTATCAATTAAAAATGTTAATTTTCAACAAATAAAAAACAAATTTGGCCAAAGTAGAGCGATTTTGATTTTTAATAAAAACAGTTTAATTATTTCAAAAAATGCAAATTTGCGACGCGATAGTTAAATCTTTAACCAAAGCAGATAACTTTTAACATAGTAGTTGAAATTTCATACCAACACTTTAATTTTTTAATCAGACATAAGAAATTCCTACAAAAAGGTTCATTTTAAATCAAGAAAGATGAATTTTCAACCAAAAAATTACTTTTCTATTAGAAAAGATTTATGTTTTACCCAAAAGAATAAATTTTCTATCCAAAAAGATGAATATAGAATAAGATAGTTAAATTTTGGTTAAAAAGGATGACTTATCAACAAAATATTCTTTACTCTAAAGATAAGCGAAATATATTAATTGAAAATTATTTTTAAACAAATTTCAATTTATAAACTAAAAAAAAAGATAATGTGTATAATCTTCTTTGCCGATTAAAGATTTATTTTTTTATCAAGAGTCAGTGCTAGCCCTTTTACCATTGTAAGTATGTTACCATTCTAAGTCTCTTATCATCGTATGTCTTTTACTATCGTAGGTATGTTACCATCGCAGGGCAGTTACCATGTGTGCCTCAACCTTAGGTAACATTCCTACTTTCAAAGTAGGAGGTAATATACCGACCGAGTTAACAACGTGAATTACCGACCTACGATTTATAGTTTCCTACCTTATTAAAGGATGGTAACTTACCCCTAAGTATTTGAAACATTAGTTGATAACTTTTACATAGAAATCTTCATTTTCCCTTTTATTGTCAATTATAATAGATTTGCGTAACTTGTAAAGAAGGATGGTCCAAAACTGAAATAGTTAAATTTACGTTTATGAAAATTATTTTTTAACAAGAAAAACGAATTTTTAAGAAAATCGTTTAATTTTCAATAAAGGAGATTAATTTTCAACTAAATGATAAATCTTCAATCAAAAACATTTACAGTTTTGACAGAAAAAAGTTTATAAATTTTTATTTTGTACCAAAAAAGTCAAATTTACAATAAAATACAAAAATTTTGAGACAAAACATTAAATGTTTTACTAGAAAAAAAGGACAAATTTTCAACAAAATAGTTATGTTTTCTGATAAAAAAGATCAATTTTCATCCAAAAATGAAATACGTAAATTTTTAGTTACAAATATCAATTTTCAATAAAAAAACGAATTTTATAACAAAGAAGTTAATTTTTAATAAACAAGGATGAATTACCGACTAAAACGTTGAAGCTTTTACAAAGAAAGAAAATTTTAAGAAAGTAGTTTAACTTTCAAATGAGTAGTAAAATTTTCATTAAAAAAAAGATGAATTTCTGAATGAAAAATGCAATAGGTGTTATCTTCAGTCAAAGAAATTTTAATTTTAAATCAAAAACACTTAATATTTGAACCAAAAAAAATTTTAATTTTAAATAGAAAACAGCTGACTTGAATAAATAAGACGAATTTTCTACCAAGAACGTTCATTTTCTATGAAAAAAGACGCAATTTAAAAAAAACCCAACATTTTTAACTAAAAAGTTTAATTTCTTTCTACAAAAAGATTGATTTTCAACCAAGAAGAAATCGAATTTCTTAACATAATAGTTCAATTTTCAATTTGAAAAGATAAATTTTGAACCATACAGTTCAACTGAAACGATGAATCTTTATAAAAAAAAAGAATTTTTGACAATGTACTTTAACTTTCAACTAAGTAGTTTAATTCTCAACCAAAAAAATGAATTTTCAACGAAGAATGTCATAATAATTGAGATTTCAAACAAAACCGATTTTAATTTATTTTTATTTCAAACAGAAAATTATTTATTTTTCAACAAAAAAAAAATATTTATTTTTAAATAAAAAACAGTTGCCTTTAACCAAATAAGACGAATTTTCAACTAAGATGATTAATTTTTATAAAAAAAAAAATTTGAACAAATTAGTTAAATTTTTTACTAAATATTTGAATTTGCAACCAAAAAGAATCAACTGTCAACTGAAAATAAATACTAAAATTTTTAGTTTAAAAAGTTAATTTTTAACAAAAAGAAACAAATATCCACCAAATTATTTCAATGTTTAACAAAAAAGATGATTTTTCAACTAAATTGATGAAGCTTCGAACAAACAAAAAATTTATTTTCAGCAAAGTACATCAACTTTCAACTAAGTAGCTTAATTCTCAACCATAAAGATGAATTTTTAGCGAGAAATGTCATAATAGTTAATATTAAAAAAAACTGATTTTAATTGATTTTAATTTTTAATAAAAAACAGTTCACTTCAACCAAACAAGACGAATTTTCAACCATAAAGATTATTTTCAACAAAAAGAAAACGATTTTTTAATAGACAATATATTTGAATTTTCAACTAGAAAATATAAATTTTTTACTAAATAGCTGAATTTGCACCTAAAAAAGATCAATTTTCAACTGAAAATAAAATACTAAAATTTTTTATTTAAAAAAGTTAATTTTTGACAAAAAATAAAAAACGAATTCTCAACAAACAAGATACATTTTTAACCAAAGAGATCGGTTTTCAACTAGAGAAATTAATTTAAAAAAAAAGAATTTTTTAACAAAGTACTTTCACTATTAGCTGAACAATTTAATTTTTAAATGAAAAAAATGAATTTTTAAAGAAGAATGTCATAATAATTAATATTTTTAAGAAAATAAATTTTAATTTATTTTTATTTTAAACACAAAATAGATATTTTGAACAAATCAGATTTTTATTTAAAAAAAACAGTTGACACTAACCAATTACGGCGAATATTGTTCCAAGAAAATTAATTTTTTAGAGAAAAGAATTTTCAGCGTGTTAGTTGAATTTTTAACTAGAAAAGATAGATTTTTAACCAAATAGTTCAACTTGCCGCTAAAAAAATCAATTTTCAACTAAAAATGGGATACTAAAATTTTTAGTTAAAAAAGTAAATTTTTAACAAAAGTCAACGAATTTTTAACAAATTAGTTTAATTTTTAACCAAAGATATGAGTTTTCAACTAAAGCAACAAATTTTTAACAAAAAATAATTGCATAAATAATGTTATTTATTTATTCAAATTTAATTTAATATTAATTTCTGGAAATAATTCAATTTTCAAGCCAAAAAGGTGAATTCTCAACGAAGAATGTCTTAATAATTGATATTGAAACCGAAGAATATTTTAATTTTAAATTAAAAAAAAATCAGTGGTATTCAATCAAAGAAGATGAATTTTCAACAAAATAGCTGATTACACAATCAAATAGTCGAATTTTCAACTGAAAAAGATTAAATCATAACTTTAAATATGTCGAAGGATTGATTACGGTTAATTTTAATCATTTATTAACATTTAGGAATTCAATCAAGAATTTTGATTTACATATAATTTTACTATTTTATCATCGCATACAAATCAGTCACTTCTATTGTCTGCAATATTGACTGAGTCATCCGTTAAATGGCCTGTTTTGCTAGTAGAAATGACTGATTTTTCAGTCAAAGCATGGTTCATTAATTTAATCAGTAAACCTTTAACTGATTTTAATTTAAAGTGCAAATCAGAAACCGAGAACTAATTTTCAGTTGCCTATAGAAGTAAAAAATTTAAATAAAAAATTTTTTCAATTTTTTTCTTATAACTATGATAGATATCCTAAATTACGGTCTCAATACTTTGTTTTCGTTTTTTGCTACGAATGAAGTAATTCATTTTATGATCTAGATCATATTTCGGTTTCTTCGTAGGTCAAACTTTATTATCAGACCTATACACTCCACTTACGATATAAGAACCTCCAGTTTACGATATTCCTAGAACTGATGGCCTCCGCTCCGTTAGTTGCATCAAGTGGCGTTATGATTACAAATCCAACATAAATGATTTATGCGTCCCCGCTTGCTTATCATTGCAGTCCTCCGGTTTAGGATCAAGGCCAATGCAAGCCATGCTGTTCTTATATCGGGAGTTAAGTGTATTTTGAAATTTTATGTTAAAACAAAATCTTACCTCCTTCATCTGTAGTTACAGCTACCGAAGTGGCTGGCCCACGACCCTCTGGATTGAAAACTTCTAATGAAATTAAATATTGAGTGTAGGTTTCCAGGTCATGAATAGTGTGGCTCTGAAACAGAAAATTAACTTTGCTGATATCTGACACTTTGCAAAATTGATTAACTTTGCAGGGAATTAATTTCTCTAGAGTTAGTTAGTATATTAGACTGAAGCATCGGATTTTGGATTTCTATTTTTATTCTTTTTAATTTACCTTAAAATAGTACTAAATATTAAATTTTCATTTAGTAAGGAGTATAGCCAAAAATTTTATGTTCAAATTGCCCTGATTTCTCTGTGACTAATTTTTCATTTTTTCTGACCAATTATATTTAAGGTACTTCCTAGAGCTTGATTTTTGGCCCATGTATTACAAATGCTTAATTTTCTTCTGCAAGGAGGAATTGTTTGATGTAATATTTCAACCACATAATCTAAATTTTTAAATACAAGATCTATAACCATCCTTTTTTCGGAAAATGGTATTATTGTTGTATTTTTTTTTTTTAATTATTCGAAAATATGCTATATGTATGCGCCTGGAAACGAGCAGCCCACCTTCAGGACAGTACCTAAGATGAACCAAAAACAGGTGGAAAAAAGAGGGGGGAAAAAGGGAAGCGCCTGTTTTCAGTTCATCGTAAGTACTCGCTTCGTGGCGGGTTGCTTTTTCCCAGGCGCATAAATCCAGCATATTTTCGAATAATTAATTTAAATATACTAACAAGACCATTTTTTTTAAAAAAGATGTTTACAGATCTTGTATTTTTCAATTTAGATTATGTGGTTAAAATATCACATCGAACAATTTATCCTCGTAATACAAAAATTAACATTTGTAATACATATGCCAAAAATTTCAATTTGAAATTTAGAAATTTCGCATTATTTAGTTGAACTAAAAAAGACGAATTTATACCATAAAAGGCGATTTTTCAATTCAAAAGCACAAATTTTAAACAAAACAGTTGAATTATCAACTTTACTTTAAAATAATAAAATTTTTAAACAAATAGCTGAATTTTTAACTGAATAACTGAATTTTTTAAAGGCAGGTAGATTTTCAACAACAATTCTTTATTTCAAAATGACAAATTTTTGATAAAACAGTTAAATTTTCAACCGAAAGGGATGAATTTTTAAGAAAATAGTAAAAATTTTTAATAAATAATGAAAATTTCAACCAAACAGTATAATTTTTAACCAATTTGTTGAATTTTTAACTAAACAATTGATTTTTATAAGCACAATTAGCTTTCAACAACTTTTTATTTCAAAAGGACAAATTTTCTGTTCAAACATACGAATTTCCAACAAATAGAGATTAAAAAAAAAAATAATAATTTCATGCAAAATGTTGAAATTTTAAGTCAAATGACGAAGTTTCTGTAAAGCAGTTGAATTTTCGATCAAAAAGAATAACTTTTCAAAAAAATAATTACATTTAAACAAAATTATGAAATCTCAAACCAAATACTTGAATTTTTAACTAATTTGGTAAATTTTTCAAATAAAAAAAATTAATTTTCAACCATATATTTTAATTTTCAACCAGAAAAGATTAAACCTGCAAATTTTAACAAATAAAGATATTTCAATCAAAAAAGAAAAATAATTTCACGCAAATTGTTGAAATTTTAAGTCAAGTGACGAATTCTCTCTAAGACATTCAAGTTTTCGAAACAAAAAAATGACTTTCAAAAAAATAGTTAAATTTTTAACGGAATAATTAAATTTTTAACCAAATATTTGGATTTATAACCAATTTGTTGAATTTCCAAACAAAAAAAAATATAAATTTTCAACTAAGAAAGATTAAGCTTCAAGCAAAAACCGTTACATTTTTAACAAAATAATTGAATTTTTAAGGAAAAATAAATTTTCTACAACAAAATTAACAGCAACAATTTTTTTATTTAAAAGGATGAACTTTCTGTCCATAAAGACTAATTTTCGACAAAACAGTTGGATTTTTGACCAAAAAGATAAATTTTTTATTTATGCTAAAAAACTACTCGAATTATAAACAAGATAATTAAATTTTCTGAAAAATATTGCAATTTTGAACCAAAAAGACATTTCAAACAACAAGATTATGCTTCTACTAAAAAAGACGAATTTTTAAACAAATAGTCGAATTTTTAACTAGAAAACATTTACAAGCAAAAAGATGAATTTTCAACACAATAATGAATTTTTCAACCAAACGGTTAAACTTTCAGGAAATAAAGTTTTTTTAATTAAAAAAGAAAAATAATGTAATGCAAATTGTTGAAATTTTAAAGTCAAATGACGAATTTTCTGTAAACAATTTAAATTTTTAACCAAAAAATATGAATTTTTAATAAATAGTTTACATTTTACACAAGCAGTTGAATTTTGAATAAAAAAGATACATTTTTTACAAAATAGTTTAACTTTCCACCAAATAGATAAATTTGCAACTAAAATGATGAATCTTTGACCGAAATAGTTTAGTTTTCATTAAAAAAATTATTTAAAAAAAAATGGATTTTTAACCAAAGAAATAAATTTTTGATAAAAATGATGAATTTTCAATTATAAACAATTTATTTGAAACAAATTGGTTCTACCTCAAACGAAGCAGATCAATTTTCAAAAAATATAAATAGTTGAATCCTCAATAAAAGAAGATTACTTTTCAACCAAACTATTATTTTACTGTTTATTCATTTATTTTATTATGATATAATAACTTTTATTTAACCTACAAATTTTATTCCGGAAAGATAAAATTTTAATTAAAACAGATATATTTTTAAATAAAAAAGACGAATTTTCCAAAGATAGTTGAATTTCTAATGAAGGAAGATTTCACCAAACCATCAAGTTTTAACAAAAAGTTAATTTTAAACAAAACAGCTAAATTTCCAACCAAAAAGGATGAATTTTCATTAAGATGGTTAAATTTTCAACTTAATAATAAAATTTGTAACTAAAAATATAATTATCAGGAGGAACCAACTGCAAAAAAATGAAATAGAAGCAGAAATCCCTGACCAATTTTTCATTTTCACTGATCGTTAATATGAACGAAATAAAAAAATTTCAGATTAAAATTTTTGGATTTTAATTTATTATTATTGACGGGTTTTTTAAGTAACTCTTAAAGAAATTCTCTGACTTTTGCAAGATTTTTTAAAAATTTTTGACCTTTTCCTGAATAAAATTTCCTAATTTTTTTTTTTATTTCCAGGTTATTCATGACCTACGACCACCCTGGCTAATAATACTTAATTAAAGTTTCTTCTTTCAAATTTTGTCGACAGGAAAATAAAATTATTTGAAATAAACATACATAAATATTTGAATACTTTTTGAAGCATTGATCGTTAAGTTATATGCTTAAAGACAATTATTTTGATGATTTTTAATAACGAATATATTTTTATCTCTAAAAATAATTTTACCGTAAGATACGAAGGTCTCATTTTTAAATTTCTAGTATTGTAATTTAATTATACAAAACAGCCTAATAGCTAATTGTTTTTGGAACAGGAATAATTTGGCTTTTTTAAAGGTATTGTATTTTTTGCCTAAAACTATCTTGAATACCTACACATCAAAAAAAAAAAATCTAGCCGCAAGACTATTCTAACCTTGCACCCAGTTGACCAAAAAATAGGAGCATTGTGCACACTGTCTGCAAGATTAATCGAAATCGTCTAGCAGTAAGAGTGGATTCCACTCTTACCTTAAGAGCGTGTCGCACTGACTATCGCACGATTTGACCCGTCCAACCGTCAGAAAGGTGGTCGACTGCTGCTTCAGATGAAGTAGGCTTTCTGGCCATATGATTTATTCTCACTAGCAGCAAGAGCGCTCCACTCTTCACAGCTGTGCCAGTCGATGTCAACCTTACGGTAAAAGTGTCGTCTTGCTGCTAGATTAAAGTTTAAAACAAGAGTGACCAATTTTTAAGATTCTTTTTTTGCTGCGTACTTATAATAATTTATACTTAAAATTCATATTTTTTGATACAAATGTCCAAGACATTATTCTTAACTTAGTTGACTATTTAGTCATTCATAACCTAGTATTAAAATTGAAACGTTAAAATTAAAATTTACAAAAATTAAGTCAAAATCTCTGTTCATAACACAGCAAAAAAAGAATCTTAGAAATTGGTTACTCTTGTTTTAAACTTTAATCTAGCAGCAAGACAAAACTTTTACCGTAAGATCTACATCGACTGGCACAGCTGTGAAGAGTGGAGCGCTCTTGCTGCTAGTGAGAATGAATCATATGGTCAGAGAGCCTCCTTTATCTGATGCAGCAGCTGACTACCTTTCCGACGGTTGGACGGGTCAAGTCGTGCGACAGTCAGTGCGACAAGCTCTTACGGTAAGAGTGCAATCCACTCTTGCTGCTAGACGATTCCGATTAATCTTGCAGTCAATCTGCACAGTGCTTTAATTTTTTGGTCAACTAGCGGCAAGGTTAAAATATTCTTGCGGCTAGATTTTTTTTGCTGTAAACAGTACTATAATATAAAAACCTGAAAAAGTATAAAATTAACTTGGTGTCGATTGACAAACGCCTTTAATTCTTGACATTTAATTTTTTTATCTTTGAGCTGATGCTTTAATTAATAATTTTCTTCTTATCACTCGAAAGTCAACATTTTTTAATCTACAAAGTAACATCCGCAATACTTTTGATATTTATACACCACGAGTTTTATGTACAAAAAAAGTGAAGATTTTTAGTTAAATGAAAACTTGTCTCTTTTATCACATAAATTTAAATTATAACCCTTTGAGAGTGACACATTTTTTCAAGGTTACAAGTTGCTCAGAAATTTTAATGAAAAATTGTAGTGAAAAAATATATAGCAATTGGATTTAATGAATGTCACTGTGTATTCAAGTTTAACTCCATGTAATAATCTCCTTTAGTGAGTTTTTCATACTCTCATCAATATGAGTAAATAATTGAATTGGAAACCCAATTAATTCGTTAAAATTAAAAAGGATGTAAAAAAGATCTTTTAATTAACATGAGGGTCTATATAGTTTTTTGATTTTTTATTTATTTTTTTAATCGTACGAAACCGAATGCGTTTCCCAGACTTAAAGGACTCATCAGTAACGCAATGCCAGTCAGTCCTGCCTTAGACACTTTGGAATTCAATTGACCTGCATTTCATTTTACTGTATTTTTGAATAATTTGTAACTTTTGTAAATTTTGTATTGAAAATATATAGTATAATATAATTTAGGTCTATTAAATTAAGTGTCTAAGGCAGGACTGAATTGCATTGCCTTACTGATGAGTCCGACGAGTCAGTCCGGGAAACGCGTTAGGTTTCGTATCCTTCATATAAGACAGTCCAGTGCATCGACCGTGTAGGTGTCTGGAGTAGTAGATTTTCTTAGAATCCGGACAAAGATATTCTTTGATCCGGACCAGTGAACTAATCCGACAGTTGGCGCTATGATCAGGAACGCTGACTTTTGCATTGCAATGCATGGGGAAAAAGCATAAAATAATGAAAAACTTGAAGCTGTTTCCAAATTTTGACGGAAACTATTTTTTTTGAGTAATAATGAGTGTAACAGTAATTAATAATTGTGAAACCAGCACAAAAGCAAGCAGCTGAATGGTGGTAAAATTAAATATTTGTATCAAAACACTCTGAAATTTAAAAGCTTGTGTTCTATTTTAATTTATTTTGTTGTTTTTATTAAATCATTATCAGAATTTCAAAAATTACAATTGTTTCCTAAAATTTCTTTGATTTAAAAAATAAGTAAACAATTGTTAAACTTTTTTGAGTTGTACAATTCAAAAATGTAAAAAAAAATAAATCCACGATATCCTTAAACGAATTAAAATTTTTATTTCAAAATGTTGAAAAATCTACATTTTGTTTTCAATTATTTTGAATGTTTTAAAACTTTTAATTATTTTTGAAATTCTTTCTATGATTCTAAGTATTTTTTTTTTAATCATTATAATTTTTTCTAAAACTTTTATTAAATCCTAGTAAATTAACAAAAATAACTTAAAAAATGTTCCAAATTATTATTATCTTTTTTGAATTTTAGATCTCTATTGAGAACTTTTTTAATAATCTGTTAAGAATCATTTTTCAAAATAAAAAAAAATTTTGAATATTCCCAAGAATTTGAAGAAAAATTTTGTATTATCTTAAAGCGTCTCAAAATTCTGAAACAGATTCAAAATTTTAACAAATGTTCATTTTTTTATAAATATTTAGAATGTTTTCAAATTTTTAAATTATTTTTTGATTCTTTCAAAAGTTCTAAGTATTTTTTTTTTGATGATTCTAATTTTTTCTAAAACTTTTATTAAATCCTGTAAAATTAAAAAAAAAATCACTTAAAATGTTCCAAATTATTTCTTTGACAATTTTTGATGTCCTTCGAAATGTTTTTTAACAATTTGTCAAAATTAATTTTTTAAAATAAAAAGTCATTAAAAATTTTCCTAAAAATCTTTGGAAAAATTTTGTATTATCTTGAATCCTCTGAAAATCTTGAAACAGATTCAAAATTATATTTCAAATGTTAAAAAATGTACATTTTGTTTTAAATTATTTGGAATGTTTTTAAATTTTGTATTTTTTTTGAAATTTTTTCCAAAGTTCTAAGTATTTTTTTAAATGATTTTAATTTTATCTCAAATTTTTATTAAATCCTGGAAAATAAAAAAAAATCACTTGAAATGATCCAAATTATTTTTTAACAATTTTGGATGTCTTTTAAAATCTTTTTTAATAATTTGTCCAATTTAATTTATCAAATTAAAAAGCCACTTTAAATTTTTCCAGGAATCTTAAAAAAAATTTTTGTATTATATTGAAACCTCTCAAAATCCTGAAACTGATTCAAAATTTTATTTCAAAACGTTAGAAAATCTACATTTTGTTTTAAATTAATTGGAATGTTTTCAAATTTTTTTAATTTTTGAAATCACTTGAAAAATTCGAAGTATTTTTTTAAATGATTCTATTTTTTTCTTAATTTTTTATTAAATCCTGGAAAATGAGAAAAAAAATCACTTGAAGTGATCCAAATCATTTTTGGACAATTTTGGATGTCTTTTGAAATCTTTTTAAATAATTTGTTCAATTTAATTTATCAAAATAAAAAGTCACTTACATATTTCCCAGACACTTTGTGAAAAATTTTGTATTATCTTAAAACCTCTCAAAATCCTGAAACTGATTCAAAATTTTATTTCAAAACGTTAAAAAATCTACATTTTGTTTTAAATTAATTGGAATGTTTTCAAATTTTTTTAATTTTTGAAATCACTTGAAAAATTCGA
>JAUELO010000179.1:25953216-25964727 GCA_032357855.1 Amphibolips quercusostensackenii | reverse complement strand
ATAATAAATAATAAAAAGTGTTTTAAAAATAATAAAACTTTTTGCATTGTTCCTATTCTTTTTGATATTGTTTTGACCCTACATGGATTGGTTTCATAATCGTCAAAAAAAAAAAAGCCTTTTTAGTAGGAAGGCTGCGAAAGCGATGCGTGGGAGTCGTGCGGAGAGGGTAGAAAAACGATGGGCGAGATGCGCGCGTCGAGCTTCGCGAGCGCTGTACTCGCGGCCCTCGACTACACTCGCTTCGCTGCCTTGTTAAAGTCACGGCTGACGGCACTTTGCGTAGTACCTTCTTTCACCGCAGTGAGGCGCGCTGTCTTACTTGAAGGTCTGGCGTCGTCGCACAGAACCTTCTTCTGCCGCGGTATGACGCCCTATTCTCTCTCTCTCTCTTACTCTAGGGTCTAATAATTAGTTAATAATCTTAAGATAGTTGCCAACTAAATGAATAAACCTCGTCTGAGAAAGTGCTTTAAATCTATCAATAAAAGAATCTAGCTCTATGCGAGCCGCGTACTAAATTTGTTAAAAAACATCCTTTTGGATTTAAAATTCATCTTTTATGATAGAAAAGTCATCTTTCTTATTTTAGAATTCATCCTTTCTAGTTGAAAATTTATCTCTCTTAGCTGGAAATAAACTTTCTTAGGAAAAATTTAATTTTTCAGTGTATTGACCACAATTGAAATTTTTCTAAATTATACATGTTGATTTCGAATCAAAGAATCTCAAAATTAATTTATTTTTAATTGAAATTTTAATAATATACTGATTTTAAAACGTTACAAATGAACTATTTGTTGATCATGATTTAAAAAATGAGATAATTCATTATTCAAGAAAAAATTGTATTATTTTAAATTGAAAGCGTTAAAAATGAAATAATTAAACTCAATGTCAAAATTCCTTAACTAAAAATAAAAGTGTTTAGCTTTGAATGCTCTGAATTAAAAATGATACAATTTTAACTTAATTCTAATAAAATTGTGCAATTTTCATAATTTTAGAAAGAAATTCTACAATTTTAAGGACTTATGCTTTAAAATTTTTCAATTTCAAACTAATAAATTTTAAACTGTAACTTTGTTTTCAAATTGTACCTATTCTAAAATTCTTTGATTTGGATCTTTTCAATTCAGAATCGTTCAATATATTTTCTTAAAACTTTAAACGCTTTCACTTCGAAATTATTAACTATTGTTTCAAAGAATTTTAAAAAATTATGTTCACAGATTTCTTTAACAATAGATTTTCAAATTATTTAAATTTTTAATTATAAAAATAAATATAAACTATTCCAAGCATTTTTTCTATTTCAAAATGTAAAATTGATTACAAATGTACATCGAATGGGAATTTAATTTGCAAACGTTTGCTTTGATTAACAAATAAACAATTATTTTGAATGCACCGATAATCGTTTTCCAATTTGCAGCCATAAAATATTCAATCAAGCCCGTGTACTGCCGAAAGAAAATCTTTCTTTGAAGCCCGTGATAGCATTATTGAAAAAATACCGATGGTTTGACAAAATCCTTTCGTTTAAAATGTATATACAAAGAAAAGCTTAAATGGATGTACTAACAAACCAAATGAAAAACAAGTAGATACAGACTTAATAGCCCAAAATGCTCTCAAAATAAGGAAAATAGGGCATAAATTTTTTAAAATAAAATTATTGCAGGTAACATACTGTATTCATAATGAAACGAATTTAAATTTTTTTTTTAATTTTCAAAAAAAATAGTTGAATTTTGTACCAAAAGGCTACGTTTTTAAACAAAAAGATTAATTTCTTGCAACAAAAGACGAATCTTCAACAAAATACGTAAATTTTTACACATATAATTGAATTTGTAACAAAAAAATATCAATTTTAGAACAAGGGTAGAATAAATAAATTTTCAGTTAAAAAGATTAATTTTGATTAAAAAAAAAAGAATTTTTAACAGAATCGGTAATGTTTTTACTAAAGAGATGAATTTTCAAATAGAATGATGAATCTATAACCAAAAAAATTAATCTTTAATAAAAATTTTAACTTTTGATTCAGTAAATTTTAATTTTCGACTGAAAGGATAGATTTTCTACCAAAAAAATGATTTTTCAACGAAATAAATGATTTCTTAAACAATCAGTTGAATTTTCAATTAAATAATAATATTTCTTAACTATAAATAAAGAAGCGAAAATTTTAGTTACAAAATATCAATATTCAACCAAAAAAGACGTATTTTTTAAAAAATAGTTGAATTTTCAACTAAATAGATAAATTTCAAACTGAAAAGATGAATCTTTAACACTTTCGGTTAAAAAGTCATTTATCATTTGGGTTAAAATTTCATTATTTTGTTTGAAATTCTGAGATTTTATTTAAAGGTCATAATTTTTTATTAAAAATTTAACAATTTTGGTCAACATTTGTCTTATTGGTTTGACAGTTCATTACTTTCTATAAATATTTCACCTTTTATGTTAAAAAAGACATATATAAAAATAAAGTTTTGAAAAAATTAAACAGTTTTGTGCACAATTTGTATTTTTGGCTCGAAAATTAAACAAATTTCGTGAAAAATTTAACTATTTAGTTGAAAATTTGTGTATTTTGTTAAAAATTCGTATTTTTTGGGTGGAAAATAAATTTTTTTGTTAGAAATGCTATTGTTTAGTTGAAAACCAATCCGTTTCAACAGAGGATTTAAATATTTTGTTTATAATTACTTTTTTTCAAATCCAACCATTTTTTGAAAAATTTAAATCAAATTTTTCTTGGTTAAAATATCAAATATAAAGTTTTTTTGTAAAAAATGCATATTTTCAGGTTGAAAATTCGACTCCTTTATTGAAATTTAAACTACTTTCTTGAACATTTATTTTTTGTTTAGAGATTTTCATTTTGAGGTTTAAAATAAAGCTGTTTTATACAATATTTGTATTTTTGGCTTTAAGATTTAACAATTTAGTAGAAAATTTAGCTATTTGATACGAAATTCAACAGTTATGTAGAAGTTTTTTTGTTGAAATTTGATCTTTGCTGTTTAATAATTTAATTATATTTTTGAAACATTTTAGAAACAAAAAAAGTATAAACTGAAATTTAATAGAATCAAATTTGGACAAACATCACACCCATTATTTAAACTATGCAGTTGAAAAATAATGTAATTTCTTAAAAATTCGTATTTTTGGGTGGAAAACCATTTGTTTTTAAAAATCGAAAAGAAGTCAAGTTTCTCTTGAAAAATTTTTAATGCAAGAATGCATGAAAAAGAATCGTCTTTTTGGGTGAAAATTGGTTGATTAATTGTTTTTTTTTGTTCTTAATTAGTTTTTTAAACTAAAAATTTAACTATTCCATTTTAAGTTGTAAATTTATTTTTATTACTTGAAAACTCAACTATTTATTAAAAAATTCATGTATTTTGTTGACAATTATTCTTTCAAGGTGGAAAATCAATCTTGGTGGTTGAAAATTGATCTTTTCGGTTAAAATTGGAAAAATTTGGTGAAAAATTTAACTACTTTGTAAAATATTAAACCATTTCCGTACAAATGAAACTATTTATTTGACAATTTAATTAGTTTGTTAAAAATTCTTTCTTTTTTGGGTAAGGATTAATTGTTTGCATTATTCTTGGAAATATTTCATTTATAGTTAGAAGTTTCTTCTTTTTAGGTTAAAAATTTAATTATTCAGTAGAAAATTTATGTATTTTTTTGAATTTTTTTTTTCGTTAAATTTAACTGGTTGATGTTTCGTTTTTTTTCAAAATTAGTTTTTTATAAACTACAAATCTTACTATAATATTTTTGGTTTAAAATTGATCTTTTTTAGTTAAAAACTCAATTATTTGGTCTTGGAAATTCAAGAATTTGGTAGAAAATTAAACTATTTGTTTGAAAAATAACTTCTTTGTTGAAAATTCAATTTTTTTGTTGGAAATCCATATTTTTTGTTTAAAATCCAAGTAACTTGCTAGAAAATTAAAATATTTAGTCAAAAATTTAACTGTTCATTTAAAAATTTAATTATAAATTTATCTGATTGATTAATGTTGCTATTTTGTTTTTGGTTTTAAATTTTTCTTTTCTAAGTAAAAAATTAAGCTAATTTGTAGGAGATTCATGCATTTTGTTAAAAATTCGTAATTTTCAGTAAAAAATTGTTCTTGATTATTAAAAGTGCATCATTTTGGTTAAGAATTCAAATGGAAAATTAACGATTAGTTTATAGGTTCATGTATGTTGTTGAAAATTTGTTTTTTGGTAGAAAATTAATTTTTTTGGCTATATATTCAACTATTTAGCTAAAAATTAAACTGTTCATTTAAAGATTTAATTATTTTGTTGGGAATTCGTTTTTTTTTAAATAATTTTTTTTATTTCAAAATGTAGCTATTTTATTTTTGATTGGACTTTTTTGAGTTGAAAATGCTAGCAACTAGTTTTTTTTGTTAAAAATTAATTTCTTTGGTATTAAATGTAGATATTTCATTTTTTGTTGAAAATTTTTTCTTTTGAAATCGAAAGTTTATCTCAAATTAATCTTCTTGGTTTCAAATTCAACTATTTGGTTGAAAATTTATGTATTTTCTTGAGAATTTATCTTTTTGGGTAGAAAATTAATCTTCTTGGTTAAAAATTAATCTTTTTGGTTGAAAATTCAAATAGTTGGTTGAAAACCCAACTGTTTTGTAGAGAAATAATCTTTTCGGCTTCAAAATTGAAGAATGTGGTAGAAAGTTTGGCAGAAAAAATTCGTTTAAAAATTTATTCTTTTCTTAAAAGTTCATCTTTTTGTTCAAATATTGAACTAGCTGGTTAAAAATTAAACCATTTATTTTAAAATTAATTAATTTTGTTTGATATTCATTTTTCTCTTTGCAACAAATGATTTTTATCTAGAAATGTAGCTTTTTGATTTTTGATTGAAAATTCTCCTTTTTAAGTTAAAAATTAATAATTAGAAGATTAATTTTTTTGGTTGAAATTTGATGTTATTTGCTGAAAATTCTTTTATTCTGGTAGAAAATTAATTCCTTGTTTAAAAATCCGATTAAAATTTAGTAGAAAATTCAACAAGTTTGTGCGAAATTGAAAAGTTTTGTAAACATTTTTTTTCTTCATTAAAAATAATTCTCTTAAATGAAAATTTAATTACTTCATTTTTTCAAATTGATCTTTTGAGTTTGAAAATTTAACTTTTTGACGGAACATTTTTGAAAACAAAAAGTTTAAACTGAAAATTAATCAATAAAATTTTGCCCAACATCAGATCCATTGTTGAAACTATTTAGTTAAAGACATATTTAATTTGTTGAGAACCCAAGTAGAAAATTTATCTTCTGTGTTGAAAATTGAACTATTCAGTAAAATAATTATTTTGTTGAAAATTTACCTCTTCTGGAAAATTCATTTTTTTGGTAAAAAAATTAATATTTCTGGTTGAAAAATTCAACTTTTTGGTTGATAATTCAACTGTTGGAAAAGGGGAAGAGTAGGAGAGAAAAAAGAGAAAAGGAAAAAGGGATCTGGAAAAAGGAAAAAGGGAGCTGAAAAAGGATAAAGGGAAAAGGGATGTTGACAATTATCTTTTTTGTATAAATTTAATATTTCTAGTTGAAAAATTTAACTATTTGGTTGATAATTCAACTGTTAAAAAAGGAAAAAAAAGAATGTGGAAATGGAAAAGGGGAAAGGGAAAAGGAGAAAGACAAAACGTATAAGAAAAGGAAAAGAAAAATGGAAAGGGAATGGGAACGGGAAAGGGAACGGAAAAGAGAACGGGAAAGGGAACGGAAAAAGGAAAGGAAAAGGGATAGGGAAAGGGGAGAAGAAGTTATGGAAAAAGGGGAAAGGAAAAACTAGAAAAGCGAAAAGGGAAAAAGAAAAAGAAAGAAGGAAAAAGAAAAGAAAGAAAGATTTCCGAGAAGATTTCTCGATTCAGAAAAATGTCACATAGGGTCAATGGGGTGAGTCCAAAGCCGTCAACAAGTTTAGATGAAAAATACAAAATTTCGTGTTGAAGTAGCAACTAAATTTAGTTTGCTTAGTTGGCTATTGAGTTAAAGACGTATATAATTTGTGAAAAATTCAAGTAAAAAATTTATCTTCTGTGTTGAAAATTGAATTATCTAGTAAAATAATTCTTTTCTTGAAAATTCGCCTTTTTTGGTAGAAAATTAATTTTCTTGGTTGAAAATCCAACTCTTTGCTTACAGATTTATGTAATTTGCTGGCAATTCATCTTTTTGGTAGAAAAATAAATATTTCTGGTAGAAAAATTTAACTTTTTGGTTGATAATTCAACTGTTGGAAAAAGGGAAAAAGAAGAATGTGGAAATGGAAAAGGGAAAGGGGGGAAGGGGGAAGGGAAAAGAGGAAATGAAAAATGGAAAATGAAAAGGGGTGATGAAAAGGGGAAATGGAGAAGGGGGAAGGGAAAAGGAGAAAGACAAAAGGGAGAAGAAAAGGAAAATGAAAAGGGAAAGGGAACGATAAAAGGAACGGAAAAGAGAACGGGAAAGAGAACGAAAAAGAAAAGGAAAGTGGATAGGGAAAGGGGAGAAGAAGAGATGAAAAAAGGGAAAAGGGAAAAGGGAAAACTAGAAAAGGAAAAAAGAAAAAAACAAGAGATAGGGAAAAAGAAAAGAAAGGAAGATTTCCAAGAAGATTTCTCGATTCAGAAAAATGTCACATAGGGTCAATAGGGTGAGCTTAAAGCCGGCAACAAGTTTAGAGGAAAAATAAAAAATGTTGTGTCGAAGTGGCAACTAAATTTAGTTTATTTAGTTGCCTATTTAGTTGAAGACGTATCTAATTTGTGGAAAATTTAAGTAGAAAATTTATCGTCTGTGTTGAAAATTGAACTATTTAGTAAAATAATTATTTTGTTGAAAATTCACCTTTTCTGGTAGAAAATTTATATTCTTGGTTAAAAATTGAACTATTTGCTTACAGATTTATGTATTTTGTTGGCTATTCATATTTTTGGTAGAAAAATTAATATTTCTGGTTGAAAAATTTAACTTTTTGGTTGACGATTGAAGTGTTAGAAAATGGAAAAAAAAGAATGTAAAAAGGGAAAAAAAGAAAGGGAAAAGAAAAAACACAAAAGGGAAAGGAAAAGGATAATGACAATGGAAAGAGAACGGGAAAGAGAACAGGTAAGGGAAAGGAAAAGGGAAAGGAAAAGGGGAAGGGAAAGGGAAAAAGGAGGGATGGAAAAAGGGAAAAGGAAAAAATGGAAAACGAAAAGTAGAAAAGAAAAAAGAGAAAAGGAAAAAGGGAAAAGAAAAAAGGGAGAAGGAAAAAGGGAAAATGGATGTTAACAAATAACCTTTTTTGTATAAAATTAATATTTTTGGTTGAAAATTCAGCTTTTTGGTTGATAATTCAACTGTTGGAAAAAGGGAAAAAAAGAATGTGGAAAGGGAAAAGGAAAGAAAAAGGGAAATTGATAGGGAAAGGGGAAGACAAAGGGAACGGGAGAGGGTAAGGGAAGAAAGAGGGATGTAAAAAGGGGAAAGGGAAAAGTAAAATAAAAAAAAGGGAAAAGGAACAAAAGAGAACGAAATAGGAACAAAAGAGAACGAAATAGGAAAAAGGGGATGTTGACAATTCATCTGTTCGGTAGAAAACTAATATTTCTGGTTAAAAAATTTATTTTTTTGGTAAATAATTCAACTGTTGAAAAAGGGGAAAAAAATTTGTAAAGGAAAAAGAGGAAAGGGAAAAGAGAAACGGAAAAAGACAAAAGGAAAAGGAAAAGGAAAAGGAAAAAGGAATGGGAAATGAAAAAAGACAAAAGGGAAACAAAAAGGGAAAAGGGATAAGGAAAAGTTAAGGGAAGAGGGAAACGGAAAAAGACAAAAGATAAAGGAAAAGAGAAAAGGAAAGGGAAAGGAAAAGGGGAGAAGGTTAAATAGAAAAGGGGAAAGGGGAAAAGGGAAAAGGAAAAGTAGAAAAGGAAAAAGAGAAAAGGAAAAAGGGAGAAGGAAAAAGAAAAAAGGGAAAAGGGATGTTGACAATTATTCTTTTTTGTATAAAATTAGTATATCTAGTTGAAAAGTTTAACTTTTTGGTTGATAATTCAACTGTTGGAAAAGGGAAAAGAAGAATGTGAAAAGGGAAAAGGGGAAAGGGAAAAGAAAAAAAAAGACCAAAGGGAAAAGGAAAGGAAAAGGGAAAGGGAAATGGAAAGAAAAAGGAAAAAGGAACGGGAAGAAGAAGGGATAGAAAAGGGGAAAGGGAAATGTAGAAAAGGTAAAAGGACCAAGGAAGAAGAAAAAAAAAAGGGAAAAGGGATGTTGACAGTTAATTTTTTTGGTCGAAAATTAATATTTCTGGTTGAAAATTCAACTTTTTGGTTGAAAATCTAACTGTAGGAAAAGGGGAAAAGGAGAATGAGGAAAGGGAAAAAGTTAAAGGGGAAATTGAAATGGGCTACGAGGAAATAAGAAAGGAAAAATAGAAAATGGGAAGGGGAAGAGGAAAAGGGGAAAAGGCAGAAGGAGGGGTGGAAAAGGGAAAAGGTAAAAGGAAAAAGGGAAAAGCAAGAGGTAGACAGAAAGATTTCCGAGAAGATTTCTTGATCCAGAAAAATGTCACATAGGGTCAATAGGGTGAGTCCAAACCGGCAACAAGCTTAGATGGAAAATAAAAAATTTTGTGTTGAACTGACAACTAAATTTAGTTTAATGTTGCACTTTTAGATGGTTTTCCATTATAACTAACCAACCTTAAACAGGAGATCGTTCCCGGCTATTAAAATCGTATTACACACGGTTGGAGCTTTTTTCCTATTGTACCTACGAGTCCCGCAGCGAAGATGATAAGCGCTTACACTTTACGTGGTACGCAGAACTCGGTAATTTAACGTAGCCTTAATAAGCGTGGGCTTCATCGTTTTTACAAGCACTAAATCTCTGTTAACGCATTATTACCTTGCGTTCCTGTTTACGACTTTGGCGCCAGTTTTATTATACTCTGCTTAGGTCATTGTTCTAGAGATAAATTAATAGGATATCAACCCTGCAATAAAGTTTAGTTTTAAAATTTACGACCCTAAAATTTCTCCCAGCATCCAATAGACATAAGATTTTAGGGACAATAGGAAGTGCACATTATTACACGGAAAAACAAACATGGCAACGCATTCAGCAATTTCTGGTGAAACGGCTCCTATGATGTCTGACAAAGTACTGGAAGCATTTAAGGGTGCCAGAAAGAACCGAACAAAGAGTTTGCATTAAATTTGGTCAAAAACTTTGTTGTTTATGTCTGGAAACCATCAAGTGATACTCAAATTGAAGAGTGGTTAAGGTGAATTAAAACTGGTCGTACTATAGATATCGGAAGATTTCGAGATTTCAAAAACTAATGTTTCAGAAATTTTGAGTATGATGTGTAGAAAAGTGTCGACTGGGTCCTTCGCCACGACAACGCAACTGCCCACTGATCGCAGCTAAATCAGCAATTTCTGTCGAACAAAATAGTTAATTTTCGACCATGAAAGCTAAATTTTCAACTAAAGATGATTAATTTTCTACCAAAGGAGACGAAGTTTCAACAAAAAAGTTAAGTTTACAAGCTAAAAAGACAAATTTTGGGAAGACAGTTGAATTATCAACGAAAGAGTTTATTTTTAACCAAGTAAGGTGACTTTTATACGAAAAAGATTAATTTTCCATTAGAAAGTGAAATGTTTAACAAAACAATAGAATTTTTACAAAAAAAATATCACTTTTTTGCAATAGGGTACGGGGTAAAGTTGGCTACTTTTCTGGTACTTTGGTCTAAGAAAGTCCTTTTAAAAGTACATCAGTCCTTTTTTAGGAGTAATTTTTAGACAATAAGTCCTACAAGTAATTATAAAAACGGTTGAAAGAAATTTAAATAGTAACTAGGACTATAGAACAAAAAAATGTAAAAATCTGTCTATTTCAGCTGTCCTTTTTGAAACATAAGTCCTACCAGTACGAGTGAAAAATTGAAAAAAAGTAGATCGTACTTTTTTAGTACTTTTTTCCTGAAAAAGTTCTGCTAATTGACGAAAGTCTTTAAAGTTTTTTGTTACATTAGTCCAATTTCAGTAGTACTTTTTCAGGACATAAGTCCTATCAGTAATATTAAAAAAATTAAAGATGATTCGTAATTTTCTAATATTTTTGTCCTGAAAAAATCCTGCTGAAGCATGACGGATTTTTAAGTTTTTTGATATATAAGTCCTATTTCAGCAATAGTTTTCCGATCATAAGTCCTACCAGTACTTATGAAATTTTTTTTAAAGAAAATGAAAATAGAAACTAGGACTATGATAACAAAAAATTGCAAAATCTGTCCCACTTTAGCTGTGCTTTTTTGGGCATAATTGGCATAAGTTCTTCTAGTAAGAGTAATGAAATTTGAAAAAAAAATATAATTGTACTTTTCGTGTTTTTTGCTCCGAAGAAAGTTCTGCTAAAGCACGACAGATTTTTAAGTTTTTTTGTACACTAGTCCTATTTCAGTAGTACTTTTTGGAACTTAGGTCTTTTTAGGACTTATAAAAACGTTTCAAAAGAAAATAAAACAAATTTGAAAAACTATCCCATTTCAGCTGTACTTTTCAGGACATAAGTCCTATGAGCATCTTTAAAGAAATTAAAGTAGCATCGTACTCTTACAGTTTTCTTGACCTGAAAAAGTTCTGCTGAGTCATAATGGAATTAAAATTTTTTAATTACATTATTCTTATTTCAGTAGTACTTTTTAGAACTTAAGTCTAACAAGTGTTCATAATAACGTTTCTAAATAATTTGTTAATAGAAACTAGGACTATAGTACCAACAAATTTCAAAATCTGACACATTTTGGCTGTCTTTTTATGACACAAGTCCTGGACGTAAGAGTGAACAAATTAAAGTAGAATCGTACTTTTCTAGTATTCTGGACCTAAAAAAGGCCTGTTGAAGCATGACGGACTTTAATCATTTTATGTATATTAGTCCAATTTCAGCAACGATATCTGGAATATAAGTCCTGCAAGTACTTATAAAAACCTTATTAAAGAAACTATAAATAGAAACTAGGACTAAAATTGTAAAAATCTGTTCTATCCCAGCTGTAATTTTTTAGGGACATAAGTCCTTAGAGTAACAGTAACAAAATTAAAGTAGAATCGTGCTTTTCTATAGTATTCTGGACCTAAAAAAGTCTTGTTGAAGCATGACATACTTAAAACGTTTTTAGTATATCAGTCCTCTTTCAGCAACGATCTTTAAAATATAAGTCCAGCAAGTACTTATAAAAACGTTTTCAAAGAAACTATAAATGGAAACTAGGACCAAAATTGTCAAAATCTGTTCCATTCCAGCTGCACTTTTTTTTTGGCATTGGTCCTTAAAGTAACAGAAACAAAATTGAAGTAGAATCGTAGTTTTTCAGTATTCTTGCCCTGAAGAAGTCCTGCTGAAGCATGATGAACTTTGAAATTTTTTGTTACATTAGTCCTATTTCAGGAGTACTTTT
>JAUELO010000179.1:25927356-25945620 GCA_032357855.1 Amphibolips quercusostensackenii | reverse complement strand
TATAAATATTCAAATAAAATTTTACGTCTGAACATATTATTCTGGAAAAAGTTGCAATGGAGAATGCAAAAGTAGAATTTGATGAAAGAAAGTGTAAAATTAGAAAAAAGGTAAAACGATTTGAAAAGGAATGTAAGAGATGAAGTATATGAAAAGGAGCTGAATGAAAGAGTAAAAATTCTTTGCACCACGAAAAGTGTAAAGGACAGGATATAAGGTAATTCGTCAAGGTACTGACGAAAAAAAATATAATTAGTAAGATTCAAATGTGGCAAAAGTAAAAAATTGTAGAGGAGAAAGAAGTGCATAAAAAAAGAGTGTAATGAGGTGGGAATAATGGTGAAAATAAAAAGAGATGAATGAGTTAGGAAAAAGGTATTAAAGAAGAAGAATTAATCAAGAGAACTAGTGTGACAATAAATTATTAACAGGTGCGGACAAAGTAATCACACGGGAAACAAGGAATAATAAAGAAAGGTGAGGAAATAAAAAAATATAAAAGAAAAAGTTAATATATGATAGGGGAAAAAAGAAGTAAACGAGGAAAGCAGTTTAGAACCCAATAGATTGTGGTGTAGTTAGGAGGGTCGAGAAAAATGTGCGCAATAAAAAAAGTATAGGAAATAGTCTTTTTCGGCTGAAAATTTAACTAATTTGTTGAAAATAAAATTTTTTGTTAGAAAATCATATTTTTCAGGTTAAAAATTCAATTATTTTGTATAACATTTTTTTTCTTGGTTAAAAATTTAACCACTTGATTGAAGGTTGAACTACTTTTTTAGTTGGAAATTTAATTATTTGGTTGAAAATTTATGTATTTTGTTGAAAATTTGACATTGTTGGTAGAAAATTTATCTTTTTAGTAAACAATAAATATTTTTAAAAATTCGTTGCTGCTGTTAAAAATTAAACTACTTTTTTAAAAATTCATATATGTAGAAAGAAATTTTTTTTTTTGACAGAAAATTAATCTTCTTGGTTGAAAATTGATCTTTTTGTTCGAAAATTTGTTTCTTTGGTTAAAGATTCATCATATGAGTTCAAAATTCATTAATTTTGTTGCAAAATTGACATTGTTGGTAGAAGATTATTCTTCTTAGTTAAAAATTATTAAAAAAAAAAAATTAATTTCTGTTGCTAAAACTTAGACTATTTTTTCTAAAATTAATATATGTAGAAAAAATTTGTCTTTTTTAAAGAAAATTAATCTTCTTGGTTGGAAATTGATCTTTTTGTTTAAAAATTCGTTTTTTGAAAGAGGTTCATCGTATGAGTTGATAATTTATATATTTTGTTGCAAATTTGACATTGCTGCTAGAAGGGTATTTTTCTTAGTGAAAAATGAAGCATTAAAAAAAATTTATTTCTGTTGCTAAAAATTATACTATTTGTTTTTAAATTCATATATGTAGAAAAAAATTGGTCTGTTCTGACAGAAAATTAATTTTCTTGGTTAAAAATTTATCTTTTTGATCAAAAATTAGTTTCTTCGGTTTAAGATTAATCAATTTAGTTAAGAATTTGTTTTTTTTCTGGGAAATTCAACCATTTTGTTGAAAATTCATTTTTGTTGACGAAAAAAATTGTTTAACCTTAAAACTGAACTATTTCATTTCTGGTTGAAAATTCATCTCTTTCATTTAAAAATTCCTGTATACTAACAAAAATCCGTCCTTTTTGGTTTTTTATTAATTTTTTTGACTTAATATTCAACTATTTGTGTAAAATTAATTTTTCTAGTTGAAAACTCATCATTTTAGGTAAAAATTAATTTTTTCTTGGGGTTAAAATTTAATTATTTTGTTGAAAATTCGACTTATTTGGTAGAAAATCATTCTTCTTTCTTGAAAAATGTTCTTTTTGTTTGAAAGTTCATTACCTTAGTTGAAAATTTAATTACTTTGTTAAAATTTTGTTCTTTTTATGTTAAATTTTTTCTTAACTGAAAATTTAACTATTTCATTTCTGTTTGTCGTTTTCTAGTTGCAAAGTAATTTTTTTAAATAAAAATTTTACTATTACATATTTAGTATAAAATGGATCCTACTTAGTTGATAATTCACGTACTTTGTTGAAAATTTAACTTTTTTGGTGAAAAATAATCTTGTTGGGTAAAAATGTATCATTTTATCTGAAAATCTGTTTCTTTCTATTTAATTGATAGAAAAATGGTTGAAGTTGTTAAAAGGGAAATTCTTTTTATTTGAGTAATTAATTAATTTCTGTTTCTATTTAACTATTTTGTCAAATTAACACTTTTGTTTGAAATTCAGAATTTTTAGTTCATGTTTTAAAATTCATATATATGTTTCAGAATTCATCTTTCTGGTTAAAAATAATTCTAGCTTGTTGTAAATTTCTTTTTTTTTAAATAAAAATTAATTTGCACGTGTAAAAATTCAACTTTTTTATTTTTGGTTGACACTTTATCTTTTCTGGTTAGGAATCCGACTTTATTTAAAGAAAATTAAGCTTCTTGGTTTAAAAAATCACCTTTTTGTTTGACAATTCGTTTTTTGGTTAAAAATTGACCTATTTTGTTAAAAATTCGTTTTTTTTTTTACTAAAAATTAATTTCTCAACTCAAAATTGATCTTTTTTAGTTAATTAACGTGTTTTGTTGGAAATTATACTTTTTTTTGCAGGAAATTAGACTTTTTGCATGAAAATAAATATATATTTTTTAAAAATTTGTTTTCCTGTCATTAAAAATTCAACTATTTAGTTGGAAATTCATGTACTTTTAGAAAAATTCGCCATTGATGGTAAAAAATTATTATTCTTGGCATAAAAATCAACTATTTTGTTTAAAATTACACTTTTTCCACTCTAAATTAATTTACTTTGTTGAAAAATTATCTTTTCGTTTAGAAAATTATTTCATTAATTGATATTTTAATTGTAAGTTTATGTTAAAATTGTTATTAAAAACTAATTTTTCAACTAAAAATTCAACTATTTCATTCCTACATGAAAATTGACTTTTTTTGTTGAAAATTTAATTATTTGATTAAAAATTTATTGTCTTGGTAGACAGCTTATCATTTTAGTTGAATGTTTATTAATTTACTTAAAAGCTGAAGTACTTTGTCCAAATTCGAATTTTTTGTGTAGAAAGTTAAACTTTTTTGTTAAAAACTTATCTTCTTGGTTGAAAATTCATTTTTTCAGTTGCCAATTCAACTACTTTGTTAAAAATTCTCTTTTTTGTTGAAAATTAATTTTTTGTTGAAAATTAATTTTTTGGCTAAAAATTTATATATTCAACTTCTAATTGAAAATGTAGTCTTTCAAACTGAAAATGTACTTTTTAAAATTAAAAATTCAATTATTTAATTGGAAATTAATGTATTTTGTAGAAAATTCGTATTTTTCGGTATAAAAGTAATCTTTGTTGATAAAAAGTTAATCTACCCGTTACAAAATTTAAGTATTTGTAAAATGCACCTTTTTTGATAAAAAATCAGAATTTTGTGTTAACTTTTCAATTTTTTTCGTACAAAATTGTTCTTCTTAGTTTAATACTCAAATACTTACTTAAAATTTAAACAATTTTTTTTTAGCAAAAAAATCAAATATTTGTTTAAAAATCCACGTATTTCGTACAACTTTAAAACAATCATTTAAATTTGTTAGCATTATCTCCTTAAATAATTAAAAATATTTTTTATATGTGAAATAATGAGGAAACATTAGAAGGAAATAATAAAAATTAATATAATGAGGCATATAATGAGAAACATCAAGCAAAGCATTGGTTTTCTCAAGATCTCGTGTATCTTAAACATTAAAGCTGATGCACAAATAGGTGAATTTTATTACTGATACTTGAAATAGATCCAGAAAAAGCAATTGAAAAAAGAAAAATAAATTTTTCTTTTATTTTTAATTATAATGGACAAGATTAATAAAAAAATGATAAAAGTAACTTTTAATAACTTTCTAAGGGCTGCAGATCAATATTGTTTGCTGATTGATTTTGGAAGTTCTCAAAAAGTTCGGAATCCTTCTAAACATAATAATTTTTAACGAAAGTGTTGAGTTTTCAATTAAACAGTAGAATTTTCAACAAGTCAAAAAATGTTCAAGACCAAATAGTTTCATTTACAATTAGACAGTTAAACTTTCAAGCAAAAGGACCAATTTTTAAACAAATAGTTAAATTCTTAACCTAAGAGACGTATTTTTAAACAAAAAGGAATTCACCTTTACCACAAACAGTTGAATTTTAAATTAAAAAGTCAAATCTAGTAGCAAAAAAAAAAGATTTATTTAGAAGAGAGTAGAATATTTAACTGAAAAAGACGAATTTTTCATAAAAAAGACGAATGTTCAACAGGAAAGTTAAATTTTGTATTAAACAATTTTCAACCAAATAATTTAATTTTTACCAAAATTATTTAATTTCCAACTGAAATTATAAATTTAGAAAAAAAATTTAATATAGAAGCTAAACTGTTAACCAAGTAGTTGAATTTTTAATAAAAAAGATTTATTGTCAACAAAATATATTACAGTTGGTTCAAGAAAAATTATTTCAATTTTAAATAAAAACAGTTAAATTCAACTAAAACAGACAAATTTTCTACAAAGAAGTTGAATCCTCAATCTGAAATTTGGATTTTTTAGCAAAAAATGTTTATTTTACAAATACTTAAATTTTGCTCTAAGAAAATTAACTTTTTATTAACAAAGACGAATTTTCATCAAAATATATGAATTTGCAACCATAGACGAATTCGCAACTAGAAAAGATAAATTTTCAACCAGTAATGTAATAGTTACATTTGCAGTTTAACTCATTATTTAAAAAAAAAGTTTACGAGTTTTTAACAAAGTAGGTTATTCTTCAATCAAAAATATTAATTTCACACCAAGGAAGACCCAATAGATGAATTTTCAATATAAAAGAGTTCTTTTATATCATAACTCAAATAGATAAATTTTCAATAAGAAAAATTAATTTTCTACAATAAAATAGAAATTTTTAACAAAGTAGGTTAATTTTCAAATTAAAAAATGAATTTTTAATCAGGAAGATAATTTTTTTACAACAAAAAATTAACTTTCTACCAGAAAAGTTGAATTTCCAACAAATAAAGTGAATTTTAACCAAATAAATAGAAATTAAACTAAAATAATAAGCTACCAACGAAGAAAATAAATTTTTAAGCAAATAGTACAATTTTTAACTAAAAAAAAAACAAAATTTTAAGACAGAAATGGAATAGTTAAATTTTCAGTTGAAGAAATAAGTTCTTAATAAAAATAGGCGAATCTTTAATGAAGAAGAATGATCATATGCCAAAAAGACGAATTTTTTACAAATTTATGAGTTTTCAACCGAATATTTCAATTTTTAACCAAATAGTCGGATTTTCAGTTTAATAGAATTAATTTTTAATTAGAACTCGAATAGATCAATTTTCGGTCAAATAATTAATTTTTAACAAAGTAGTTAAATTTTTCAATATGAGAAATAAGCTTTCAAACAAAAAAAATCTTTTCAACAAAAAAGATGTACTTTCTATCAAAAAATTGGATTTTTTAACAAAATAGTTAATTTTTTCAAACAAATAAATAAACATCTAACTAAAATGATGAGCTGTCATCTAAAAAAATGATTTTTCAACCAGATAGTTAAATTTTCTAATGAAAAAAATAAATTTTCAGTTAAAAAATTAGGTTTTAACTACATTTTTTACATTTACCAACAATTAATACTTTTAACTAATAAAATCATTTTTTTAAAAAGATCATTTTTTAATAAAGAAAATTAAATTTTCTGCCAAAAAAGTTAAATTTTCGAAAAAATAGTTTAATTCTTAACCAAAACAGATTATTGTGTACCAAACCAATTGTATTTTTAATGAAAAAAAGATAACATTTTTGCCAAAAAAAGATAAATTTTCAAAACTAAAAAGACGCATTTTAAAAGTGTCCTACTACATAGAAAGTACAAATAGAGAGTATTCCTACTACATTTTTGACATTTACCAACAATTAATATTTTGAACTAATGAAATCATTTTTTGGAAAAGATCATTTTTTAGTAAAGAAAATTAAATTTTCTGCAAAAAAAGTTAGAATTTCGAGAAAATAGTTTAATCCTTAACCAAAACAGATTATTGTCTACCCAACCAATTGCATTTTCAATTAAAAAAAGATAACATTTTTGCCAAAAAAAGATAAATTTTCTAAACCAAAAAGACGCATTTTAATAAAACAGTTGAATTTTCAAGCCAAATAATTAAATTAAAAAAAAAATTAATTTGGTTAATTTTTAATTGGAAACGATCAGTTTTCTACCAAAAATAGAATAGTTAAATTTTAATTTAAAAAATTAATTTAAATAAATCGAATTTCCAACGCAAAAGTTCAATCTTCAATCATATAGTAAATTTTTTTTACCAAAAGAGATGGATTCTGCACCAAGAATATAAATAAAATATAATAAAATGACTGAACTTTCAACAGAAAATAGTTGGATTCTATTATTGGGTTTTATTATTCGTATTCAAATGAAACAATGAGAAAAACTGGAACTTTTTTGAAAACGAATTACCAAAAAAATGCAAAAAAAGAAAGTTTTTCGAAACAGGGGGAAAAGAGTAAGTTCTTAAGAAAAGGGTGAAGAGGGGAATAGGTAACAATGTGCGAAGTCCGTATTTAGATAAATGTAAAAGAAAATCACTATTTTTCAAATCACCAAGGTTTAAAAGCACTTCGAATTCAATTATCTTAAAATGACTTAAAATCCTTCTCTGAAGGTAGATTCTGGAAAGCTTAGAAATTACGATTGTGAAATTCCAGACAGAAATTTCGTAGGCTCCTCCTCCTCCTTCTCATCTTTCTTATTCTCCTCCTCCTCCCTATTCTCGTCCTCATCCTCCTCCTCATTTATCTTGTCATCTTTTATCTCTTGATTATCTGTCCCTTCTTCATCCTTCTTCTCATTTAGCTTATCTTCCTTCTCTCCCTGATCTATCACATGCTTTTCTTTAACATCCTTCTCTTTGTCTTTCACAACATGATGATCCATATTTTCATCATTTTTCTTTATAAATTTAACATTAGGCTCAAATTTTACGCTTGAAGCCCCTATAATAAATTTTTGATATCTCGACAAGGGGTTGATTTAAGTGAGGTAGATTGCAGAACTCTCTTTGCAGTAGTTTCTAACTCCCAATACCACATTTTTGATGCGGGGAATTGAACTAAGGTTTAAGAACACTTAGAATTGAATTATCTTTGCAAAACTTAAAGTTCTTCTCCAATCGTCAAATCTGGAATGCTTAGGAGTAACGATAATAAAATTCGTGACAGAAATGCGAAAGGGATTACGTTCAAATTTTCTTGCAAGTTGAACTTTAAGGCTGGAGCATTGTCACAAGAGTATCAGACTCTGATAGCTCCTCCTCCTCGTTCTCCTCCTCCTTTTCCTCCTCCTCCTTCTCATCTTCCTCATTCTCCTCCTCCTCCTCATTCTCCTTTTTTATCCTCCTCCTCATTTGTCTTGTCCTCTTTTATCTCTTGCTTATCTATCCCTTTTTCATCCTTCTTCTCATTTAGCTTATCTTCCTTCTCTGCCTGATCTATCACATGCTTTTCCTTAACATCCTTCTCTTTGTCTTTCACAACATGATGATTCATATGTTCATTATTTTTTTTCATAACTTCAACATTAGGCTCAAATTTTACGCTTAAAGCCCCTAAAATAAATTCTTAATATGTCGACAAGGGGTTGATTTAAGTGAGGAAGATTGTAGAACTCTCTCTGCAGAAATTTCTAACTCTCAATACCACATTTTTGGTATGGGGAATTGAACTAAGGTTTAAGAACACTTCGAATTTAATTATTTTTGAATAACTTTAAGTTTTTTCTAATCAGGGAATCTGGAATGCTCAGGAGTAACGATAATAAAATTCGTGACAGAAATGCGAAAGGGATTACGTTGAAATTTTCTTGCAAGTTGAACTTTAAGGCTGGAGCATTGTCACAAGAGTATTAGACTCTGATAGCTCCTACTCCTCGTTCTCGTTCTCCTTCTCCTTTTCCTCCTCCTCCTTCTCATCTTCCTCATTTTTCTCCTCCTCCTCATTTTCGTTTTTATCCTCCTCCTCATTTATCTTGTCATCTTTAATCTCTTGCTCATCTATCCCTTCTTCATCCATCTTCTTCTCATTTAGCTTATCTTCCTTTCTCTGCCTGATCTGTCACATGCTTTTTCTTAACATCCTTCTCTTTGTCTTTCACATCATGATGATTCATATGTCCATTATTTTTCTTTATAACTTTAACATTAGGCTCAAATTTTACGCTTAAAACCCCTAAAACAAATTTTTCATATCTCGACAAGGGGTTGATTTAAGTGAGGAAGATCGCAGAACTCTCTCTGCAAAAGTTTCTAACTCCCAATACCACATTTTTGGTGTGGGGAATTAAACTAAGGTTTAAGAACACTTCGAATTTAATTATCTTTGAATAACTTAAAGTTCTTTTCCAATCGTGGAATCTGGAATGCTTAGGAGTGGCGATAATAAAATTCGTGACAGTAATACGAAACAGATTGCGTTAAGGGTTTCTTGAAAGTTAAACCTAAAGGCTGGGCTATTGTCACAAAAGTATTCGACTCTGATGTTATAGTGGCACTTTAGAAATAATAGTAACTCCAACAAACAACATACTGAAAACTCGAAATTTCGCAGAAGTGTCAGCTGCGTCTTGGTACGAGCGAAGAATCTTTTTCACTATATATTTACAGATGGGGTAAACTGTCAGCTCAAGGGGGCAAGAGTTTAAACAAGAGGTCAATTTTGGATAATCCTAGCTATAGGACTCCTGGAACAATTTTTTCAAGTATCATTTTAAGATCATTTCTAGAGGATCCTAGAAATAGCTCCACTATTCTTAAAAACTATTTAAGATGCTTTCTGGACGAAATAAGTTTGAATAAAAGCTACATGATTTGGTTTTATCATTTATTTCCAGAAAACAGTTTTTTAAAAGTTATTAGAAATCATTTCTGGAAGATCCTAGAAATAGTCCTACTAGCCATAAAAACCATAATATTCCTTCTAGAAGAAACCGATTTAATAAATATTTATATGATTTGAGGCTTTTATTATTTTCATAAAAAATTTGTTCTAAGTATCATTTCAAGATTATTTCTGGTGGACCCTGAGAAGAAGCCCGCTATCCTTTAAAACCATTCAAGATCTCTTCTAGAAGAAATAAGTTCGATAAATACCTATATGGTTTGGTTATAATTCAAGTCTCCTATATTTTCAAAGTATCATTTCAAGATCATTTCCGGATGACCCTAAAAATAGGCCTACTAGCCTTAAAAACCATTCAAGATTCCTTCTAGAAAAAATTATTTTGATAAATAACTATATGATTTGGATCTATTATAAATGTCCTCAATAATGTTTTTCAAATATCAATTAAAGATCATTTCTTTAGAATTTGCAGAAGAAGCTCGCTATCCTTTAAAACCATTTAAAATTCTCTGCAGGAAAAATAATCTCAATAAATATTTATATAGGATTTGGTTCTATTATATATCCCATCAAAAAAATGTTCACAAAATCATTTTTAAATCATTTTTAAATGATCCTTAGAAGAAGCCCACTATGCTTTAAAACTATTACAGATCATTGTTAGAAAAAACAAGTTTAATAAATATCTATAGCACTTGGTTAAAGTTTAAATCTTTTAAAAAATATTTTTCAAGCATCTTTTAAATATAATTTTTAGAAGATTCTGAGAATGAGTCCGCTATCGCTAAAAACCAGTTAAGATAATTTCTGTGAGAAATCAATTTGACAAATATCTATATGATTTGGTTCTTCTAAATATTTCTAGGAAGAAGTTTTTTATCAGTGTTTTGAAATCATATCTGGAGGATTTAGAGATTAGGCTTACTATCCTTAAAACCCATCAAAGGTCCCTTTTGTGTGAAATCACATTGATAAATATTCATATGATATTGTTCTATAATAAATCTCATAAAAAAAGTTTCCCAAGTGTCATTCAAAAATTATTGCTAGAAGATCAATGGCATAGGCCCACTATCCTTAAAACCTATTTAAGATCCCTTTTAGGAGAAAAAAGTTTTATAAATATCAATATGATTTAGTTATATTATTAATCTCTGTAAAAATATTTTTCAAGTATCACTTGAAGATCATTTATGGTCGATCCTCAGAAGAAGCCCACTATCCTATAAAACCATTCAAAGACCCTTCTAGAAAACAACAGGTCGATGAATATCTATAGGGTTTGGTTTTATAATGCATCTGACAAAAATGTTTTCTTAATATCATGTTAAAATCGTTTGTGGAGAATCCTGAGTATAAACCCACTTTCAAAAAAAGTTTTCCAAGTATCATTCGAAAATCATTTCAGAAAGATCGAAAGCATAGGACCACTATCCAATATCCATGAAACTCAATTAAGATTTCTTCTGAAAGAAACAAGTACGATAAATATCTATATGATTTGGTTTTATTATGAATCTCCGAAATAATTTTTTCTAAGAAACATTTTTAAATCATTTCTGGAAGATTGTTAAAAGAAGCTCACTATCCTCTAAAACCATTTAGGATCCCCTTTTAGAAAAATAAGTTTGATTAATATCTGTATAGGATTTAGTTCTATTATAAATTTCATTAGAAATCATTTACTAGTATTATTTCAAACTATTTCTCAAGAATTATCAGATGAAGCCCCCACTTTCCTTTAAAACCAATTAAGATCCCTTCTAGAAGAAATAAGTTTGTAAAATACTTATGTGATTTAGTCCTAATATGAATCTCCTGAGAATTGTTTTCCGAAAATCATTTCAAGACCATCTTAGGAGAATCCTTAAAAAAAGCCAACTATCCTTTAAAGCTATCTTAAATCTCTTTCAGGAAAAATTAGTTTGATAAATATATATATTGGATTTGGTTATATTATAAATTTCACAAAAAAAGCTTTTCCAGTATCATTTTGAAATCATTTATAAAGGATCTTGAGAATAAGTCTACTTCTACAATAAGTTTTCTAAGTGTCATTAGAAAATTTATTTGTAGAAGATCCTGAGCATAGGTTCACTATCCTTAAAACCGCTTTAAGATCTCTCTTACAAAAAAAAAACAAGTTTGATGAAAATCTATATGATTTGGTTATATTATAAATTCCCGTAAAAATGTTGTCCATGTATTACTTCTAGATCATTTCTGGAGGATCCTGAGAAGAAGCCCATTATCCTTTAAAACATTCAAGATCCCTCTTAGAAAAATTAATCTCGATAAATATCTACAGGGCTTGGTGCTATTATAAATCTCATTGAAAATATTTTTCCATACATTCTTTAAAAATAATTTCTAGAGGATCCTAAGAATATGGCCACTATCTTTTAAAACCATTTGAGATTCCTTCTAGAAGCCATAAGTTCGATAAATATATGTATGATGTGATTTTATTATAAATCTCTTAAAGTAGGTTTTCCAAGTATTAATTTAAGATTATTTTTGAAGGATTCTAAAGATAAGCCCACTATCCTTAAAACCATACATGATCCTTTTTGGAAGAAATCAGTTCGACAAATATCTATATCATATTTCTAGAAGGATGTTTTTCAGAGGTAATTTCAAGATAATTTCTGCAGGATCCTCAGAATAGGTCCACTATCCTCAAAACTATTAGAGATCCCTCTGGATGATATAAGTTCGTTAAATATTTATATGGTTTAATTACAATATAGATCTCCTAAAAATCTTTTCTAATTTTTATTACTAAATATGTTTGAAGGATCCTCAGAAACAGCCCACTATCCTTTAAAACCATTTAAAATCCCTTCTGAAAAATCAGTTTAATAAATATCTATGAGATTTAATTCGATTATAAATTTAATGCAAAAGGCTTTCCTAGTATACTTTAAAAATCGTTTCTCGAGGATATAAAAAATAAAACAACTATCCTTAAAAACCGTTCAAGATACTTTTAAAAAAAAATCAGTTCAAAGAATATCTATATGATTTGGTTCTATTATAAATCTACTGGAAATGTACTGCAAGTGTCATTTTAAGATCTAAAAACCTTGAAGATCCTTTCTGGAAGAAACCAGTTTTATAATTATCTATACAAGTGGGTTCTATCCGTCATCCAAAAATTACGTAAAGTGCTTTTCTGAAATTTTTTACTACCTTCCCTGCCTTAGTCCCTTAAATTTTCCGATTTTTAATGCTATATTCTAAAAGTACAAAAAGTGAACCTCAATCTTGATTTAAGCAATCATTTTTCAAATTATAAATTAACAAATTTCATACTTATTCATTGTAAACTTGACAGTTAGTTCCATATTCGCCTCCCTACCCCCTTTTCCCGTTTTTAACCTAAAAGTGAACTGAATTGCTATAACCTGATAATTTTTGTTAAACATAATTTGTTAGCAACCTTCTATTATTAATTACCAGAAAAAAGTGATAATTTTGAAATAATTTATGAAGAGTCTTGAAACCATTCAACATCCGCTCTGTAAAAAATCAGTTTTATAAACATCTATATAATATAGGTTCTATTATAAATCCCCTGAAAAAAGTTTTCCAACTATCATTTGAAGCTTATTTCTGAAGGATCCTGAAAATAAGTCCCCTATCCTTGAAAACCATTTAAACTGCCTCCTAGAAGGTCCTCTAGGAGATCCTAGGATAATGGTTTTAACTGCAGCAAACGACATACTAAAAATCGAAATACCACACAAGTGTCAGAAGCTGCGTCTTGGTGCCAAGGAAGGATCTCTCCCAGTTTATTTACAGGGGGTGGCGAAGGATAAGATGGTGGGTAAGGAGGTTTCCACTAGTAGTAGTAGAAGTAGAAGTATAAATAGTGTAGTTATAGTTATAGCAGAATGAGAAAGGAAAGGGGTGAAGGGGTAAGGAGGTGAAGGGAAGAATAGAAGGATCAGCAAGGAATGGGGAACGGGAACGGGAACGGGAACAGGAACTGGAATCCGGTCGTTCCGAGTGGTTCGTGGGATGTGGGTGGAGAGAAGTTTCGGGCGATGCAGCGTGGAGTCCTTCTATTGATCCGCAGAGCGCGGTTTCAGTTAAGCTATCGAGAAGTGCTCCACACACCGGTCCTGACGCACTCCCTCACAGGACGATAGCGCTAACCCCACGAATTAGAATTCGTGTTCGCGGTGAACACACGTTGCGAAAGTACAGCTCACATAGAGAAAGACTCATGCTATTCGCGAGGGTCAATATTGACAACGTAATATACGTGAGTTCCAACCTCGGTCATTTCTATCTCGGGCATTGTCCGAGTAATATCCAGAGCCCCTTCCCAGAGCTGGGTTAAACACGCCACTCACTCTGTCCGCAAGAGTATTCCGTGGAAAGTGTCGTTGATGCTAGACTGAAAAAGCGACGACAAGCTCTTTGTCTCGTCTCTGCTGCAAATAGAAATTGCAGGAGTGTCCTATTACTCAGATGTCCTTTCTGAGATATCGGAGGTGATGGGATCCTCACTCTTTCTGAGGATGATGAACAACCAGACGGTTAATGGTTGCAGATTAATGTAGTAGGCAAAAGTTTAATATATAGCCTGAGGAAATTTTTGAGGAATGAAGAGAATTTTAAAAACAAGCAAATAATAATAAATTAATATAGATTTTTAAATCATTAAAGTGTCTGTTTTGATGAAATTAAGGTAATAGGATCCTTACACTTCCTGAGGAGGATGGACGAGCAGACCGTTTGTGGCTGCAGATTTACGTAGTAGGCAAAAGTTTATTATCGATTCTAAAGTAATTCTTAACAAATAAAGAGAATCTTGAAGACTAGAAAATACTAATAAATATAGATAGATTTCCAAATTACTTAGGCTTCTGTTTTGAGATATTAAAGGTGATGGGATCCTTAGACTTTCTCAGAATGATTGCCAATTAGAGGGCTTATGGTTGCAGATTAATGTAGCAGGCAAAAAGTCTAAAAGATTTGGGACAAATAAGAAGAATATTCAACATTCGCGATAATTAATTAATATTAACAGATTTTAAAATTACTTAGGTATCTGTTTTAAGATATTAAAGGTAGATAGGATCCTTAAACTGGCTGGAATTGATTGCCAATCAAAAGGGTTCATTGGTTGCAGATCAATGTATCAGGCAAAAGTTTAATATAGAGTGTTAATTACCTTTAACGAACAAAAAGATTATTAGACATTAAAAAATATTTATGAATGTAATAGAAATAGATTTTCGAATTACTGAAGTATCTATTTTGAAGGTATTGAAGGTGATGGGGTCGTCACACTTCCTAGGTATGATGGATAAGCAGACGGTTTATGATTGCAGATAAATGTAGTAGACAACATTTTATTATTAAGCCTTACAAAATTTGCGAGGAGTACAAAGAATAATGAAGACTAACAAATACTAATAAATAGAAATTTATTTTCGAATAACTTAGGTATTTGCTTTGAGATGTTGAAGGTAATAGGATCCTCATAACCCCTGAGGATAACGAAAAATCAGACCGTTTGTGGTAGCAGATTTATGTCAAACATAAAAGTTTAAAATTGAGTCTAAGGGTATTTTCAACGAATAAAAAGAATACTCGAGACTAGAAAATACTAATACATAGAAATAGATTCTCGAATTACTTAGATATCTGTTTTGAGATATCGAAGGTGATAGGTTCCTCAAACTTCCCGGAAATGATTGTTTATGATTGGTTTATAATTGCAGATTAGCGTAGTATGCAAAAAGTTTAAAGGAATCCGCAGTGATTAAAGGAATATTAAACACATAAAAATACTAATAAATAGAAATAGATTTTTAAATTACTTAGGTTTCTCTTTTGAGATATAAAGGTGATAGGATCTTCACACTTCCTGCGGTTGATGGACAATCAGACGGTTTGTGATTGCGGATTAATATAGTAGGCAAAAGTTAAATATAGATTTTAAAAAATTCTTAACAAATGAGAAAAAGTATTGAAGACTAGAAAATACGATTGAGTAGAAATAGATTTTTAATTATATAGGTATCTGTTTTGAGATATTAAGGGTAATACGATCCTCACACTTCCTGGGGTTAATTTACAATCAGACGGTTTGTGGTTGCAGATTATTGCAGTAGGCAAAAAGCTTAAAGGAAATTAAAACAAAAAAAAATATATATTTTACACATGAAATATAAATAAATATAAATAAATTCTTAAGTTACTAATGTGTTATTTGTGAAATGTTGGTGTTTATAGAATCGTTGCACTTTCAGTGGGTGATTGACAGTCAGAGAGTTTATGGTTAAAGATTATTTAAGAAGGCGATGAGCATAAAGAAATTTACAACAATCTAAAAAAATATTAGAAAACAGCAAATGCTTATAAATAGAAATGAATTTTCAAATAACTAAGGTATTTGTTTTGAGATGTTGCAGGTAATTAGATCCTCATAACTTCTGGGAATAACGGACAATCAGAACGTTTGTGTTTGCAGATTCATGTAGTAGCCAAAAGTTTCATATAGAGTTTAAAGAAATTTTTATAAAATAAAAAAAATAATAAAGATTAGAAAAAACTAATAATTGAAAATAGAATTTACAATCACTTATATATCTGTTTTGAGATATTTTAAGGTGATAGGATCCTTAAACTTCCTGGGAATGTTTGACAATTAGGAGGTTTATGGTTTTAGATTAATGCAGTCAGCGAAAAGCTTAAAGAAATTTGCGCTAACAGAAAAAAATATTGAACGCATTTGAATATTAATGGAGAAAAATAGATTTTTAAATTAGTTGAGTATCTGTCATGAGATATTAAAGATGATAGAATCATCACACTTCCTAATGATAATGGACCAACAGACGGTTTGTGGTTGCAGATTCATGTAGCAGCCAATAGTTTAACATAGAGTCTAAAGGAATTTTCAACAGATAAAAAGAATATTAAAGACTGGATAATACTAATAAAAGGAAATTGATTTTAAATAACATTAGTATCTGTTTGGAGATATTTAAGGTTATAAGAAATTTAAAGCGATTGCAAAGATTATTGAACGTTTGTAAATACTAATAAATAAAAATAGATTTTTAAGTTACTTATGCGTCATTTTTGAAATATTGGTGGTTATAGTAACGTCACGCTTCCCTGGGATGATTGACAATCAGATGGTTTTGTGGTTGCTGATTAATGTAGCACGCAAAATGCTTAAGGGAATTCGCAATAATCAAAAAAAAAAATATTCAAGAATAGCAAATACTAACAAATATAAATAAATTTTTAAGTTACTTAAGTATCTGTTTTGAGATATTAAATGTAATAGTAACCCACCTTTCTTAGGAATGATTGCTAATCAGAGTCTTTATGGTTGCAGATTAATGTATTATGCAAAATGGCTGATGGGATTTGCAACGATTGAATAGTATATTAAAAACCTAAAAATACTAAAAATAGAGATAGATTTTTAAGTTACTTATGCGTCATTTCCTAAATCTTGTTGTTTATAGTAACGTTACACTTCCCGGAGATGATTAACAATCAGAGGGTTTATGGTTGCAGATGTATTAGGCAGACAGCTTAAAGTAATTTGCAATAATTAAAAAGGATATTAAAAAATAGCAAACACTTATAAATAGAAATAGATTTAACAAATACGTAGGTATCTGTTTTGAGATTTTAAAAGTGATAGGATCCTACACTTCTTGGGGATGATTGACAATCTGAGTGCTTATGGTTGCAGATTAATGTAGTATAGCAAAAAGTGAGTTAGTCGTAGCTCTCTTTGTATAAATTTTCTGTGTACGCGCCTGATAATTGCTGTCATGATCAGTAAAAAAACTAAAAAAAAATTAAATTGCTTCCAATGTTCGTATTCTTTCTTTGTAGTTCTGGTCATATTTGTAGACAATCTAATGTGGTTCTTTAAACTATCCTTGTTTAGAATTGCACCAAGCTATTCGGGAGATAACACATTGTACTTTACAAACGGGCATGTACGAATGCTACTATGTTTCTGTCTAGTTTCCGGATCATCTAGCCACCAACAAGAGAAAGTTTCTAAACTTGTATGCTGATAGAACATAGAGAACATTGTTGATAAAACAGTAAATTCTGTGTTCATCAATCTGATGAAACTTGAAATTACCAACACAAAATTAATGTAATTCTAATTCAAATCCCGCTTGATCGATATGTTTACGTATATCTCAATGCATAGTAATTAATCAGAAGCTGTTAATGAGATCAAAATCACATGTCCAATTCTCTTTCTGGTATTAATTAGAGATGTGCAGTCCTTTACTTGAATTTTCTATGCAAACCTAGACACACTTTTAATATTAGATTTTCATTAATGGAAAAACCTAGCTCTACATCAAAATGGCTTGATTTCCTTAGATTATTACATTTTCCTGAAATCATTAGGTATACAAATTAATAAGGTGCTTTTACATTGACGTTTTGTAATTCTTGTTCAATTTGACCAAGAATTACAAACTTGTCAAATAAAAATTGACAAAAATCATAAGTGAATACAATGGCATCCGATAAGGAGCATTTAAGACATTGCATTCTTTTTGTATTTCAATTAAAAAATCAACATTGTGAAATGTTTAAGACTAATTTCCACATGTTTCATGTGTCATTTTTTTAATTTGAAAAGCCAAAAAAAAATAGTGCCTTAAATATTCCTTGTTGGACATTACTGTAATCACTAATGCTTTTTGAGGTAAAGTATGCAGGGCCGCCACCTATTGTATTACGTTTAGAAGCTTAAGGTTTCCCTTTAAAACTACCTAAGGGTGGGAAAAAATATAAGATTAACTTCGATTTGAAAATTTAATAATCTGAAAAAATCAAACCAGTTTAATGCACAGTTAGATATTTTGCTGTTTCGGAAGACGCAATGTTCCAAGCATGTTCAAATAATTAAGTTGCTGTCATCAAATTCAAAATCAAGTGTAACTAATTTCCAGTAGAATTCAAAATAGCTTCAATATTTAGAATAATTTTCGTCATGTTTGTAAAACAATATTGTTAATTTGCAGATTTGATTTTCCCACTGGACTGTGTAATATCATCTTATTAGCATACGAGACAAAGGTAATATAAATGCTCATAGTGAAGGAATTCATTGAGTCGGGGACAGCAATTTTGCGAGAAATATTAACATTGTGAGTAATAATGTTATTTTGACCTTTTTATAGATAAACTCACACTGCGATGTTTGTTTTAATATAATTAGTGGTTTAATTAAATGAATCATTACTC
>JAUELO010000179.1:25823082-25840417 GCA_032357855.1 Amphibolips quercusostensackenii | reverse complement strand
AGCACCGCACATCTTGTCAGAGCACTCGTTGTCTCACGGCTGGACTACTGCAATGGTATCCTCGCTGGTACTTCTGCCGGCAATCTGCATGACCTCCAGGTCATTCAGAACAACGCCATCCGTGCTGTGAAAAGAGTCGGCCCCGTGAGCAAATCGCCCCCTTGCGGTGGGCCCTCCCCTGGCTCCCAGTAATGCATCGCATCAATCACAAGGTGGTCACCTTGGTCCACAAATGCAGGGCATGCGTTGCGCCGCCCTACCTTATGGAGCGCCTTACCCCTGCCATGGCTACTAGGTTCACCCGCGGAGGGGTAGAGCACAAACTCTTCCAACCCAGGCACAAACTTCAGACCGTGGGCACGACTACGTTTGACGTGGCTGCCCCTCGACTCTGGAACGAGCTGCCCGTGTCTATTCATGGCATTCCCTCGTTAGACACTTTTAAACGAGCTGTGAAGACGCACTACTTCGACCAAGTATAACATCCTGTGCCCTTGTGTTCTCTTCTAGCTCTGATGCGTATGCATACCCCTCTCTTTGTCATTTGTCTTGTTCTGTTTCATGTGTGTCCTGAGGCCTACGGGCGTGTGGCACGTTAATTCATTCAATAAAGTAAAGTAAAGTAAAAAAGTTAAGCCAAACAAGGTGTTTGAATCTAGCCTGCCCTAGTTTGCCCAGCTGAACTCAGAAGATTCCCCCTTTCTTTTCCCTTTCCCTTTCCCTTTCCCATTCCCTTTCCCTTTCCCTTTCCTTTTCCCTTTCCCTTTCCCTTTCCCTTTCCCTTTCCCTTTCCCTTTCCCTTTCCCTCTCCCTTTCCTTTACCTTTCCATTTCCCTTTCCCTTACCCTTTCCCTTTCCATTTCCCTTTTCCTTCCCTTTCCCTTTCCCGTCCACTTTCCCTTTCCCTTAACCTTTTCATTTTCCTTTTTCTTTCCCCTTCCCCTTCCTCTGCCTCTGCCTTCCCTTCCCTTTTCTCTTCCCTTTCCATTTCCCTTTTCCTCTTCCTTTCCCTCTTGCTTTTCCTTCAAATTATCCCCACCCTTCCCTCCCTCTCCCTTTCCCTTTTCCTCTTCCGTTTTTTCCTTGCACTACACCTTCCCCCTTATTCCTTTTTTCCTTTTCCCTTTCTCTCGTTCCTCTTTCCCATTTACCCTTTCATAAATATAAATAATAAAAAATTTAAAGATGCCCTAAATATTCAATCATTTAATCTTATAAAACTCGTGATGATTCCTAAAAAAATGAATTGCCAAAAAAATGGTCGAATTTAGAAAAAAAAATTAAACCTTAGCAAAAATAGATGCATTTTTAACCAAGTAGGTAAATTTGCAAGCCACGAACACGAATAATTTAGAAGACAGTTACATTTTTAACCCGAAAAATCGAATTCTGAACAAATATATCAATTCTCAATGAAGAATGTAGTAGTTGATATTAACGAAAAAAATCAATAAAATAGTTAAATTTTTAGGCGATTAGTTTAATTTTTAACATGAAAAAATGAATTTTCATTTAAATGATGGAATATTTAATAAAAAACATTAAACTTTAATCAAAAACAGTTGCGTTTTGAACTAAATAGTTAAACTTTTAATCCAAAGAGCCAAATTTGTTAGAAGATAGTAGAATTTGCAATCCGGACACTTATATCTTCAACAAAAAGATGATTTTTTAGCAAAAAATGTTATACTTCATTTGCTACTAAATAAACAGAATTTTCTTTTTTTGAAAAGATAAATCTAACAACAAAAAAGGTCAATTTCTATCCAAAAAGATTATTTTTTCAACAAAAAAGATAAATTTTCAAGTAAGTAATTAATTTTTAACTTAAAAATGTAAACTTTAAACCATAAATAGGAAACTCCAATTGTTACTTTTAAATAAACAGAATTTGAGAAAAAAAGTTTTCGATTCAAATTGTAAATTTTTCATCAAAAAAGACGAATTTTCAACATATAAAGAATTTTTCATTCAAGAAAGGAAAGAGTTCATCCCAATTGTTAAAGTTTTTAAGACAACAGACCAAAATTCTGTTGAATAGTTTAATCCTTTACCCGAAAATATAAACTTTCAACAAACAAAGTTAATTTTTAACCAGATAGTTGCATTTGTAACCAAGAAAAAGAAATAACAAACCCACAAGAATAATTTCTTTTCGAAAGACGAAATTTTTACCTAAAAGTTCAATTTTCAACAAAAAATGGAAAGACATATCTTTCTTTAAGACAGTTAATTTTTAAGCAAAAAGAACAAATTTTCAACAAAATAGTTACATTTTCAAGCAAAGAGATAAATCTTTAAATGAAATGATTTTTTTCCAAAAAGATGTTCGACTTTTGTCCTAGTAGTGGAATTTTTAATAAAAAAATCAATTAAAAAAAAGTCTAACTTTCAAGTAGTTTAATTTTCAAGATATAAGTCCAATTAAACAAAACAAATTTGCAACAGATTAATTTTTTAAGCCAAAAAGAAAAATTTTTCAAAAAAGTTGAATTTTTAAAGATAAAAAATAAATTGCCGACTAAAAGTTAATTTTCTACGTAAATATTTGAACTTTCGACCAATAAAGATTATTTATAGACCAAAATCTTAAAATTGCTAAATTTTCAACGTAAAATATCTTAATAGTTAGAAATTCAACTATTTTAATAGTTATAAATTCAACTTTTTAAATAAAAACTCAACTTTTAGTCAAAAATTTATACTTTTGTTTTAAAAATGAAACCTTTTTATAAATTTGCCTTTTGGTTTTAAAAATTAATATTTTTTAGTAGAAATTACAATTAACATAAAATATTTTATAAACGTAATTAAAAAACTTCTAATTAAAGTAACAAATAAATTTTTTTTTTAAATTTCACCATAAAAGATGACTATATAATAAAATAGTAAAATTCTCAAAACAAAGTCAGGCGAGGGTTATAGTAGAAGGAGAACTTTTTTAAAAGTTTATTCTTTGTCGGTTCCAAGTTTATAATAACTAAACTCAAATTTCTGCTAAGACAGATTAATTTTTAAACTAAAGAGGCAAATTTTCAAAAAATAGTTGAATTTTTAAAAGCAAAATGTCATTTTTTGACTAGAAATTAATTTCTGTCAGGATTGAGAAATCTCTCTGTCTCTCTCTTACTTTTCCTTTTCTCTTTTCCTTTTCTTCTTTCCCTTTCTCATTTCCTCTTTTCCCTTTTTTCCTTTCCCTTTCTTCTTTCTTTTTTCGTTTCCCTGTCCCCTTTTTTTCTGTTTCCCTATCCCTTTCCCCTTTTTCTTTTCTTTTTTCGTTTCCATTTCCCTTTTTCTTTTTTTTACGTTTCCCTTTCCCCTTTTCCTTTTCTTATTCCGGTTCCCTTTTCTTCTTTACTTTTTTTTTGTTTCCCTTTCCACTTTTCCTTTTCTTTTTCTGTGTCCCTTTTCTCTTTTTCCTTTTCTTATTTTTCCCTTTACCCTTTCTTTTTCCCTATTTTCTTTTCCCTTTCATAATTATACATAATAAAAAATTTTAAGACTATACACTGTTTTTTGAAATATTTTCTAACTTTTCTCTGATTTTTAGGTCTTCTTTGAACTACGGCCTTCTTGTAATTAAAACAGAATGAACTCAAGTTATTAAATGTGGTGGAAATGTCGTCAATAGAATCTGAGTTTTTAACAGTCGATATCATATCTTCGTAAATGAGACTCTGAACGAAGCGAGGGAAGTTTGGTACAAAGGCGAAATCCTCTCCTTTCAGTGGAAAAACTGCAGGCATGGTGGGACGAATAGGAGGTTGAAAACGTATAAAAGTTATCCGATTTCCTGAAGTTTTTAGAGCCTTTTTATACATTTTTCCCTGGTCGAGGTAAACCTATCATGATTCTTAATAATATGGCGCACTTTCATAACCGTCCTCAAACAAATTTATCTTTAATCCTGGTCAGTCGGTAGTGAAAGTTAAATAATCGCAATTTTCTCTCTGGCGAAGGAAGAGCTGCCAGTAAAGTAAAGACGCTTCAAGCTCAACTTTTTATCAGCTTAGTGCTCTTTGTTGGCAATTAAAAACTGAGAGATTTCATCCAAGAGGCGATTTCGGTAATTCTATTACAGAGATTTTTGACGCTTACTACCTCAGGCCTCGAAGAACGGGGAAAGAAGAAAATGGGAAACAGAAGTGAGGAAAGAGAAAGAGTAGAAGAAAATGGAAGAGGGGAACATGTAAAGGGGGAATGGCGAAATTAAGAGTGGAAAAGAGAAAATGGAGAAGAAAAAAAGAAAGGGAAAGAGAAAGGGAAAAGGGGGTGAGGGAAAAAGGGGGAAAAGAAAAGAGGAAAGTAAAAGAAAGGAAATTGGAAGGGGAAATGGAATAGAGAAAATAGGAAATGTAAAGGGGGAAGAAACAATGAGAAAGAAGACAAGAAGAAAGAGGGAATAGCTAGGGAACATAAAAAGAAAAAATTTAGGAAGAAATGGGGAAACGGGAGAGGGCAAGCAGGAAAGAAAAGAGAGAAAAATCAAGAAGGTGAAACAGAAAAAAGGGAAGGGGAAGGGGAAAAAGGGAAATAGAAGAGAAAAAAATGGCAAAAAGGGAAATGAAAAAAGAAAAAGGGGGAAAGGAACAAAGGATATAGGAAAAAGGGAAAAAGAAAAGGGGAAATAAAGAGAAGGGAAGGGGAAACAGAAAGGAGAAGAGTGCAAAGAAAAAGAATAAGGGCAGATAAGGGAAGGGGAAATAGAAAAAGGAATATGAAGAGTGAAAATATAAAACGATAAGTTGAAACAGAAAAAGGGAAAAGGAAAAGGTAGGAGAAGAAAACGGGAAAAAGGTGAAATGGAGAAAGCGAAAGGGAAAACGGAAAAGAGAAGAGAAAAAAGTGGAAAAGGGGAAATCAAAATAGGGAAAAGAGAAAGGGAGAAGTGGATTGGTGAAAAAAGGAAAGGGAAGAGGAAAAATGTGAAAAAGAGAAAATAGGAGGGGGGAATGTGCAAGGAGAAAGGGAAAGGGGTCAAGAGGAAAGGGGAAATAGAAGGAAAACATGGATGAGGGTAAATATAGAAAGAAAAAGGGAAAACAGTGAAGGGGAAGGGAAAAAGGGAAAGAAAGGAGATGAAAATGAAAAAGGTAACACAGAAAAAGAGAAAGGGAAGAAAAAAAATGGAGAAGGGATAATGAACGAAGGAAAAGGCAGACGAGGTAAGGGGAAATATAATAAACATTTTTTTCGTTGTTGAGTATAAAATTTTGTTTTTGTTGAAAATTCAACTGTTTTGTTGGTAAAAAATAAATTTTTCTGGTTTTGTAATTAAATTTTTTAAATTTTCTACCAAATCGTTAAATTTTGGGTTTAAAATGTTGAATTTCCTACAAATCAAAATTTGTTAGTCAAAAAAAAAACATATGCCACTCAAATTGTGGAATGTGCAAAATAAAAAAAAGAATTTTTGACAAAGTACTTGAATTTTGAACCCAAGAATATAAATTTTTGACAAAAAGGTTCATTTTCAACTAATTGGTTAAATTCACGCAAAATAGTTACATTTTCAGATCAAAAATTTAATTTTAACCAAAAAAACTATTTTTTAACTAAAATTATGTAATTTCAATCACAACTGTCAGCTTTTAGTAAAGTACTTGAACTTCTAACCAAGAAGTTAAACTTTTAACGAAACTTTTTTTTACAAAAGAAAATTTCTTAGTCAAGAACGAAAAAAAAATGTCGATCAAAATTTTGAATTTGCAAGCCAAAAAGAAGAATTTTTTTTACAAAATACTTGATACGAATTTTTAACGAAATTATTAAATTATTTATTTAAAAAATTAACTTTTAACAATAAAAAGATTTTTAAATTAAAAGTATAAATCTTTAAACAAAAAAATGAACTTTCTAGAAAGTACTTCAACTTTCAAGCTAGGAATTAAATTTTAAGCTAAATAGTTAAATTTTCAGCGAGAAAAATTGATTTTCTACCAAAAAATACAATTAAAAAAAAAATAATAAATTCTTGATCAAATATTTGAATTTTTTATCAAATCGTTAAATTTTCGTGGTAAAAATTTCAAATTTCTACAAAACAGTTGAATTTTTTAACAAAAACAAAATTTTCTATTGAAGAACGAAAAAAATGGTCATCATGTTTCCCCTTTTCTGCGTCAAAAGTTAAAGTACTTTCTGAAAATTTAAATTTTTGGTTGAATATTCATAATTTTAGTTAAAAATTGTTTTTTATTTGTTGTACTTAATTCCTTAAAACAAAAATTGGTTTGTAGAAAAATATATTTTGGTCTTACAATTTTACGAATTTAATAGAAAATTCAACTCTGTGATAAACAATTAAACTTTTTTGAAAAAACTTTTCTTGCGAAAATCAAAAATTAATTCTCTTAAAATGAAATTTAACTAGTCCATTTCAGATTATGTGTTTACCTTTTTTAGTATAAAAATTAACTATTCAGCTAAAAGGTTGCAAACTTATGTTTTTTGTTAGGAGTTTATCTTTTCAGGCAAAAAATAATCTTTTGTGTTAAAAGTATATCTTTTTGAATAAAAATTTAATTATTTGGTTAATCATTAAAATGTTTTGTAGAAAGCTCATCATTTCGGCTAAAAATGTAACTGTTCCATTAAAAATTTTTGTATATTGTAAAAAACTCGTTTTTTCTGTTAGAATTTTTTTTTGCATACTTTACCTTGAATTCAATTCTTGAATGGTATTGAGATCCTCTGAAATCTCTTAAAAAATTTTCAATTTTTCTTAATCCCTTGAAATATAATGAAATATCTTATAATGTTGTAAAAAAAAATCTTTTAAATTTTTTAAAGAATTCTATAAATCCCTTAAATATTTTTAAATTCCTTAGAATTCCTCAAATCCATTTTTATTCTTAAAAGTCGAATTTTGAAAAAAACGGTTGAATTTTCAAAAAAATATAACTTCAAAACAAAATCGCTTACTTATTAACATGAAAAGGTGAATTTCCTACAAAATAATTATATTTCAAAAAACTAATTAACAGCAAAACAGTTGCAATTTACAGCAAATAATTTAACCGTCAAATGAAATTTACGCATTTGAAAAAAATTAGTTGAATTTTTATGCCAAAAAAAAAAATTTTGTAGAAGACAGGTGAATTTTCAACCAGGAAACATAAATTTTTCACCTCGAATTTTTATACCAGAAAGATCAATTTTTATTTCAGAGGGATGAATTTTCTATCCAAAAAGATGAATTTTTAGGATAGAAGTTGAATTTGAAACAAAAACATTATTTTTTTAAAAACTGTTGAATTTCCAGCAAAAAAGTTAAATTTTCAAAAAAAAAATTTTAGTAATAAAATTCTTAACCTAAAAAGTCAAATGTTTAATAAAAAAGGATCAATTTTCAAGCCGAAAAGACGCATTTTCAGGAAAACAGTTGAAATTTTGAACCGAAAAGATAAATTATGAAAAATTAGTTGATTTTTACTTCAAAAGACGATCAATTATCAACCAAAAATAAACTGATTAAATTTTTCGTGGAAAAAATTAATTTTCAATCAGAAAAAAACCAATTTTCAACAAAATAGTTGAATCTTAAACCAATAAAATAAATTTTTAATCAATTAGCTGAATGTCAAATAAAGTAATTAAAAAATAAACCTTTAACGAAATACTAGAATTTTTAACCAAAAGAGATGAATTCGTAACCAAAAATATAATAGTGTTGCAATTAAAAGAAATTAACTTTTAATAAAAAATAGTTTAATTTCTAACCAAAGAGATGTATCTTCAAGCAATAAAATTCAAAAATAAAATACTTTAACTTTCATCCAAGTAATTAAACTTTTAATTATAAAGATTAATTTTGCAGCAAAAAATAAATTATTAATAAAATAGGTTACCTTCTAACAACCAAATAAAAATGAATTTTCAACAAAGTAGTTAAATTGACGACCAAAGAGATATGTTTTTAACTAAAAAAATTAATTTTTAATGAAATAGTTTCACTTTCAGCCAAGTACTAAATTTTCAATGAAGATTTATTTTCTACCAAAAAAAGACAAATCCACAACAAAATACGATAATTTTTAACCAAATAGCAGAACCGTCGACAAACAAACAAAAACTAATTTTCGATTAAATAGTTCAATTCCAATCAAAGTTTCTTCAACTAATACAGTTCATTTATGACAAAAGAAGTAGTATAGCAGTAATTTAATACTAAAAAAGACAAATTTTAAAGCAAAAACATTGATTTTTAAAGAACTAATTGAATTTTCAATTTAAGATTATCAATTCCCAACAAAAAATGAACTAGTTAAATTTTCATTCAGAAAAATTAATTTATACCTAGAAAATTTTTTTTTTAATTGTTGAATTTCAAACCAATATAATAAATTTGAAACAAATAAGCTTAACTTTCAACTAAGCATTCAAATGTACAAGTGTAAAAAATAATAAAGCCAAAAATAGATTAGTTAAGGGTTTAGTTGGGAAAATTAATTTTCAACAAAAAAGAGAATCTTTAACAAAATAATAGAATTTTCAACCAAAACAGATAAGTTTTAAACCATAAATGTAATAGTAGACATATCTTTAAAAACAAATTATTTTTTAAAGAAAAATAGTTTGATTTTCTCATTAGATTCTATTAATTCAGTTCAAATTTTTTTTTCAAAGAAAAAGGGAAATATGTTTAAAAGCAAGGGATATAGTAAAATTCTTTTTTTGTTTTTTTAATTTAAATTTGCTTAAGGCATTTTCTTTTCTAATCTTTTCTCATGTCTAATTCCATTTTCATAGAAACGAATTGCAATATGTTAAAGCCATTACACATAAATACTGATATTGGTTTCCAATTATGTTTCACTTCAATCAAAGCACTTATCTCAGAGGTCAATTTATATTTGATATTTATGTCAGTATGTCAACTCATAAATTGCAGCACTGCAAACGACATTAATCGTAAAATTTAATTTCGGAGAGAGCAACTTTGCCGCGAGAATCAGTATGCAGTTGGTATCGCGATCGCCTAATGGGATTTTTGGATAAAACGTCGGATGTATTCACTTGTGTCAAAAAGCTTCTTCCATCAGATTACAGGGTTAAGAATTTCCACCCTTACTGTTTTCTAGCTACTCTGGCTTTTCCAATTTCCTACTTACCTGCCAAGAATTTAGTTGCTTCTTTCAAGTGTGGTTGTGCGGTCTACAAGACTGCACGGCCACATACTGGTAAGTACGTACCACAAAATTTTATCGAAATATAGTGAAATGGGTGATTTATCACAAAAAAGCGGTAATAATGGAGAAATACATTCTTTAAAATGAAATTAATGTAAATTCCATGTTCAATTCAATATGAAATACTCCAAGTTTCTAAGAGGTCAATTCGAAATATAGAATATTCAACAAACAAAATTAATTTTTAAACACAAAACACAAACTTTTAACAAAATACATGGATTTCAAACTTGTAAAGGTTAAATTTCTAATCAAAAATAAAATAGTAAAATTGGTAGATAAGAAAATGTATTTTTATCGAAAAAAAAACAAATGTTTAACAAAAAATTTAATTTCAAACTAAAAAGGTTAATCTTAAAACTATTAGTTCTTAACAAAGATTATAATAGAAAACACGAATTTTTAACAAAAACGTAAATGTTCAAGGCAATTCTTGAATTTTTCATAAAAAACGACGAATTATATACAAAACAGACTAATTTTGAAGCCAAAAATATAATTTTTTTAATAAAATTGATTTTATACTAAAAAGTCAAATTTTTATAAAAATAGCTTTAGCCTTAACCAAATCGTAAAATTTTGCTGAAAACATAAATTTTTAACAAACAAGTTAATATCGAACTGAAAAATATTTGAAATATTTTAAAAGCCCTTAAACCTTGTAAAATTTTATTAAAAATTCGTTGGAATTTTTTTGAACACCCTACAATTTTTAGAATCATTTGAAATTAATTCAAAATATTATAAAAAATTTAAAAATACCCTAAAATATTTTAAATCCTTTAAAATTTTTTTCAATTCTTTGGAATTTTTTTAAGCTCTTCAAACTTATTCGGAATTAAAAAAAAGACCCTACAATATTTTGATACCTTTAAAATGTTTTGAAAGTATTTCAAATATCATACAACTCCTTAAAATTTCTTGAAATTCATTAAAATAATCTGAAATCTAAAAACTGCTTTAAATTCCCTTCAAATTATTAAAATCAATTAAGAATTGCTTGAAATATTTTTAAATTTCCAAAAAAAATTCAAATCTTTTAGAATGTTTAACAATCTTCTGCAATTTTTTAAGCTTTAAAAAATTCTTTAGATATTAAATAATTTTCTAGAATTAAGAAATTTTTTTAAAATTCCTTTAAGTTATCAAAATCAGTTAAAAAATTCCTTAGAATCTTTTGAAATATCCTAGAATATTTCAAATCTTTGAAATCTTTTGAAATTTTCAGAAATTTGCTCAATCTTTTAAAAATTCTCTAGATTACATTTGAATATCCTTCAATATTTTGTATCCTCTAAAACCCTTTCAAGTTATTAAACAAATTAAAAATTTCTTGTGATCTTTTAAAATTCCCTAAAATTTTTTAAATCCTTTAAAACCTCATCAAGTGTCCCTCATTCTAAAGGTTTTAAAAAAAACCTTGCGATCTTTTATAATATTATTTAATATTTTTAACCCTTCGAAATTTCGAAATAAATTAATAATTTGTTCAAATATTTTAAAATTTTCTAAAATATTTCAAATCCTTCGAAATATTTTAAAAGTTTTTAAAAGATAGAAAAATCTTAAAAATCGTTTTAAAGACCATTAAATTATTAAAAGCTATTTCAAATTCTGTGCGATATTTTTTAATAACTTAAAATATTTCAAATACTTACATATATTTTTTAATCTGTTGAAATTTTCAAACCTCTTAAAAGTTCTTTGGATATTTAAAAATGCCCTAAAATTATAAAATTTATTTAAAAAATTCCTAAATTATTAAAAACAGTTCAAAATTTCTTGAATTTCTTGGAAATATCTTAAAATCTTTAAAACTCTTCAAAATTTTTTCAACTTATTAAAATAAATTAAAAACTGATTAAAATATTTTTTAATGTTATAAAATACTTCATATCTTTTAAACGCTCTTGAAAATTCCAAAAATACAAAAAAATCTTTAAAATCCCTTGAACGAACTTCAAATTATTAAAATCTTTTAAAAATTTCTTGCAAAATATTAAAATAACCTACAATACTTTAAACGTTTTTAAATATTACGAAATCTTTTTAAAAAATACTTAAAATTTTTCAAAATACATTTTTCGAAATCACTTTTACATTCTCAAATCTCTGGAAAATGCTTTAAAATTTTGTTGTGTACGCTAAAAGGTCTTAAAACTTTAAAAAATTCTCTAAATTATTGAAATAGGTAATTTAAATAAAGATCTTAAAATTCTTAAAATCTATCAAAGACTTCTTGAAATATTTCTAACTAACCTAAATAATTAAAAATGCTTTTTAATTTTTCAAAATAAAAAAAATCCTTTAAATTTTTTAAAATGTCCTGAAATATTGCAAATCCTTCAAGGTTGTTAAAAATGTCTTTTAAACTTCTAAGTTTGAAAAAAATAGCCTAAAATTATTTAGAATACCCTAAAATATTTTAAACTCTTCAAGATTTATTCAAATTATAGAAATGAATTTGAAATTCACTGAAATACTTTTAAATTTTTCAAAATATTGCCAATCCATCGAAATCTTTGAAAAGTTTTGAAAATATTTTACATTTTTAAAATTCTTTGAATGACCTTTAAATTATAAAACTCTATTTAAGATTTCTTGAAATATTTTTAAATGAACTGCAATATTTTAAATTCTTTTAAATCTTGCGAAATTTTAAAAAAATTCTTGAAATCTTTTTGATATCTTTTCTTATAATTTTTTTCAGGATCTCTTAAAAATGCCCGAGAATGTTCTAAAATACCCTAAAATATTTTGAATACCTTAAAATTCCTTCAAATTATTAAAATTATTTAAAAATTTATTGAGATAATTTCAAATTTTCTGAAATATTTCACATTCTTTGAAATCTTTTAAAAGTTGTAAAAATACCCTAAAATATTCAAAATCCTTCGAAAGACCGTGAAATTATGAAAATCTATTTAAAATTTTTTTAATGTTTTTAAATGCCCTACAATATTCCAAATTCTTTTGAATCTTTCAAAATCTTTAAAAAAATTCTCAAAATTTTTTCAAAATCTTTTCTTAAAATCTTTTTTTAAAATCTCTTAAAAATGACGCAGAATCGTTAAAAATACCCTGAATATTTTAAGACCCCCAAAATTACTTTAAATTATTCAAATGTTTAAAAGCCTCTTGAAAACCTTCAAATTAATCAAATCTTTTAAAAATTGTTTAGAATGTGGAAAATTCTTTCCAAATCTTTAAAAAAATGCTAAAAATCTTTTTGAAATTTTTCCTTAAAATCTCTAAAAAATGCCCCAGAATTTTTTAAAATACCCTGAAATATTTTAAACCCCTTAAATTTCTTTAGAAATATTAAAATAAATTAAAAATTTAATAATATGCTTGTAAATTTTCTAAAATATTTCAATTCCTTTGAAATCTTTTGAAAGTTCTGAAAATACCCTAAAATTTTTAAAAAACTTCAAAAGACTTTTAAATTATTAAAATCTATAGAAAATTTTTCCGAATATTTCTAAATTACCTAAGTAACATAAAATGCTTTAAAATTTTCAAAATCCTCAAAAAGTCCTTAAAATCTTTTGAAATACTCTGAAATATTGTAAATTTGTTAACATCTTTTAAAATTTCTTTTAAATTCTTAAATCTCTTAAAAATGTCTCAAAATCTACTAAAATACTCTGAAATATTGTAAACCCTTTGAAACTTCTTCAAATTATTAAAATAAACACAAAATCTATTGGAATATTTTAAAATTCACTTAAATATTTTAAATCCTTCGAAATCTTTTGAAAGTTCTGAAAATATTTTTAATTTCAGAAGTTCTTTGAAAGACCTTCAAATTATAAAAATCTATTAAAAATTTTTAAAATATTTTTAAATGACCTAAAATCTTCTAAATTCTTCTTAATATTTTAAAATCAAAATAAATCTTTAAAATCTTTTTAATATCTACTTCTTTAAAAATTTTTTTTTTTTTTGATTTTTAAAAAATGCCTTAGAATCTTTTTGAATACGCTAAAATATTTTAATCTCCTAAAATTTCTTTGATATATTTAAATAAAGTAAAAATTTATTGATATGCTTTGAAATTTTCTAAAATATTTCAATTTCTTCGAAATCTTTTGAAAGTTCTGAAAATACCCTAAAATTTAAAAAATCTTTTGAAAGACCCTCCAATGATTAAAATCTATACAAAGTTTCTTGGAATATTTCTGAATAACTAAAATAATATAAAATGCTTTTGAATTAATCGAAATCTTAAAAAAATCGTTAAAATCTTTCAAAATACCCTGAAATATTGTAAATCCTTTGACATATTTTGAAATTTCTTTTAAATTCTCAAATTTCTTAAAAATGTTTTAGAATCTTTAAAAATACTCTGAAATATCTTAAACTCTTTGAAACTCCTTCAAATTATTGAAATCAAAAAAATCTATTGAAATATTAAAAAATTTTCTCAAATATTTCAAATCTTTCGAAATCTTTCAAAAGTTTTAAAAATACCCTTAAATTTTTACAATCCTTCAAAAGATATTGGAACTATTAAAATCTATTAAAAATTCTTTAAATATTTTTTAATAATCTAGAATATTTCAGAAGCTTTTAAATTTTTCAAAATACAACAAAATTTCCTAATATCTTTTAAAATATCCTAATAAATTGTGAAATCTTTGAAAGTTCTAAAAATACCCGAAATATTTTTAAATCTTTTAAGAGACCTTAAAATTATTAAAATCTATTAAAAATTCCTTGTAATATTTTCAAATAACCTAAAATATTTTAAAATCTTTTTAAGGTTCTAAAAATATACTACAATTTTTTAAATCATTTAAAAGATCTTTAAATCATTAAAATATATTAAAAATTTGTTGCAATTGTTAATGTATTGCAAATGCTTCTGAATCTTTAAAAAAAAATCTTAAAATTCTTTTAATAAATTAAAATAAATACAAAATTAATTAAAATGTTTTTAAATCTTCTAAAATATTCTTAAACGTTCAAAATCATCTATAAGTCATTAAATACCCCGAAATTTACAATATTCTTTAGAAGACCTTCAAATTATTAAAATTTATTAAAAACTTTTCGCAATATTTTTAAATAACACAAAATATTTCAAATGCTTTTGAATCTTGCAAAATCTTTGAGAAAATACCCTTAAATCTTTCAAAGTATCCGGAAATATTGTAAGTACTTTGATAAATTTGGAATCTCTCTCAAATTCTCAAATATTATAGAATGCCTCAGAATCTCTTATAATACCCTAAAATATGTTAAATACTTTTAAATTCCTTTAAATTATTGAAATATATAAAAAAATAACTAACATATTTTAAATTTTCTTGAATATTTCAATTTCTTTAAAATCTTTTTAAATTTCTAAAAATATCATAAAATTGTTTAAAACCTTTGAAAGACGTTTAAATTATTAAATTCTTTAAAATTCTTTGAAATATTTCTAAAGAACCTAAATAATTTAAAATGTTTTTAAATCTTTCGAAATTTTACAAAAATTGCTAAAATCTTTTAAAATACTTCGAATATTGTAAATTTTTCGATATCTTATAGAATTTCTTTGAATTTTTTTAATCTCTAAAAAAATGCCTCAGAATCTTTAAAATACCCTAACATATTTTTCAACTTTTAAAACTTCTTGAAATTAAAAAAAAAAAATAAATTTTTTTTTTAAATATTTAAGAATCTTCTAGAATATTTCAAAACCTTCAAAATCCTTTAAAAGTTATAAAATACCCTAAAATCTTCAAAATACTTTAAAAGACCTTTAAATGATTACAATCTATTGAAAATTGCCTAGACTATTTTTAAATAATTTAAAACATTTCACATGCTGTAAAATCTTTTGAAATCCTTCAAAACATGTTAAAGTTTTTGGAAATTCCTTACAATTTTTAGAAATACTTTAAAGTCACTGAAATCCTTTTTAAATACCTTGAAACTATTGAAATCTTTTAAAAAATCTTTAAAATCTTTAAAAAAACTTTAAAATATTTAAAATTTTCTAAAATTTGTTGAAAAATTTTTAGTTAGAAATTCTTCTATTTAATTATAAATTTCATTATTTTCCTAAAAATGCTACTTTTTTGTTAATAACTCATCTTTTTTGGTCAAAAATTCAACAACTTGGTTACAATTTGTACTGCTTCGATAAAAATTTATCTTTTTGGATCACGACCTATCTCTTCGGTGAAAAATTTAACTTTTTTTTAATAAAAATTAATTTCTTTTTTGTTAAAAATTAACTTTTTTTAAACTGAAAATTTACCTATTACATTTGTAGTTGAAAATTTACTTTTTTAGTTCAAGCTTCAACTATTTGGTTGAAACTGATCTTTTTTAGTAAAAAATTCATGTATTCTATTCAAAATTAGTGCTTTTAGTAGAAAATAATTTTTTTCATTTGACAAAATCATTTTCCTTTAAACTTAATTAAAATCTTTTCTGTTCAAAATATCATCAGTAACATTTTTCGTTTAAAAATCATCTTTTTTGTTTAAAAATTCAACTACCTTGTTGAAATTCAAACTACTTTGTGAAAAATTTGTCTTTTTGGCTTTATTATTGAACAATTTAATAGAAAAGCAAAGTATATAGTTAAAAATAACCCTTTTCCTAGAAAATTTTAATTCTTGGGTAAAATTTTTTTTTTGTAAAAAATACGTCTTTTTGGTTTGAAAATACCTATCTTCGTAAATTGCAGCTTTTTTTTATAACAAATGCAATTATTTGGTTCCAAATTCATCTTTTTGATAAAATTGATCTATTTTAGTAAGAAATTTAACTATATGGTAAAAAATTTAATTATTTATTCGAAAAATCAACTACTTGGTAGAAAACTAACTTTTTTGTTACAAATTTATAGTGCCGGTTTAAAAATAGAACTGTCTTATGGAGAATTTATCTATTTTGTTTAAAATTCAGGATTTTTGTTCAATTTAACTAGAAAAGAATTCAATTTTTTTGCTAAAAATTAGGTTTTTAACTGAAAATGTAACTATTCCATATTTCGTTGAGAGCTTATTTTTTCAGTTGAAAATCCAACTGTTTCGTTGAAATTTTAATTATTTATTGAAAAAATTAACTACTTGATAGGAAATTAACTTTTTTGTTAAAAATATAGAATGTAGGATACGAAATTAACAATTTTTTTGTGAAATTTATGTATTTTTTGAAAATTCGTCTTTTTTGGAAGAAATTATTCTTCTTTTTAATAAATTCATTTTATTGCCTGTAGATTCAACTATTTTGTTGAAAATTCGTCTTTTTTGGTTTAATTTAATTCAAAGAGAAATTTTTTCGTCTTGTCAAAAATTTATTTCTTAAAACTGAAAATATAAATATATCATTTCTAGCTAGAAACTTTTTATTTTGTAACTGAAATTTGACTATTTTGGTAGAAAATTCAACTATTTGCTATTTGTTTTCGTTTTGTACTGAAAAGTCATGTATTTTCTTATAAGCCCGTCTTTTTTATTCAACTAAACTAGAAGAAAATTCTATTGTTTTAGTTGAAAATTAATTTTTTAAACTAGAAATGTAACTATTCCAGTTTTCCTTGCAAATTTGTATTTAAAAAAAAAATATAATATTATATTCTGGAAAATCATCATTTTGGTTGAGGATTTAACTATTTGGTGAAAAATTCGTGTTTCTTGGTTAAATATAACCAGTTAAAACTATGTTTTTTTCGTTAAAATGTAATTTCTTAGGCTGAAAGTAACTATTTTATTTTTGTCTGAAAACTTATATTCTTTAGTTAGAAGTTTAAGCGGGTATTTTGGTGTAGAAATTAAAAAAAAATCGATTTTTGTTTTTTTCTTACCTTTAAAGTTTAACTATTTGAGAATATGTCTACAAGAGGATTTTTCCAAATTCAAATTATTTTCGGAGATATAGGTATTTTGCTGACGCGGCATCCAAACTGGCTTGGCCGAAACTAATCAAACATAAGACATTAGTTCCGTCTACTTAAATCCATATTTCTCAGTAAAACCTTTTGTTTGTTTATATATGTAAAAGGAACAAAAGGTTTCATTAAGTTTTTGTACAATAAACCATAAAGGAAGTGCAGGCAAAATAGAAGTTTTTCTCGAAACTGTCTTTTTCAAAACGATATCCACGATTTCTCAAGTTCTACTAAACCGATTTACCTGAAA
>JAUELO010000179.1:25784784-25797506 GCA_032357855.1 Amphibolips quercusostensackenii | reverse complement strand
AGAACGGGTGGGTGGTGGATGGCGACGAAGTACGAGAATAGGGATGAAGGAAGAAGAGCGGCGTTCGTTAGCTTGAAGCGCGCGAATACCTCGACTATACATCAACTATAATTAAGAAATGCCGCGTGCTGTTTAAGTATTCCGCCGTAATCTGGTGAAACGGAATTAAAAATGATGAAAAAAGATGAAGAAATGGGCCAAGCGAAGTCAAGCACTCTTTCTACTCAAGAGTGACAGTCCCCTAACGCAGTACTCTGCGATGAATCATTTAGCAATGCAAAAGCTACATGCATAATTTAAGGAGCTGGATGAAATCCTCCTTTTTTTAGATTTCCTACAAGCTTAAATCGAAAAATTTCTTTCTTGACATTAAAAAATAATGGTCCCCTATTTTTTCGAGAATTGAAAGAAATATTTAGCAGTCGCTATGAATGTTTCCATGCCGAAAATTTTGACTTTTCAAAGAATATTTTTAATTAAATTCTTCAGGCATTTCTTTTTTTGTAGAAATATTATATATTTTGTTGGAAATACAACCATTCTGTTGAAATATCGTATTTTATGGTATAAATTCAACTATTTAGTAGAAATTTAACTACCTTGTTAGAAATGCTTTTTTTTTTGTTGAAGATTTAACTTTTTAGTTAAAAATTTAGCTATTTAGTATGAAAATTATTAAAACTTTTGATTAAAAATTTATTTTCAATTTAAAATTTAACAGTTTTGTTTTAGAGAAAATTCATCAATTTCATTAATTTAGCCATTACTTGAAAATTTATGTGTTTTGTTAACGATTCATCTTTTGTTAAAAAGTTGTCTTTTTCGGTAAAAAATTCCACTATTTAGTAGAAATTTGAACTACTTTGTTGAAATTTTTTTTTTCGGTTCCTCTTATTAGTTAAAAAATGTATCTCTTGAGTTAAAAAATTATTTTTATTTTCAATTGAAAATTAATTGTTTTCAACTAAAAAATTAACTTTCTTATTTGTTGTAATAAGTGCATTAATTTTATTAATATAGCCATTGCTTGAAAATTGATGTGTTTTATTGACAATTCATCTTTTGATAAAAAGGCATCTTTTTTTGGTTTAAAATTCAACTATTAAGTTGAAATTGAAACTGATTTTTCAAGAATTAATTATTTTGGATGAAGGTGTATTTTTTTTTTTGAAGAAAACCGAAATATTTTGTTGAAAGTTATTATTTTTGATTGAAGATTTATTTATTTTTAACTGATAATTTATCTCTTCTATTTTCTGTAGAATTTTGTTGTTGTTGAAAATGTAAGTCATTGTTTAAAAATTCATGTATTTTGTTAACAATTAACTTTTTTTTGGAGGAATAATAATTATCTTGTTAAAAATACAACTATTTTGTTAAAAGTCTTTTTTTTTTGTCAAAAATTCAACTACTTAGTAGACCTTTAGGCTACTTTGTTAAAATTTTTGTTTGTTAAAGGTTTATATGTTTGATAGAAAATCAGAATATTTTCCTAAAAATTATTTTTATTTTTAGCTGAAAAATTATATTTAACTGAGAATTTAACTATCATTCTATTGCAGAACATTTTTTTCAAGTCTCAAATACAACTATTTCTCAAAAAATTGATCTTTTTTTTTGTTAAAAATACAATTATTTTGTTAAAAAGTAATCTTCATTGGTCAAAAATTCACCTTTCTTTAAATTTTTCTTGAAAATTATTCCAACTGGTGGTTCGAATTAATTTTCTAAACTAAAAAGCTTACTATTTAATTTTTTTTCTTTATCTTTTTATCTTAAAAGTGTAAATATTTAGTTAAAAATTCGTCTTGCCGAGTTGGAAATTTATTTATTGTGTAGACAACTCATCTTTTTTGTAGAAAATTAAACTTCAGGGTTAAGAAAATTAATTTTTGCTTAAAAATTCACTTCTTCTTATTTCGGTTAAAAATCTAAATAATTTGCTAAAAATTCGTCTTTATTGGTTAGGAATAACATTGTTTTACTGAAAATGAAAAATTGGCCTTTTTTGGATACAAATGGCTTGGTTACAAATCAATAAATTTTGGCTGAGGATTCAACTATTTTGTTGAAAAATCGTCTTTTTTGGTTGAATTAAACTGCCTTAGATTTAACACTAAAATTGTTTTTTCTTGAATTATTATTAATGTTTTTGTTGCAAATTCATATTTTTGGGTTGCAGATGCAGTATTTTTTAGGCTAAAGCTTAGAGTGAAATAGAAAATTTATCCTACATTTTTTGCGAGCAAAAAATAATTGTTAATGCAAAATAAAAATTTTGAATAACTTCACTTTCAAATTAATTTTTTTCAACGATATGTAAATATATATTCCTGAAATCCTTAATAAAATGCGAAATGATTTTTGAAGATTACAAATATGACAAATTGAAATTTTAACAAAGAAGTTTATTTTTAACCAGAAAAGATAAATTTTTACTTAAAAAAGATTTTTCAGTAAAAAAAAAAATTAAACCAAGTTATAATTTAGGGTGAAATACTATTTTTAACATAAAAATAAAATTTCTAATAAGTATTAATTTTCTAATTTATTTGTCAATTTGTTTTTGCAATATATCAAGAATTTGCAGAAGTTTGGAAGAAATTTAAGAATATTTCATAAGCATTTATTTTAATACTAATTTAAAAATTTCAGAAGTCTTTTGAAATGTTTCAAAATAGATTTAAATAAAAACTTTGAATTAATTTTTTAACACAAAAAATAATTTTGTCTTTTGAGAAAAATCTTAAGAATTTCAAATCTATTTTGGATTAAAATTATTTTCAAATGTTTTGTTAGCTTCTGAATATCTATGTATTAAACATAATCAAACTTTTTACAGATTCTGCAATTTTGCAAAAGTTGAAAATCAGTTTTAAAATTTTATACCTTTTTTTAAGATTTTGATGAACTGTTTCAAATTTTGTAAAATTTTTTTCAAGTTTTTCTTAGAATTTAGTTTCCAAAATAAAAAATCATAAAAAACTTTTTGCATAAATCTTAAGAAAATTTCTGTATTTTTTTAAAAAATCTTTTGAAATTCCTAGCAATCCTTTTTTTAAAAAAATTATACTAAATTGAATATTTAAAACTAAAAAATGTGAAAACTTTGTCGTACGTTATCTATAGAGTCAAAAATTTATATTTTTTTTAGTTAAATATAAAAATAAAGGTACCACAGACTTTTCTTCCACAAAAACTTATAGATTTATTATTTTTTAATTATTTTATTTAAATAAAAGCATTATTTTAATAATCCATCTTTTTCGTAAAAATTGAACTATTTTCTTAAAAAATTATTTTTATTTTTAGTTAGGAATTTATTTTTTTAACTACAAATTTATCAACACTATTTTTCATAAAAACGTATTTTTTTTCAATGAAAATCATTGGTTAAAAATACAACTATTTTTTTAAAAAGTCGTCTTTTTTGATGAAATTCAACAGTCTTGTAGAAAGTTAACGTACTCTGGTTAAGGTCAATTAAAATTTGTTTTACATTTATTTTCAGATTATAGGACTAGTATTTCTTGAATTTTTTTCCCAATAGTAGAAATATTTGCCGGTAAAAGAGATAATATTTTCTGAAAGTTTCTTTATTAAAAAAAAAAATTGTAGGCAAATTTTTCTTGTGCGAAAAAAAATAGAATAAAAAAAAGAATTATTTTTATGGGAAAGTTAATAAAGTGAAGCGAAGTTGATTTGGGTCTCTAGCTAAATGTGGCGAAATAGCTGCATAAAAATTCTCTGTCTACGATACGCGATTTCAGAGCTTATCTCTGATCTTTTGATCTCAGAGCAATTAAATAATTAAACGGATGAGAGAAAATTTGCAGCTTCGTTTGTATAAATTATAATTACGGCGAAATTAAGTTTGTATTTTAGCTGCTGCTCATCTGGTACTTTTAAGACTCTCGTACTAAAAAAGCGATTCACATTTTCTTAATGGAACGTTATAATGATGTAATAATAATTTTCCTGAGTAACACAGGTAATGGCCAAGAATTTTTATTGCTATATAGATTTTATAAATTTTAAAGAAAAATGTGTGCTTTTAAAGACAGGCGAATACTGTAGTAGGAAAAAATTATTTTAGAAATGTAGAATTTCTTCCATGATAATAAAATTATAAAGGTAGTCTTAATTTAGCAAGCTTCCTTCAATTTAGTCATAAACATTTTTAAAATATTTCATTTTATTTCATGATAATATTGATTTATAAATGTTTCTTAATATCATTGATAAGAGAAAATTTTAATGAAACCAACACAAATTAAAGTATAATTGAAACTATAATTCATAAACATTTTGACACTCTCAAATAGATAAGAAAAATGAAATTATTGACAATAAATTGGAAAATCTTAATTTAGGAAGTGTACATACTGTCGGTAGTGATTAAAAAATATTTCCCGTACCAGTAACCCAGAAATTCTTGGCACCGACAATAATAATTCTTGTAAAATTTAAACTTAAAAAAAAATATGAAAGCATTCTAAGGACTAAAAATTTTTGAAAACTTTCAAGAGATAACAAAAGTTCGAAAGTTTTAAATAGATAAATAATTTTTTAAATAGATTTTACGGTCAATTTTAATTGATTTTGTATTCTGAAAAATAATCCTAAAATAAACTTGAGAAGAATATTAAAACATTAAAAATATTTTTGATAAGATTTCGAGAAATAGTATAGAAAATTCTAAAGATATATTTCATAATTTTGAGAGACTACAAATTTAAAAAAAAATTCGAGTAAGTTTAAAAGACATTAAGAAGTTGTGAAAAAAAACAATCAAAAATATATAAAGATTTTTACAAATATTGGCAAAAATCTAGAAGATTTTATTGCAAATTTTTAAATTCTAAAATATCATCTTTTTAAGTTAGAAATTCAACTGCTTGTTTAAAAATTAATTTATTTTGATTGAAGATTTAATTATTTTGTTAAATATTAATTTTTTTTTGCTACAGATTCATAATTTCAGTTGAAAATTAATCTCTTTTGTCAAAAATGTAACTATTCTGCAAAAACTTCGCCTTTTTCGACAAAGAATTAATCTTTTTACTTAAAAATTAAACTGTTTGATTAAAAATTAATCTTGTTTTTGATAAATATCTATTTTTTAAAAACAATTTAGCTGTTTTCAATCCAAATATAATACTTTGTTAATAAAAAATTACTTCTTTGGTTGAAGAGTTATAATACTAGTTAAAATTAATTGGTTTGGTTAGCAATGTAGTTATTTTGATGTAAATTAGTATTTTTTGGCACAAAATTGATCTTCTTGGTAGAAAATTCATCTTTCCTGGTTGAGCTGTTTTTTTGTTTAAAATAATTTTCTTTTGATTGAACTTGTTTAAGAAATTAATTAATCACTTGAAAATTTGATTTGTTATTTGAAAACTCATAATTGTTTTTAAGAATTCATCTTTTTCTCGAATAATTTTACTGTATCCATGAAAATGTACGCATTTTGTTGAAAATTATTTATTAAAAAAAAAAATGTGTCTGCTTGTTTAAAACTTCTCCTATTTTGGTTTTAATTAATCTGTTTGGGATTTAGCTGTTTTTGATTAATTTAAAAAAAAATTTAAACATAAATTGTTACATTTTTCCAAAAACTAAATCACCTATTTAGTTGAAGATTTACCTAATTGGTTAAAAATTGATCTATTTGGTTTAAGATTACTATTTTGTTAAAAATTCATCTTTTTTGATATAATAAATTGTCTGATTCAGAATTGACATCTTTTTTGATTTAAATATAAACTTGCTTGAAGCTTAATCATTTTATTTAGAAATTTGTATGTTTTTTTATTACAAATTATAATTTTTTCATCTAAAAATTCAACATTTTGTTAAAAGTTTATATTTTCGAGTGAAAAATTAAACTATTATATAGAAAAATTGTCTTTTTGTCTTAAAAATTCAAAAATCCAAATTCAATTCTCCTCAATAAAAATATAATTGTACCATTTTTAGTTAAGAATTGATCTTTTTCAGGTGAAAAATTCAACTAATAACTTAAAAATTGTTAGAAACAAAACATCATGCCAAAAAATAATCAAATAAAATTTAGACTAACATGAGACCTATCGTTCAGAATACTAACTTAAAAATTTGGTTTCTTTAGTAGTAAATTCAAACATATTTGTTTAGGAATTAATGTATTTTGTTCATAATTCGTATTTTTGATTGAAAAATGTAACTGTTGTGTAGAAATTTACTAGTTGAAAATTCAACTAGCTGGATGAAAATTTGTTTATTTTTTAAATTAATTGTACTTTTTATAGGAAATTGATTTTCTTGTTTAAAAATTCAACTATTTGCTAGAAAATATAAGTATTTTGTTTAAAATTTGTCTTTTTTGGTAGAAAATAAATTTTTTTGGTTAAAAATGCAACTATATTTGAAAATTATTATTTTAGTTCAGGATACAAGAATTTGTTGAAAATTTGTCTCTTTTGGTTACATTTAACTTTTTTTGTTTGAAATTAAAACTTTATTTATTTAAAAATTAATTATTTCATTATTTTGTAACAATCAGTATTTTTAGGATGAACATTCAATTGTTTTGTAGAAGATTTGTCTGTTAATCTTGAACTTTCAACAATTTGGTAGAAAATTCAAATTTTAGTAGTAAATTTCTGTTCTAAATAGTAACAAAATAGCGTAAGCGCTTAAAGAAAGTGTCAAATAGTGTCAATATTGTAATAGGTCAGAGATTTAAGATTTTCTAAAAATTAGATGATGAATGGTGAAATTTCGAGTTTGTAACTAACTTGAATGAACTTGTTACATAAACTAGTTAAATCTTACTGGTTGAAATAGCCAGTAGTGTGTCACTGACAATCAGTGACATTTAACTGGTTCATTTAGTGGAACCCCTTACACTGGTTTAATTAGTGAGGCTTACTTGCTACTTAATACCAGCAGTCATCTGATCGCACGTCTTGTCATGCGTCAGCTAATTAGGCATGACACTTATCATTCATCACTTAAATGCCAACCTTTGTAAAATTACCTTTTGAAAAAAAGCACTTTACTCGACACCAATAAGTGAGGGCGTCTGCGAAATAATAATAGGATCGCTGATTCAATGTATCATTTAACGTTACTGGTATACTCAGCAACACTGTTTTAGTTGACTCACTCACTGGTTCATCCAGTCAAAGTCGGAAAATCACGTTAGCAATGATTCAAAATGCTGATTCAAACAGTGACAATGAAGGTATGTCTTGGTCGCGTGGAGGGCTATTTCCGTTGTTGAATCTATAATTTGGTTTGACTGATATATTCAGTAAGGCCAGCTCACTAAAGTCATTTATTGCTTCACCCAGTCAAGGTCAAGAAATCACTGGTTCACCAGTTTTAATTAAAAATGCTAATTCAACCACCGGCAATGAAGATTCATGTCTTGGCTGAATGGAGCGCTACATCACTGCTTGGATCTATCATTTGCCATCACTGGTATATTGAGTAACGCTGCTTCAGTTGAGTCACTGGTTCACCCAGGCAAAGTCAAGAGATTACTGGTTCACCAGCGATAATTTATAATGCTAATTCAATCACTAACCATAGAGATTCATGTCTTAGTCGCGTAAAGCGTTATTTTCGTGGTCGAATCTGTTACTTGGCGTCACTGGTTTATTTGGTAAGACTGTTTTAGTTGAACCACTTACTAGTGAACTCAGTCAGAGCCGGGAAATCACTGGTTTAACAATGATAATTCACAATGCTAATTCATCCAATAATAATGAAGCTTTATGTCTTTGTCGTGTGGAGCGCTATATCACAGATTAAATCTATAATTTGGCGTCACTAGTATATTTACTAACGCTATTTCAGCTCAGACACTTACTGCCTTGCTCAGTTAAGGCCGGGAAATCACTGGTTTACCAATAATGATTTAAAATTCTTATTTAACTAGTGACTATAGGGGTTGATGTCTTAGCTGCGTGGATCGCTACATCCGTTGTCGAATCTATCATTTGGCGGTACTGGTATATTCAGTCACGCTGTTTCAGCTCAGTCACTTACTGCCTTGCCCAGTCGAGGTCAGAAAATCACTGGTTTACCAATGATGATTCAGAGTCCTAATTAAACCAGTGATAATGAAGGTTTATGTCATGGTCGCCTGAAGCGCTATATCCGTGCTTGAATCTATTATTTAGCGTCACTGGTATATTCAGTAACGCTGTTTCAGCTCAGTTACTTACTGCTTTTCTCAGTCGAGATCAGAAAATCACTGATTTACCAATGATAATTTAGGATCCTAATTTAATCAGTGACGATAGAGGTTCATGTCTTGGCCGCGTGAAGCGCTATATTCGTGTTCGAATCTATCATTTGGCGTCACTGGTATATTCAGTAACGCTGTTTCAGCTCAGTCATTTATTGCTTTGTCCAGTCAAGGTCAGGAAAATACTGGTTTCTAAATATTAATTCAGAATCCTAATTCAATCAGTGACGATGGAGGCTTATGTCTTGGACGCGTGAAGCGCTATATCCGTGTTTAAATCTATCATTTGGCGTCACTGGCATATTCGCTCACTCACTGGTTCGGCCAGTCAAAGCCGGAAAATCACTGGTTCTCCAGCGATAATTCAAAATGCTGATTTGACCGTTAACAATTTTACTAGTTCAGTTTAAGAGAGCGAGCTGGTTTTAATATTTTAATTTTTTCCTTGAAACGAGCGAATAAAATGCATGAGCGCGACAGATTTAGCAGAAATATCGATTATGGATTTGACAGCCAATTGCTGGGGGAATTTCTCGCATTTGAATTTCACACCCTGATGCACAAATAGATTCAATTTTTAACGAACCATGTCCATCGTATGCGTTCGCCCCGATGCGTCATCGTACTGATCGAATAGTGTTTCGCCGCATAAATCTAACGTAACTCGCGCCACATGAGCATTGACTGTATGTCCATGCTACGTATGTGCAACCGACGGATCGGATATAAATATGAAAATATACTGCTCGCATATTGGGCATCTCGTATTTCTCAGAAACTTTTGCACAGATGCCAATTCAATTCCTTAAATTGAACTTTCTTTTCAAAATGCTAAAATACCGGATTACCATATTTTGCGTCCAAATAAATTGTTCACGGCGAGTCAATTGTCATGGAAAATTGGAAAAAGCATTTCAAGAACAAATATATAAAGGAAACAGTGAAAATCATTTATTAGGTAATAAAATGTTTGTTAACGAAAATTTTATAGTAAGATATACCCAGGTAGAAAAAATGTTTACAAAAATTACAAAATTTGAATACAAATTACAAATAGATCATTTTTCCTGTACTTATTTTGTAAAACAGAAAATAAGAGATCAATAAGACACATTTCTGAATTTTGAAAATTTCTGTAAATTATTATTAATAATTTTTTTACTTCGTTGCGAAAACCTACCAGGATTCAACTGAAACAGATCAATTTTCAACCAAAAACGGACTAATCAAATTTTTACTTGCAGAAATTAATTTCGAAAAGAAAGGTTGAATCGACAACCAAATTGATCAATTTTGAAATTCGCAACAGAGGAAGACTTTTTAATTGTGAGAAAAAAATTCAACAAAATTGTCAAATATCTGAGCCAGAAAACGCTAGTGTTCTACAAAACAGATACATTTTCAACGTAAAGGTTAGTTTTTAACAAAACGTTTCAATTTTCAACCAAGGTGATAAATCTTTGAGCAAAAAAACTTAATTACAAAAAAAATAGTTTAACATCTTCCAAAAAACAATGATAATTTTTAAACCAAAAATGAAATAATTAAATTTGTAGTTGCAAAAATTGATTTTCAGAAAAAAACGCAGTTTCACTAAAAATGTGAAATTTTTAACCAAACAGGTAAATTCTAAAATCTGCAACTAAAGAAGATTTTCTATTTACAAAAAAATAATTTCAACCAAATTATAGTATTTTTTACTTAAAAATTTAACTGTTTTGTTGAAAGCTAACTCTTGCTTTTAAAAAATAGTTAAATTTTTCATCAAGGAGGTATGTCTTCAATTGAAAAATAAATTCTATAAAAATAAGTTGAAATTTTTAGCAAAAAAGATCATTTTTTTACTAAAAATAGAATAATGGAGTTTTCAGCTGTGAACATTAATTTTCAACAAAAACGAATTAAAAAAAAAGTCAAATTCTTAACCAAAGAGAGAAATCTTAAAATTTGCAGCTAAGGAAGATTTTCCAATATAGAAAAAAAACATTAAACCAATTTTCCACAAAAAATAAAAAATAAAGTTTTTAGTTGCGAAAACTACTTTTGAACCAAAAGAAAACGCATTTTTATCAAAAAAGTAAAATTCTTAACCAAACAGATTGATATTAAAATTTGCAACTGAAAAAGATTTTCTAATTAGGAAAAAAAACGTTCCCCAAATTGTAAAGTTTTTAAGCACAAAAGGCGATTGTTCTGCAAAACAGTTGAATCGTCAACAAAAAATTAAGTTTTTTACAGAATAGTGAAATTTTCTACCAAAAAGATAAGTCTTCAAAAAAAAAAATAAATAAATTTAGAAAAAAATTGTTAAAATTCTTAAAAAAAATAAACTTCCAAAGTAAAATAGAATAGTTAACCCTTAAGTTGCAAAGATTAACTTTCAACCAAAAGAAAATGCATTTTTGCTAAAAAAGTTGAATTCTGACCAAACAAGCGAAGCTTAAAACTCACAACTAAGGAAGATTTTCCAATTATAAAAAAAAAAAATGTTACTTAATTGTAAAATTTTAAAGACAAAAAGGTAAATGTTCTACAAAATAGTTTAATTTTTTACAGCAAAGTTAGTTCTTAACAAGATAGTTGAAGTTTCAAACAAGGTGATGAATCTTCAACCAAAAAAAATTAGCTTTTTCGAAAAGAAGTTTAAATTTCTACCAAAAGAAGATTAGTTTTCTACTAAAAACAAAATGATTAAATTATCAGTTGCAAACATTAATTTTTAACCAAAGGAAAACGCATTTATAACAAAAAAGTTAAATTTTTAACCAAATGGATAGATCTTAAGATCTTCTAACCAAAATAGATTTCGTAGTTACGAAATAAATTTCATCTGAATTATGGAATTACAGCCAAAAAGGCAAATGTTCTACAAAAAAATTTAATTAAAAAAAAATTTAGCTTTCAGCAAAGAAGTTGAAGTTTCAATCAAACAGTTGAATCTTTGAAATTCAAACTAAAGAAGGCTCTTTAGTTCAAAGAGAAAAAAAACAACCAAATTTTAAAACTTTTAGGCTAAACATGGTATATAATTTTGTACAAAGCAGTTTAATTTTTGAATGAAGGAAAAGAGAGGAAGCTGTACCAAAAGATTAAGATGAATTTTTCAACCAATTGAAAAATTTTGTACTGAAGAAAATTTTTTAGTAATGAAAGAAAAAAATTAACCAAATAATGGAATTATTCAGCCAAGAAGGTGAATTTACACTTAAAATGTTGATTTTTGTTCAAGGAAAGGTAATTTTTTACAAAATAGTTTAATTTTAGGCCAAATAGATATATCTTCAACCCAAAAAATTAATTTTAAAACAATGATATAACTTTCGAACAGGTAGTTGAATTTTTAACCAAAAAGGATGACTTTTTGACAAAATATTTCAATTTTTAACATATAAATTTAATTTTCAACAGAAGAGATCGGTTTTAAACCCAAAATATTACAGAAGAAATTTCAATTTGAAAGAGTAAACTTTCAACCTAAAAATATTATTTTTCTATCGAACCCTTATTTCAGAAAAATTTTCTGCAAGTACTGGCATAAGTTTTGTTGCAGATTAATTTTTTTTTTAATTATTATTAAATTTACTTCTCGTTTTGAAGTACTCTAGGATATTCAATACTGAACGCAATATAATCTATTAAATTAAGATTAATATTTATATTATGTATAATTCTAATGTCATTATTAATCCAGATGTAAAAATTTTGGAAATTTTTTTATTACTAAAAATCTTGAGATGTAGTTCCTTAAATATTTAGTTAAAAACTCAATATATTTAAAATAAATAAAATGTTCCAATTATTAAAAATTTTGTAGAAGGAAATAATTTAATTAGAATTTCTATAAAAATCATTAGTTTATCTCACGTTGAGTTTAACGCATCCACAGAAAAGTTTCTTTGGATTAAAAAAAATTCTCTAAATCAAAGGAATTTGTATATTGCTATACAGTCAAAGTGAACTTTATTTAATATTAGGAAATTTCCTAATTATATTTTTTCATTAAAATTAAAGATATAGTTTGTTGTTGCAACGAAAGTCTTTGTTTAAACAAATGAAGTGTTCTGTTAAATTTAACCAAAAAATTATTTGAATTAAAGAATTATTTCTTTGTGTTAGTAATTAAATTACTCAAATTACTCAAAAAAAAAAAAAATTACGCAAATCGATTAACTTGAATATACAAAGCACTATCTCAAGCCTTTTTTGCAATTAGGCTGCAAATTAATTATTAGATTAATTGCACAATGTACAGGTGTCTACTCAAATCCTGCAAGAAATTCCCTTACTATTCTAGGGTTTTTTGAAGGTAAGTGGACCCCCTAATTTTTTATTTAACAATTAAATTAAATCATAAAAACTCTGTCCTAATTCGAAAAAGTTGATTTGGGGTGATTGAAATGATCCAATATAATCTTTTACACACCAATACGATCATCAAATTCTAATTGGAAATAGAAAATAATCTACCGTAAGAGTCATA
>JAUELO010000179.1:25758360-25768466 GCA_032357855.1 Amphibolips quercusostensackenii | reverse complement strand
TAAAATAGTTGAATTTAAAAAAAATTTTGAATATCTGAAAAAAGGATTCAATATTATTGAAAAAATAGTACAATTGCAATTGAAAAATTAATTGTAAATGACTTTTTAACTAAAATTATTTATATTATGCAGAGCAAAAATTTTTAAGAAAGGATTTCAAATTTCAACTAAGCAGTTAAATTTTGAACAGAACAAACTGATTTTCACCTAAAAATAGAAAGGTGTAATTTTTGTTAAGAAAAACAATTTTTAACAAAAACAAATTCTTAAAAATAATAGTTAAATTTCCAACCAAAAAAATAAATTTTTCACAAAGGAGTTCAACTTTCAAACAAGTAGTTGAATTTTCAACCAAATAGTTAAATATGATACCAAAACGATAAATATTTAATAAAACAGTTGAATTTTAATTGAAAGAGATCCATTATTTTCCAAAAATAAAATACTATAATTGCAATTAAAATTAATTGTTAATGAATTTTTCACTTAAATGATCAATATTCTTCCAAGCAATGCATTTTTAAGAAAGGATTTTAACTTTTAATCAGGCAGTCTAATTTTTAACGAAGAAGATCAATTTTTAAACAAAAATAAGACAGACTAATTTTTAATTGAAAAGAATAATTTAAACCAAAAAAAAACGATTCACAAGAAAAATAGTTAAATTGTTAGACAAGAAAACGAATTTTTAACAAAGGATTTTAACTTTTAACCCAATACTTACATTTCCAACCTAATATTTTAATTGCATAACAAAACATTAAAAATTTAACTAAATAGGTGAGTTTTGAACTACAAAAGATCCATTATCATTCAATAATCAAACAGTTAAATTTGCAATTAAAGATAAATTTTTGATAATTTTCCAACTAAAATGATGAATATGATACCAAACAATGGATTTTTAAAAAAGGATTTCAACTTTCAACTAGGCAGTTAAATTTTTAACAAAGGAGTTTTTAATAAAACAGGACAGTCAAGTTACCCGTTACGCAAAATATTCTTTAAAAAAAGAAATTCTTTAAAAAAGTATTAAATTTTCAGCTTTCGATTAGGTAGTTAAATTTTCAACAAAATAGTTAAATTTAATATCTATAAGTTGAATATTGAACGAAACAGTTAAATTTTGAAGCAACAGAGATCCCTTATTGTTTAAAAATAAAATAGTAAAATTTGCAATCAAAAAATTAATTTGCATAAAAAAAACTAATTTTAAACAAAATAGATCATTTTAAACAAAAAAAAAAAGGTTTTTCTACTGAAATTATGAATACTCTACCAAGCAATGAATTTTTTAAACTAGGATTTCAACTTTCAACTAAGCAGTTGAATTTTTAACAAAAAATAATATTTTATAACCGAAAATAGAATATTTGAATTTTTGATTAAACAAAATCAATTTCAAAAAAAAAATTATAAAATCTTTAAACAAAAATATGAATTTTCATCCAAAAATTTAGGAGTAGACTTTTTAGTTTAACTAATGAACTTCCAACCAAAAGCAGTGGGATTTACAACTAAAGAGATAAAATTTTAATTGAAATGATGAATTCTAAACTAAAATAATTAAATTTCCAGTTTGGAAAATTAATTTTCAGTAAAAGAAAAGACTTATCTTAGTTGACCATCATTGTTGATTATTTAGTTTAATTTTTGAAAATTTTTTCTAGAAAAAATTATTATTCCATTCACTTGTTTCACGATTTTATATAATAATTTGACATACAGTGCGCCAACTACATAATACAGTACATAAATCATATGAAATTATTATTGCCAAAATTATTATTATTTATTATTATCATTTATTATTATCATTAATTATTATAATTATTATTTATTATTAATAATATGTTATGCAAGTAAGAAAAAATTGTTATTTTCTGTAAAAATGGGTCAAAAAATTTTCCTGAAATTATTTATAATTATAATAATTTAAAAGGGGTTAATTATAACGTATACAAGAAAAATACACGTGCTTTCAAGACATTAGGAAAATGAGAACAACACAAAAAGAATACTAAGACAGAACAAAAATAGGGGACCTCTAAACAATAATCAAATCAATTTTTTTTTAATTTAATTGATCAAAAGTGTCAAACTTAGGCTAGTGTGCGTGTTTAGATATAAAAATGATTTTTTGTTAATAATCCTTTTCTAAATATTCATAAACTGCTAATCAAATGAAAAATCGGAGGTCTGTATAAAAACATTTCACATAATTTTGATCTAATTTCGGGATCAAATTGATCAACTGGAGTTTACTGTGAGCCGAAAATAATTTAATTTAATTAAATGATAAAGGCACAAAAGATGTTTAATGATACGAGAAGCATAAGGGACAGATTTTCAAGTCTTTTGTTTGCACTCTGAAAATTTAGGCAGGTCACTGGTCCTGATTATCTATTTTCCCATGCGATTGTTCGCACACGTTCGTACAATGCCAGAAAAATTATTGCTCTGGCGAAATTCCAAGTGTAAGACGTACATTCTGGTCAAGCAGAGACGGAGAAAAACCAGTAAATTTCACTGCTCAAACACCAATATTTCAAGTGGAATCAACAGACAAAAAGCTTGCTTGAAACTAACAATTTTTTGAAAAAGTGCCACTTTCTCAAAGACATTTATTAATTTCGTCTAGTTTTTCACAATTTCTAGAAAATATACCTTTTAGACATCACTGGCCAAAATGAGCTCAAAACAGAAAAAATAGGGCAATTTTTTTGCGAAAATGGGGGAAAAATAGAGATGTTAATTTATTAAATAAAAGTAATGTAGGTACCATGTTGAACTCAAGATAAAGATTAATTTCCTACAAAAAAAATTATTAAAAAAACAAAGATACATTTTGAACGAAAGAGATGAACTTTCTGAAACAATTATAACAGTTGAAATTTTAACAAACAAATATTACAATTTTCAATAAAAAAAACAAGTAAATTTAACAAAAAACAACAAATTTAAACTAAATAATTGTATGTTTAACTAAAACAGAATCATTAAAAAAATACATTGCATTTTTAGCCAAAGAGATGAATTTTCACATAAAGTGATAGTTTTTTGAAAAAATTATTTTTTAGCAAAGTGGTTCAACTTTGAACCAAGTGGTTGAATTTTGAACTAAAATTAAGAATTTTGTATAAAAATGTGGAATTCTCAACACAAAATATGATTTTTAACAAGGAAGGTAATTTCCTGCTTAATACTTTAATATTTAAAAAAATATTTTAATTTTTTAAATTCAAATTTTAAAAGTAAGAAAAATAAAAAAATGAATGCAATATCTTCTTCTATAACTAACAAAACAGATTTTCCGGGCAAAAATTAAAATTCATTTTCATCTGTATACTTCAAGTAACTCAAGCATTTATTTAAATTCATCACGTTCATTTTGGACATCCTTTAACAAATAATTGAATTTTCTACCAGAAAAATTAAATTATTAATAAAAACGGAAAAGTTAAACTTCCAGTTAGCAAAATTAGTCAGAATATTTGGATATTGAGCTAAAAAATGAACTCTTGACTGAAAATGGAATAGTTACATTTTCAGTTAATAAAATTAATTTTTAACCTAACTCATAAATTTACAATCTAAATGATGAATCTTCAATTGGAATAGTTAAATTTTAAACTTAAAGCATAAGTTTTCAAAAAAAAATATAAATCTTTAACTGAAATACTTAAATTACCAAACTAAAAAAAATTGATTTTCACTGAAAAAATATAAATTGTTAAAAAAAACCTAATTAATTAAATATAATTGAATATAATTAAATATAATTTCTACTTAAAAAGATGAATTTTCAAATGAAAAAGATCATTTTACAACCAAAAATAGAATAATTTAATTTTGAGTCAAGAAATTAATGTTCAAATAAAAAAAATTAGTGAATAATGTTATGGAATATTTAACTGATATTATAGTTACATTGTTAGTTGAAAAAAATTTTGAACCTGAAAGGAAACAAATTTTCAACAAAATATGTGTAAATTTTCGAGAAAAAATCCATTTTTATCTAAAGGAAAAACAATTTTTCAATCAAAAAGCTTATTTCGCAACCCAAGAAATCAATTCTTAATTAAAGTTATACAACTTCAAAAAAAAAAAAAATAATTTTCCTGAGAAAGAGTTGAAATTTTAACCAAGTCATTTTATTTTTACCCTGAACGATGGATTTGCAACTGAAATGATAAATATTTAACTAAAATACTTGAATTTTTAACCCATTAAAATTTTTACACGAGAACATTAAATTTTAAAGAAGAAGATAATTTTTACTATTTCAGTAGAATAAGTGAAATTTTTAGTTAAAAAAATTACAAACAACAAAAAAGCCTAGCTTAAAAAAAAATCAATTCTTAAATATGATAAATATTCAAATGAAATAATTAAATTTTCGACTAAAGAGATGAATTTTTAACAAAGAAGATTGTTTTCTTTCAAAAAGACAAATTTTAAGCTAAAAAATAATTTTTGAAAATAAAAAAGTTAAAATAAAGAGTGAAAATAATTTTTAACAAAGGAGTTTAACTTTTAACCAAGTAATTTTATTTTTCACGTAACAGATGAATTTTCAACTAAAATGATAATTTTTTAATGGGAATACTTAATTATTTAATCGACAAGAAAAATTTTCAGACAAAAGGATTAACTTTTAAAGAAAAAGATAAATTTCTAGAACAAAATCAAATTTTCAACAGTGTAGTTAAATTTTATATTGGAAAAAATCAATAATCTTTCAAATTGTTGAATTTTTAAACTGGAAAAGATCGATTTCAACTGAAAATAGAACAGATTAATTTTTAGTTGAAGGAATGAATTTGAAACCAAACTGATAAATTTTTAACCATAAAGATAAATTTTTCTATAAAAAAGACGAACTTGTACAAAGTACATAAATTTTTCGAAGAAATATTTGATGTTTCATGTAAAAAATTTTAATTTTCAGCGAAATACTGAAAATCTCATCCAAAGAAAAGATAAATTTTGAATTTAAGGTCAAAAAGAAATCTATTTTCTTATAAAAAAAGTATTTCATGCTGAAAACAATTAAAAAGATTACCAATTAAAAAAAGGCTTTTAAACAACTTTACTTCTCGGCACATTTAAGACAAAAATTAAAATTAAAAAAAAAGAGAGAAAATAATTTCACAACAAAAAATGGAATAGTTTAATTTTCACTCAAAAATCTTTATTCAATTTGCAATCAGGTGAACATTTTAAATACAAAAACATAAAAAATGTGATAAATCTAGAAACAGTGTATTTTCAATAAAGCAGTTATATTTTTAATCAAAAAAATCAATTCCCAATGTTTGATATTAAATAAACAAAAAATTGAATTCATTTGAAATAAACAAATTTTTGAATAAATTGCGATACAATAATTCAACCTTCAAGCAAAAGAAAACAAAATAGTTGTATTTTTATAAAAAAAAATTTTTAACTAGAAATTATGAATTATCAACGAAAAATTAAATGTTTTAAATTCAAGTCAAAAAAATATTTGATTCAAAATCAAAAGAAAGATGAATTAATAAAAAAACGAATTTCTAACAATACAGTTGAATCCCTTATTACAACGGATTAATTTTTCAGAAAATGCATGAATTTTCAAAAGACGATTAATTTCTCAAGACAAAATGAATCATTTTTAACAAAAAAGTAAATTTTCAACCAAATAGAACAATTTTCAGCCAAAAAAATGAATTTTCAATTTAGAAGATGAATTTTTTATCCCGAAGATTAATCTTTTATGAAAAATGTGAATTAGAAATCTAAGTTACAATTTCAACTAAAGAGATTGACTCTAAACAAAAAATAAAATAGTTCATATTTTAACCAAATAATATTTAAATTCGTGATAAAAAGCAGTTAAATTTGTAACTAAATAATAGAATTTTGAACCGAAAAAAGATTAATTCTGAACCACAAATATAATAGAAAAAATATTTATCAAAAAGAATAAGCAATTTGCCAAAAATAGTTTCATTTTTATATTAGGTTTTACCAATTAAGTACGTATTTAAACAAAAAAGGTAAAAGAGGGGGAAAGGGGGAAGCCTTCTGAAATAGGGGAAAGAATAGGAAATCCTAAGAAAAGGAGAAAAGAGGGAAAAATTCTAGAGTCTGAATTCCAGAGGAGCAAAAGGAAATTTATCTTCAAATGAATAATACCTTATTTAATTAACAATTGAATCATGGACTAAATAATAATAATAATTTTAATTTCATGAATAGAATAGACTTTGCGCTTCTGCGTACCATGTTTTGATAACAAGAGCCAGCAAAGGCTAAATGAAATAAAATGTCCTTTGAAGGTTTAAATTAAGATTTTAATTAAACCTGTTTCTGTGAAACCAGAATTCTTTTTACATAGCGTTCGATTGTACCTTGTAGAGAGTTAGCAAAAGGCTAATGGAAACCAATCTGTTTCAGAACTACGTTTTGCTGTTCATATTATTTCACGTGACAAATTCTTTGCTTTTATTCCAGTTAATTGTTTTTTTTAGCCCAAATGAAAAAAGTTAAAAGTTTTTCCATAATTTTAAACGAATCTTAAATATTTTAAGAAATTGACAATTTTTTTTTTTAATTGAAATATTTATGATTCAGAATAGGGTATGCTAGTAAAGAATTTGAATTCTGAGTTGAAACATTAGATAGTTTTTGGCAATAATAAAAATTACAATTATATAATTTTAAACTAAAAAATTTGTAAAAAGAATAATAATTTTAAATTTGTACTGGAAATTTTTTAGGGATGCTCAATAAAATGAGATAAACATATATTTTTAAAAACTTCAAGCAGTGAATAACTTTATAGAGAAAATAATTTTTTTTTAGGTTTTGAATATATTAAGGGACATTTATACATTTAAATGCATGCTTATAAACCAATTTTATTATGAAAAAGGTTTACATAATTTCGGTAGTTTGAATTTTCCCGCGAAGATTGACGTCACGAAGATCTAGCCAATCTATGCGTTTGTCGAAAAATCCCGCGAACGGGCTCCATATTCAAACTTTATTAAAGAAAAATTTGTTTTTTTTTTAATAAAAAATTCCTTCTTCTTTTAATATGTTGATGAGCTACTAAAGAATCATGATATCTTTTTATTTCATTCTAACTAACATCTCTATTCTTTCCGAAAACTTTAAGTCCTAAAGTAAAAATTACAATTCTTAACGATATTTGTAGTTCTAAAGTAAAGCTAAAAGTGAAATTAATATTCTTGAAGAAAATTCAAATTTTAAAAGTCAAAACTAAAATTTTTAACGGGCTTCTGCTCTTTTAGATTACAAAATCATACCTCTGTACGAAAATATTCTGTCTCAAGCTGGAAATTATAACTATTTAATCAAATGTTCTGTTTCAGTCGGAAAATTATAATTCTTTCAGAAACTTCTTTGCCTTGAAGTCTGAATTTAAAATCTTTGCAGAAATTGTTTTTTTCAAACTGAAAATCATAATTCTTTAGGAAAATTCCCAGTTCTAACCTAAAATTACAATTCTTTTAGAAACTTCTAAGTTTCAAAGTCAGAATTAAATTGCTTACAAAAGATGACAATCCAAAGTCTAAATTATATATTTTTTTACTGAAATTCTTCAACCTAAACTGGAAATTTGAATAACCAAAATTCACCGAAATTCTTTGTCCAAAAATAAAAATTATAATTCGTGACTGAAATTCACTTTTTCGAAGTAAAAATCATACTTTTTCTAGAATTTGTTTGTCCTGGAGTCAAATTTATATTTTTGCACTAAATTTCTCGTTATCTAATTAAAAATAATATTCTTATGAAAACTTCCCGCTTTCAAAGTTTAAATGCAAATTCTTTGCGGAAATCTCCAGTTTCATCTCAAAATTATAATACTTTTAAAAACTTTTAAGCCTTAAAGTCAAAATTGAATTGCTTGCGAAAGATGCGTGTTCAATGTCAAAATTATACTTTGCAGAAATTGTCTGTCCCGAAGTCAAAATTATATTGTTTTTACTTAAATTCTCTGTCCCTAATAAGAAATCATAATTTTTATAAAAACTTCCCAAATTCGAATTCTTTGCGGAAATTCCCTATCTCAGAGAAAAAAAATATAATTCTTTAAGAAACTTCTCTGTAACAAAGTCAAAATTTGAATTGCTTGCGGAAATCGTCTCAAACTAAAAATTAAATTTTTTTGCGGAATTTTCCAGTTTTATCTCAAAATTATATTCTTTTTTGGAATCTTCAAGGGCTCAAAATCAAAATTAAAATGTTTACTGCAATTGCCAGTCCAAAGTCAGAATATTTTTTCACTGAAATTTATTGTACCAAACTGAAAATAACAATTCTTAGCTAAAATTCCCCTTCTCATAGTGAAAATTATACTCCTTTGCAGAAATTGTCTGTCTCGAAGTTAAGTTTATATTTTTTTACTGAAATTCGCTGTTCCTAATTGAAAATTATAATTTTTATAGAAACTATTCAGTCCCAAAGTAAAAATGATAATTCTTTGCAGAAATTGTCTCTCCCAAAATTAAAATTATAATTATTTACTGAAATTATTTGTGTCAAAGTAAAACTAATAATTCTTTGCAAAGATTCCTAGTTCTATCTCAAAATTATAATTCTTTTAAAAGCTTCTCTGTCTCAAAGTGAAAATTAGAATTATGTACAGAAATTTTCTATCCTAATTCAAAATTATATTTTTTTTCTAATATTCTCTGCCTGGAACTTAAAATTATTATTCTTTATTAAGATTCCCTGCCTAAAAGTAAAAATTATACTTCCTTGTAGAAACTGCCTCTTTCAGAGTCAGAAATTATAATTCCTTACTGAAATTCTCTGTTCCAAATTAAAAAATTATCATTTTTTTAAAAACTTCCTAGTCCCAATGTTAGAATTTGAATTCTCTGCGGATACTCTCTGTCCTAAAGAACAAATTACATTTATTATATATTTTTTTACTCATATTTTCTATCCAAAACCCAAAATTATAATTCATGATTTAAATTCACTGTACCAGAACAAAAATTATAATTCTTTCTTTGCAAAATTTGTCCAAAAGTCAGAATTATATTTCCTGACTGGAATATCCTATTTTAAACTTCGAATTGCAATTCTTAATAAAAATTTCCAGTTCTATTTGAAAATTCACATTCTTTTAGAAGCTTACAAGTCTAAAAGTAAAAATCAAAATTAATCAAACAAACTGTATACCTTACACTTAAAATTAAAATTTTTTACTGAAATTCCATGTTTCAAAGTAAGCATTATAATTCTTTATTTAAATTACTAATTATATTTTTTTACTGTGATTCCCTGACTTAAACTTAAAATTATGATTTTTGACCAAAATTCCCTGTCCTTAAATGAAAATTATATCTCTTTACAGATATTCCTTCTTTGATCTAAAAATCATAATTTCTCCAAAAACTTGTCCGAGCGTAAAAATTATAATTCTTTGCAAAAATTTGTTGCCCTAAAGTAAAATTTTAAATTCTTGACAGAAATTCTCTGTCCTAAAGTGAAAATCATGATTCTTCTCTAAAATCCTTAGTTTTATCTAAAAATCATAATTCTTGCAGAAACTTGTCCCAAAGTGAAAATTATAATTCTTTGCGGAAATTGTCTGTCCTAAAGGTAAAAGTATATATTATCACAAAAACTTTCTGTTTCAAAAATAAAATTAAAATTCTCTGCTTCAATTCCCCTTCTCGAAATCAAAATTTGAATTCTCCGCGGAAATTTTTTGTCGTACGGTAAAAGTTATATTTCTTAAATAGAATTGCCTCTCCTGAAGTTAAAATTAGAATTTTTTACAAAAATTCCTAGCTCTATTTCAGAATTATAACTCTTACCAGTCCCAAAGTAAAAATTATAATTTTTTGTGTAAATATTTCTGACTGAATTTAAAATTACAATGCTTAAATAAAATTCTTTTCTCTTAAGTAAAAATTATACTTCTTCACGGGAATTCCTACTTCTATTTCAGGATGATAATTCTTCCCAGTCCCAAAATGAAAATTATCATTTTTTGCGAAAATTTTCTGACCGAAAGTAAAAATTGAAATCCTTTGCTGCAATTCTCTCTCCCCAAAAAAAATTATAATTCTTTTCTG
>JAUELO010000179.1:25674256-25685977 GCA_032357855.1 Amphibolips quercusostensackenii | reverse complement strand
TCAAACCAAGAGAATCAAATCTAAATACCCAAATATGAACTACATATCTGAGAAAGCCGGCCATCCATGCTTATCCAGCTATGGCCTCTAAAAATAAATAAAGTGACTTGAAAATTAAATTATATGAAAAAAAATCTATTACATTAAGTAGAATCAAGTAAATTAAAAGAATTGTAAAGAAGTCAGGATGAATTAATAACAATTCAAGATGAATTTCAAATGAAATGACTAAATTTGGAAATATCTTCAAACTTCTGAAATTCTACGAAATGCCTAACATCTAGTGAATGAATTCACTGTAATCCATTAATATATTATAAATTCCTGTGAAATTCTGTGAAATTTAGAGATATTTACTGAAATCCTGGACAATTGATTAAAAAAAAATACTTTAAAAAATTCTGTAAAGCTTCAGAAAAATCTTGATACCTCATAGGTTCTGTAAATTTTTTCATATCTTCCAAAATTTTCAAAAATTCTCGAAAACCGCATTCACGTTTTTCAAATTGCGTAGAATCATTATAAGCCTTGAAAAACCCTTTAAATATTTTCAATCTTTTAAAAATAACTCAGAAATTTTTTAAATACCCTAAATAAGTTAAAATGTTTTTAATTCCCTAAAAGATTTTAAAATGAATCAATAATTCCTTGTAGTTTTTCTAAGCACTCTGAAATTATTTGAGTTTAAAAAAAAATTTTTTCAAAACTCTTAAAACGTGTTGAAGTTCGTTAAATTCCTTGGAATTTTCATAAATGACCTAAAACATTTTTAATCCTTTGTAAGGCACTAAAGCTTTCCGAAATTCCTAAAAATGTATTACAATTTATTAAAATTCCCTACAATCTTCAAAATCTACTGTAATAACTTAAAATTATTTGTAGTCTAATAAAAATTTCCTAGTAAATTCCAAATCCTTAAAAACCTTTTACAATTTAAAAAAATTTTTTAAAGCTTTAAAATTTTTTTGAAATTTCAATCACTTCAATAATTTTAAGTGGAATTATGAAATAAAATCCTACAACATCCTTTGAAATCCCCTTAGCTTATTTAAATGAACTAAAAGTTTATTTAAATCCTTTCATTTTTGTACAATCTTTGACAATACCCTGATATATTTCAAGTATTATGAAATTCATTAATTTTGGTGACTACATTCCATGAAATCGATTAGAATATTATAAGATGCAGCGAAATTACGAAAATCCGGACATGTCATAAAATCCGAGAAAATGGATTCAATTACCGCGGTGGTTTTCAAAATCTCAAAAATTTTATAATATAAATTGGAATCTCTTAAAATATCCGGAAACTTTATAGGTCCCAAACAATCACTTCATAAATATCCTAAAGTAATTTAGATCTTTTTGAAGTCCCTTGAAACTTTTTAGGTCTCTTGAAAATTCGTTGGATGTTACAAGAACACCCTTAAATTCTGTCAATCCTTAGAAAACCTATTAAAAATACATATCCTACAAAAATTTAAGAAAAGAAAAAAAGTGAATTTGTTTCGACGAAAAATCCTGTAGTATTTAACCATCCTTAAAATTTCAGGACGGAATTACAGTAAATGCAGATTTTATGATGTACGTGGAAAAATATATACATAAGGTGCAATCCATAAATTCAATAGCAGAAATACCCCCGTTTCTCTTATCAAATACTTTTGATGGTGAAATTTACTTCATATCTTACAAAGGCTCGTTGGATTATCCGCCTTGTACGGAATCTGTGACTTGGTTCCACGTTGGATTTTCGGTTCCTATGTCCACAAACCTGGTAAGAAAATACACTTATTTATTGAAAATATATATCTGGAAATAAGTTTTTAAATTTATTTACAACTACTATTCAATATTCTTACTTTTTCTTTCAGCTAAATGTATTCAGAAAAATAAAGTTGGAGAACGGAGACGTGTCAAATGTTAGGCCTCCTCAGCCGCTAAACAAACGTCCAGTTCATATGGTGTATAAATAATTCTCAGTTTTGGCTGCGCTCGCGAAAGGTTTTCTGTAGTTTTCCACTCCCTTGGTGAAAATTCCAAGCAAATGCGAGCGCATCCTATAAAAATCCGGCAGCAGACGGTAGGGGATGGATTGTATAAGCATAAGGTTTTCATATGCAAATGTTTGAAAAGAATGTAAAGTTAGGTAACAAATAAAATTAAGTCCTCAGTTGCATCAATAATTTTTTTTCTTCAAGTTATTTTAAGTATATACCCTCGTCATTGCACATTTAGCTATAATTTATGACTAATTTTTTTTATATACGACACATTTTCAGGTGACATCAAGATCTAGGGTGATTGATATACGCAGAAGAGTGGGCCTAAGCCCCTGATTTGAATAGCCGATTCTAATAGGAAGTGAAAGTTGAATCTGCCCAATAGTAGTATGCTCTGAAAACTCTAGTTTAAGCGGTCATCTTCCTGAATCAAAATTATAAAAATTCAAACAAGTAATAATTTCCAACTGTACTCAAAGAATAAGAAGCCCAAATCTGTAAATGATAAAGTATGAAGGTAATATTGTGAAACCTGTGAACAGTCTACTTTACGCCAAAATGAAAGATCATAATTATTTACTCACATAAATTAATGTAGATTACACAACTTAGTTTACTTTATTATCGTCTATTCACGTTAAAAAAAATCACAAAAAAGTCACGCAATTCGATTAAACACAGCGCCACACATGACACAGAACTCATGCGATTTCTGGTCATCTAAACTTTTAATTATTTTAATTTTAAATGTTCTTAGCACTAAAAAGATTATAATTTTAAATTTTGAGTTCTTAGAGTTTTTAAAAGTAAATTATTTAAAGTTTTAGGACTTAAGGATCCTAAAAAACATATTTAGTTTTGGATCTTTCGATAAGCAATTCTGTTTTACGCGCTAGCAAAATTTCTGAGAAAAATCTGAATATCTCAACCATTTTCACACATTCGTAGAGCTTTTGTTTTGCAGATACGTAGAGGATGATACATGTTTAATTAACACAGGATTCAAACATAAAATTATTGTAAAATTTACCGAATTATTAATTTAGGAAGTCTTCCACAGTCAAAAATTGTTATATTATGAATAGCTATATATTACAAATTTTTTACCTATAATCATTTAATGTCTTGAAAACTTATATTTATAATTAATAAATCAGAAATTGGTGAATTTTAATCGTCTACATTTAAAATTAAGTGATGATGAAGTGAACTTTTGGATTTGAAATTTTGATTTGAAATTATGTAGGCATGAAAATATTATTTTTTAATTAAAAAAATTTACAATGTATGACGAGTAAAAACTTGGCTTAAACATTGTCAAACTAAATTAATTAAATTAATCGATTCACACTAAAACTGTTGGATTATTCATATTATAATAATATTTATATATGCACACATTTTTATTTATCATGATTTGCTATAGTTTACAAATTTATATTAGAGAACAAAATTTATTAATAATTTAACTAAAAAAAAATTTATAAATTGAAATGACGTACGGATTTTCATTGTCTTGTTAATATAGTTAAAAAAATGCTCATTCTTTTCATTCATTTTATTGCAGCTTGTGCCGTTTTTCTATAAACTAAATTTTTTGTATTTTTAATGTTGATTTTTACGATTTAAGCTAAAAATACGCATCCTGACGTAAGCAAAGTTAATACAATTCAGGTAAGAAAATTTGTTAATTAAAATGTTTTCGTAGCTTCTCTCCTTGTTTTAAAAAGTTTTATTTGATTTTTAATATATTCATATAAAAAAAGTCTGTAAAAAATTTGCAGATCTTTTTTGTTTAAAAAACTTTCGTCTTTTGTGTCGCTTTTCCAAAAATTTAACTTTTGCCTTACTATTTTTTTCGTAGGTTGTGTCGTCTGTCCACAAATTTAATTTTTTTTATTTTTAATGCTATTTTGCACGAATGAAACGAAAAACAAGTGTCCTAAAAAAAGTAAATAACAACATTTCTAGACCTTTCTCAGGTGAAAATTGTTTTAGTTTAATCTTTTTTTGTATCTTGCAGAGTTTGACCGCAAAATGGAATTTCTGAATTTTCATTACTTTTTGTGCTATCAAAATTTGAATTTTAGATTTTTCAAGAAGATTTCAAAATAATACTTTTGTAGGGCTTCTTTTCTTCTTTCTGACTTATTTCATATCGTACGTTGTTTAGCTTAAGATGTTCATTACTGTTTTTGGTTTGTTTTTTTTCACTCTAAAAATGCTTTAAATCTGATCATTTTCTTTTTCTTCCAATAAGTCATTCGGATCAATTGATCGAGTTGCAGAGTGTACAAACTACCGTACATCGAATTTTTAAATTAAAAAAAAAGAATGGTATCAAACATTTTTTAAATGCTGTAAGTTTTCAAATATTTATTCAAAACATATGCTTAACGAACAGATAGACGCCATCGTGAAATTGATTTTTTTGGATCTAGGAAGGGTTTAATTATTTTTTGTGCAGTCAAAATTTTAATTTTTAATTTTTCAAGAGAATTCAAAAATTTGTTTCGATAATCTTGCAGGATGTTCAAAATGTGACGTTTTTTGTCTTCTGGCATTCTTTCATATGGTGCGTTGTTCGGTCTAAAATTTGTAATTTTGTTTGTTTTTTTTGTATTTTGAAAACGCTATAACTCAGGAACTTTTTTCCTACTAGGAAAAGTCATTCAATTCAGTTGTTCGTCTTTTTGAGTGCTACTTGTAACCGTACATAGGATTTTCAAATTTCAAAAACAGTGGTCTCAAAAATTTTCAAAATGTGCTCACGTTTTGAATTTTTATCTAAAATGACTGGCTAACGAACTTGACCTTCATTTCAGGACAATAAAAGAGTATATCAAAGCCCAATCCAATACGTCAATTCCTACGAAAATTATCGTGCTTACAGTTTTATAAACATACATACATACATATATGCATGCATGCATGCATACATACATACATACACACACATAGCCATGCATACATACATACATACATACATACATACAGACAGACATACATACATACATACATATATACATGCACATATACATACAAACATACATACATGCATACATGCAGCCATACATAAAGATACATACACCGCATCCTATCAAAAAGTGATCGCTAACAGATTTTTATATCTTTTTTAAACGCACACTCTTTTTCATTCATTTTTCTGTACCTTGCACCGTTTTTCTAAAAATTTAGTTTTTACATTTTAAACTTTATTTTTCACAATAGGAACCAAAACTACGTATCCTATCAATAAATAAATGTTAAAAATTTGAAGCTCTATTTTAGTTAACAAATGTTGTTTATTTATTTTTCGTATTTTGTGTTCTTTGTCTACAAATTCCATTTTTCTCCTTTTAATGCAGTTTTTTTACAGATAAAACAAAAAGTACACATCCTAACAGAAAGTAATTAATTAAGAATAATTTGTTGATTATTTTTAAATACACAATTTCGGTTATTTCACCTTTTTCAGTATCTTGTATATTTTGACTGTAAAATGTAATTTTTTATTTTTCATTATTTTTTATGTCGTCAAAATTTGAATTTTTAATTCTTCGAGAAAATGCAAAAAGTTGTTGTATTAATCATGTCGGGTGTTTAAAATGAAACTTTTTTTTCATGACATTTTTCATAACGTGCGTTGTTTGTCTTTGAAAATTTATTTTCGCTTTTTTTTGATTTTGAAAATGCTATAATTCCGGTAATTTTTTATCAGAAAAAGTATTTAAGCTTAATTATTCCTCTTTTTGAGTACTATTTTTAACCGTACATAGAAATTTTAAATTAAAAAAAAATTGTTTCGAAAATTTTCAAAATATGCTTATTTTTTGAGGTTTTATCCAAAATAGCTGGTCAACGAACTTGACATTTAATTTAAGACACTTAACAAGTATACCAAAGGCAAATCCAATTTGTTCGTTTTTTCGAAAGTTATCGTGCTATCTAAAATTCTACAGATCCACATACATGGATACATTTATACATGCAGACAGACAGACACGTTCGTAAAAACCTGTTTTTCGGATTCAGGAGGTCTCAAAACGTGGTCATTTTACAAAAAGGGGGGAAGGTTGAATTTTACACAAAATAAACCAGAATCAGGAAGATTTTAAGAGGATTTAATAAACAATTTAAAGCAGTTTAAAAGATATCTAGTAATCTTGGAAGTTTTAAGGAGATTCAAAATATTTCAAAACTTTAAAGAGATTTCCCAAAATTTATAAAATATGTTCAAATTCTTCTTGATAATCAAAAGGTACTAAATATCTTCTAAGCTAACTCAAATTATGTAAAAAAAATTATTTAATTAGTTTTTGATTACAACTTTTATTTTGTAAGAATATTTGACAAGATTCAAAAATATTCCAAAAGGTTCCTAATTTAATGAAATAACAATCTACAAGATTGAAAGGCAATTTTTTAAATTTCGCAGAATTTTTTCAAAATTTTAGTGAAATTTGATCCATTTTCAGAGATGTTTAAAAGGTTAAAAAAATTCAAAATACTAAAAAATGTCAAAAAACATGAAACGGAATGTAAAGTTTTTAAAATATCGGATCAAAATTTGAAAATTTTTATAAAGTTTTTATAAGGTTTCAAGATGCTAAGAAACTTTTTTTTATAGATTTCTTAAGTCCTAAAGTGATCCTTTATATTTGAAAATTAATTTCAAGACGACATTTAGAGATTATAAAAGATTTCAAAAGATTTGCAAAACTGTCCGAAAAGAATTTGGAAGACTTGCAACCAATTAGAGGAATAATTTAAGTCTGTTGGGAATGTATTTACAATACTTGTGAAATTTTAAAGGGATTAAAAAAATTTCTAAATTTTCCAAATTTTGCTTCCTCATAGAGGAAGCATTGTGATGGTGAAATTCGCGAAACATTTTTAATTCATTTGATTAAACGCTTGTTTTTTCAAAAATGTCTGATACAATGTTCTAAACAAATGTCCGGATCTGTGTGTGGATCTGTGTGTGAGTTGTGTGTGGATGTGTTCCTGTGCGGATGTCACACTTTTTTGTAAACACGATAACATGAAAACAGTTGCAGATAAATTGATGAAATTCAGAGTGCTTACTTTTACTGCTAATATATTGAAATTGACCGAAGGATTTTTTAAAATATTCATTGCATTTTTTTCTATCACTTTATAATACTTTAAAAATCAGTTTTTTATTGTAAAGCTTTGTTCTTTAACGTAATTCAATGTTAATGCAAGAATATTAAAGATTTTTTAGCTTAAGACGAATCGATTGACTATCTCGATTGATAATACTAATCGATTGATGATTCTTATAATTCAAAGTTGATGTGAGAATAGAAATGATGTGTTGATTTCAGACAAATTGATTAACCTATATTATTGATATAAATTGATAGAGAGTAAGGAAGCCATGGCAATACATAATATTTGAAAAACGGTTTTTTATTTTAAAAAAATTTTCATTAACATAATTTAAAATTCATGCAATAACGGGAAAGATTTCTCCATTTTAGGCAAATCGATTGACCTATAATATGTGTACACTTCATTATTAAGAATAATATTATTATTAATATACTTTACAGAAACATTTGTTGTGAACAGAAAAGCTTTTCCATAAACATAATTTAAAGTATTTAAAATGAAATCCACAAAAACGTATTTCTTTCTGGAAAATACCTGTTAAACTTGGGACGACTGAAAAATTTCGAAAAATAAAATTTCCGCTACTATAAAATTTCCTCTACTATGAAATTCACGAATTAAAAAATTCTCTAATAATAATAATAATATTTCCGTTTATTTTATAATATTATCGAACAGTTCATGATATCACTGAATCGAAAAATTTTTGTTTAACAAAATCGACAACAAAAATTTATCAGAAAAATATATTTCTAATGTTTGAAGTTTTTCTTTGCTGTGACCAATCTTGGCACTTATCTCCTTTTGGAATTCCAAACATTGTCGCTTATCACCTTTTGCGGTATATTTGCCCGGGAAGAAGTAGGACAAACGGGCGGACAAATGGACGAAAAAATAAATTTTCTTTGATTTAAAATGTTCCTAGTAGTGAAAAATAAATATTTTTGAATTTAAATACTTGGAATTTTACAATATCAAATCAGAAGCCAGCTGCACATTACGCAATTCGAAATTTTAAGCTACCAAAGCTGAATAATAGCAAACTATGGTATGGGAAAATTGATTAATGCTGAATGTATAGAAAACTCTGCACATATAAAAATAAGAAATAATTGCAATTAAATGATTAAAAATTAAGAGTCTTCCAAACTTGAAATTGGAATCCTAGATAAAACATGAAAATTATCAGCAGATACATTTGATTGGCTCGGCAGAACACATTAGTAGAACTTCTTATTTGCTGATGTGCAGGAGATGATTCATGTCAAATAGACCTAAGTTTTCAAAATAAATTATTTTTAAACCTACAGCATAAAAATATATTTATTCTTTTATTAAGTCTTTTAGAGTTAAATACTATTAAATTTTATACAATTATATTTTTAGAATCTTTAATTTAAATTTTTTAAAGTTTGAAGTATTCACATTGAGGTTTCGATTAGAGATTATTTGAGAATTAATTACAGTCATTCTTCGTAAAATAATTTACAAAGTTCCGAAAGTCTTTCATGAAGAATGTGAAGGTAAAAGTCAATGTAAGTTTTTCTTCCAGGGGGGGGGGCGGTATTCCCCTACTCAAGAACCTAGTGTACTCCACTAATGTGATTAATAAATTTATAATGCGACGATCTTTAGTAACGTGTGCAAAACTAAATTCACGACACAATCACGCGTACAGTAAACGTTGAGAAAACAAGTTAAAAGAGATAAAAATCTTTTCCTATATAAAGACATTTTTTTAATAGCGAATTCTTTTATCAAGCTCGTGGCTACAATTTATTCATCACACACCTGGATCTTTAAGCGAACCAAGAAAAAAGTAAGAATTTAAATTTATACCTAAAAATAAAGTTGTAATATTTTTTTCTTCATATTATTCCAGAATATGCAGAGTTTGGTAATGAACCTGCGGTACTTTTTAGCGACTATTCTTTTCAGTCTTGTATCAGGAGAAAGTAAGTGATATTTTTAAAACTTTTTATAAACACATTTTATTGTTTTCTATAAAAATATATAAGAATGAATACACATTAGAAATACGAATATATTTTGCTGAATATTGAAAAAGCATTAATTCTTTGAAAATTATACAAATAATAAAAGTAATAATTTAGATAATTGCTTCTTATTACAAAGCTTTACAATTTTAGCTCATTTTTTCCAGGCACATTCAGTTATAAAGATGCTAAAAACTGGGGAAAACAATATCCAACATGTAATGGGAAATATCAATGTCCCATAAGTATGGATAAAACATTTAAGTATTGGGATTTTCCTCCGATTCACGGTTTTTTGAATCTCGAGGACCTTCGTAGAATACCAAGGAATCTCACAATAAAGAATACTGGTCACGCTGGTAATAAACATAAGTTATTTTAAATAACAAACTTCATTCTGCTTTACTTTATTTCACACAATATTTCACATTTTCTATACTACAGTGGAAATCAAAGGTAAATGGTCCGGAGAAACTCCAAGGATGACAGGTGGACCCCTTCATGGCGATTACGTATTTGAAAAAATTATTTTTCGTTGGGCCCAAAAAAAGGTGAATCTTCCAAAATTTGTTTGAACTCTATAAATTTGGATTATTAGAATTTCCATCATTGTTCTAGTTAAATTTTACAAATTGAATTTTTGAAGAAACTGAAAAGTTTATTTAGGAAAACGCGGTATTTTAGAATTTTCAATCTTATTCACACCATGACAATGCAATTTTTTGAGACTTGTAAATAAGCTACAAAGAAACACTATAATTATATACACACCTACGTATTTTACTTTATTTAATCGAGACTGAATTAACCAAAAGTTCAGTCAATATTTTTACCTTATAACTTTCGTGGTTACAATAAATTTATGATTTTTTACTGTTTAATTCGTAAAACGATATAAAAAAATCATTTTTTATAAGTCAAATGTTACCAGTTATAAATATTATAATAATTATAATATATTTCATTTCAACTTTACGAATAAAAAGTGGACGGAATACTCATATCACGAGCATGGCAATGAAAGCTGGTTACCGTAAGTTAAAAATGCTGTCTTGATATTTTTGTCGTCGCTGACTCTAAGAAAAAATTTTACAGTAGTAGTAATGAATTAATTTTTGGTTAATAGGAATGACATGGAAATGCACTGGTATTTTTATAAAGCTGACTTAAAATCATTTGAGCAAGCTCAATCGCAAACGGACGGTCTTGCAGTGCTTAAAGTGGCAATCGTGGTAAGAAGAGCATTATAATTAGTTAAAATAATCTTTTCAATAAGGGTTCATTCATACATTGTTCAAAATATTGCTTACATATTTTCTTGATAGAACCTAAAGTAAGAAAATAAGGTGGTTGTTATGGAACTTTTTCATATTAATTTCTACTTTAACTTTGAGAAATTTTACGTTAAAGTGAAAGTGAAGAAGTAACATGATCGCTCTCCAGGCTGGCCGTAACACTTTATTTCCAGAATTTCCTTACTTTTTCCTGAATAAATTTTTATTTAATATGACTGTTATTTGTTTGTTTAAAAACGAATTAAAAAGAAATACCCTCATGAAAAAAAGTATTAAATTTCCAAAATTTTTTTGCAAAAGAGTATCAGATCGTACACTTAACGATTCTTCTTTTTCATAAGGGTAGCTTCATAAGACTTTAAAACAATTTGAATGAAATTCAAAAAAATTCATATTGATCTTAAAAAATTTTTTCAATTCCAATGCTTTAAGTAAACTTAGAGTAAAGCTAGAGAAATTCAAGGAATATAGTTGACATAGTTAAGGCTCCTAATCATCCCTAACGGCCCCCTTGGCAGTGTCCGCCGTATTCAGTCATAGAAATAATTGAACTCACCTTACCAAATTTTGTTAATTTCTTGTGAGCTTTGCATTTTTTCCGAATAGAAAATACGCAAAAATAGCAAAAAATGTGAAAATTCCATAGATCGGCCTTTGAAGATATTTGTTTCATATTTACGTTAAGTTTTGACTATAATAAGAATAATTTACCTGAGGTGCCAACTTAAAAAAAAAATTACAAAGCTTATAACATTTTTGTGCGAAATTAAGAAATTAAATTTTCTCGAAAATGGTTATTCACTTTTTATAGTTCAAATATATATTGCACAAGATATCACAGCGGTTTTAAAACAAATGGAAAGTAAATTGTAGGATTTTGGAGAGAATAAAAATTTTTTTTGAAATTTTAAAGAATTTTTTCTCATTAAAAATTTGTTGGTTCTGCCTTCATTTTTTACCCATGCGACACTCATGCCCTCAGTGACAACATATATTTTTTCGAGAATGATCCTAAGTTTATTTAATAGTTTTAAAAAATATATATAATGGCCTGAACAAATTATGCTATTTCATTAAAACGAAGGGGACTTTTAAATTTAAAGTCATGACTCTCAAGTGAGCATCGTTCGTAATCATAGATATGCTTTAGCATGATTTTACTTTACATCACGCACTTTTTAATTTGTTTGTATACTTTTACATACGCCATACACGTACATACTAACACTAAAAGTGTACGATAAATTTAATATGTACGCCTAGAAAAATTAATTACACACACACACC
>JAUELO010000179.1:25560925-25574223 GCA_032357855.1 Amphibolips quercusostensackenii | reverse complement strand
TTTTATCCAAAAAACAACTTTCTAACAAAATGATGGATTTTGAAACAAAATAATTAAATCATCAATCTAATAATAGAATTTTTAACCAAAAAATATCGATTTTCAACTAAAATATAAAAGTAGGCTTTTCAACTAAAAAAACAGAAGTTTTTCATACCAAAATAGTATAATTTTCAAGCGAAGAAATAGAATACTGATATACGTTAATTTTCGACGAGAAAAGGCGACTCTTTAACAAAATTATTGAATTTTTAACTAAAGGGATAAATTTTTAAATAAAATAATGAATTTTAAAACAAAGAAAAATAAATTTTAAACAAGGAATCCCTTTGAAAACAAAAAGATCAATTTTGAACTCAGAATATTAATTTTTTACTACAGAAGACAAATTTTTAACACAAATGAAATTTCAACCAAGTAATGAAATATTAGACCAAAAAGGATAATTTCTTCAACCAGAAATAAAAAAGTAATGCTTCTAGTAAAAAAAAATAATTTTTAACAAAAAAAATCAATTAACAACAAATTAGTTAAATTTTCAACAAAAAATTATTTTTGAACAATGGAGTTTAACTTTTAACCAGGTAATTAGATTTTCAACCTCATAAATTGGCGACTCAAAAGAAAGTTTAATATTGCAATGAAAATATAAATTTTTCAAGTGGAAATGAAATAGTCACATTTGTAATTTGAAACATTGATTTTTAACCAAAAACAAATTTGAAACAAATAGTTAGAGTTTCAATCTCATAGTTGAATTTTCCACTAGAAGGATAATATTTCAACCAAAAATAGAATAGTGAGTGTAATTATTAATAGTAGAAAGCAAAAGTAGACAAATTGAGAAAAAACTTTCTACCATAAAAAAATTAATTTTCAACAAAATGGTTAAATTTTAAACTAAAGAGATGCATTTTTCAAACTACAAGAGTCAATATTTACGAAAAAAAATTCAACAACGTAGTTTAACTTTTAACATATCTGTGGAATTTTCAACGAAAAAGTGAAATTTTTAATGAAATATATAATGCATAGTGATTTTTCAACCACAGAAGATTTTTATTTTAAGCAAAAAACAGCAACATTTTAAAAGTTATGTAACTAGAATAGGGGTATTTTAAATCTGAATAAACTTTTATTATACAAATTATAGCTAATATTCAATTAAACAACCACAAAATAAATAATCAATTTATGTTACCTGATAAAGAAAAATTAAATTTTATCTTTATCTGATTTAATACTGTAAAAAGGTTAATTTAGTCAATAATCAATTAATCAGTTTACAACATAAAAAGCATTTAACAAATATTTTTATTAAAACATTCAAATAACTTTAAATTCATATTTTTGTTCAAACTTGAAGTGTCATTTATAAAAATTTCAATTATTAATAGCATTTTATACTGTTTTCAACAAAATTAAAACCTATGTACACATTATTTTGAAAAGTAAATTGAGATACTCATTTTACAAGAGCACGAACATTTTAAAAAATTATGTAAATGTAATAGAGGTATTTTGAATGTTAAAAAAACTTTCATTACACAAATAATAGCCCATATTTAATGAAAAAATGTTAGGGTAAATAATCGGTTAACGTTTAGCACAAACAGCATTAAAAATGATTTTTATTGAAATACTCAAATAATTTGTACATTATATTTGTTTTTTTCATTGAAAATCGCGTTTTGATTAATTTAATTGATCAATGACTTATAAAAATAATTTCATAATAAATAAAAATTAATGTGCATATTAATTAATCGTTTCACAACATAAAGAACAATAAACAGTTATTTTAATTGAAACAAGCAAATAATTTTTACTTTATATATTTTTTTTTAAGTTGAATTATTAAAAACATTCTGAACTAATTTCATGAAAAAAAATCAAAATATACAACATCGAAAAAATAATATAACTGTAATGAAGGTATTAGAAACATAAACAATCTTTTATTATGCAGATTATAGCCAATATTCAATATCATAACCTTGAAGTAAATAATCTGTTTATGTACATAATTTAACAAATTTAAATTTAATCTTTGTATAATTCAGTATCGTGAAAAATATTATTGATCTTATAATTCATTTATCTGCATGAAAGTCTGAAAGACTGAATTATAATTTAAAAAAATTTCGAATAAAAAATATATCTGAGTGATTTTTACTTTACATTTTTTTTTAATTTCACTTTTATTTTTAAAAATTTTATCCATTAGTGACCTCTTACACTAATTTCAGAAAAAATTAAAACATATTTATGTGTAATTTTGAAAATTGAATTTAGATACTTATTTCACAACATCAAAAACATTGACAAAAATTACGTGATAGAAACAGAGGTATTTTATATATAAACTTTCATTATACAAATTATATTCAATACTAAGTTACATAACCTTAAAGTAAATAATCAAATGATGTACCTAATGAAAACAAATTGAAATGTAATCTTTATGTAATTTAATATTTAAAAAAAAATCAATCAGCTAATAATTATTTAATCAGTTCGCAAAATGAGAAACATTAAGGCCATGCCAGCGTAACCTCAATCTTTTCGCATTTTTTCCAAACTTAACTTACGTTCAAAAGAAACGTGATGTTGAGTTTGAAATTTGGGAAATTAAATAAGAAACACTAAGAAACGCGTGTCTGGTCCTGAATTTTTATAATTATGAAAAATGAAAATAAAATTTATAAAAAAAACTTTTTTTATGATTGTAAAAATTCGAGACCAGAGAAACATTTCTTATTGCTTTATATTTAAATTCCCAAATTTCTAACTCGATATCGCGTATCTTGTGAACGTAAGTTGAGTTTGAAAAAAATCTGAAAAAAAATTTTGAGGTTGGGCTGACATGGCCTTAAACTATTATTTTTATTACAGCATTCAAATATTTTTTACTCTCATTATCATAAAAATTTTTCCATACCGTCTTACCTTTCTACAAAATCGGATATATCATTTGTACTCGCAGAGGGCCCTCTGGTCAGCGATACTTTATATACATAAATTGTGCTTTATAATATAACACTTGAGATGGCACCTCGAACTCGCCAATTTTTACAGTATGAAGAATATACTCTAGTAATAGAATAAGAAACAATGTAGCCGATTCCTACTATGCTACATTATTACTACAAGCATATAGTCGATTCCTACTATACCAAAATCTTACACAAGGTAGAAGTTATCTCTTTTCATATGAAGGAAAAGAACGATAAAATTGATGAAGAAACAACCAATCATCTCAAAGAAGTTTTTATCTGAAGTGATCCTTTGATAGTTATGAGCTTCCTGTTTTTGTTTTTCATTAATGATTCTGAAGTTATCAAATTAACTAGCCATGTAATTTCTTCAAAAGGATCATGAATATTATTGTATAACAAACTGGGGCTCATGCATGCTCTACAAATTAAAGAAAATTGCACTACTGCAAAAAATTATATACCACCAAGTCATCAAAACCTTCAGCAATGTAAGAGGATTAACCCATGAACGCTAATTAGGACACTTAAACAAAATCATAATTGAACAAGCATGGTGACGGTCAATCTTTGTGTGCTTCAAACCACTGGTTTCATTCATTACACGACCCTACTCTAGCCTTACTCGTATGACGAAATTTGATAACAATATGTCTCAATCGTGTACCATCAGCAGGATCTATAAATTTTATTCAAAACTGGCATGCTACAAGATTTAGACATACAAGACTATAACTTAAAAATACAATTTAGGACACCTTATGGATAAAATATACTTCATCCATAAGGTATCTCAAGAAGATATATTCCTGGTCTAGCAATAAATAAGTAATCATAACTATATGCCTAAAATGAGCATTCGTATGATTGAAGCTAAAAGAGGAATATAATATGGTTGTAATAAACTGAATTTCGGGTGTGCCGTCCAATTATTGCTTTCAGTGTACCATAACATAGAACGTGAATAGATGGTGATAACTAATAAAAAGTCTTGATTATTGGTTATAGCATTCCTTTGATGTAACAAACCGTTATTACTCACAGCATCATTAGCGTTTTGACCGTAAGCCAACAATTATCTGATTTAAACATAATATACTTTACGGATAAGACATTAAGATGAACATATTATTATTAAATCGTATCGACATTTTTTATTACCTGTCACCATCATCTGTTGATACTCCTCTGGTCAACACATCAACATCTTCTCCAATTAGTAAGTGAATATTAAACCATAAAAGTATTGCGTATCATTTTGATTCTCGGGGTGAACTAGATCAAATTAAATTCACTGCCGTATGAAATTGATTTTTTTGAATTCTTATGCGTAAAATGATACTTGATGTGGAAGTGCACGGCACATGTATCTGATATATATCTCTGTCTGATTTGTCACTTTCTCGGATTAAACGAAAAGTGGACTCAGGGGGAATTTAGTTTGGATTCGGTTTCGTCGCTATAGGAAAGACAGAAGGCACTGATGTGGGACTTCTATGCATCCCCTCTTAACTTGGATGCCATCATTCTACTCTAGACCATCTATCCCACGGGGCACTTACTTAACGGTTAAAACCAGTGTGTACTAAGGCTCCATGCTCGCTGATATACATGACATTTGCTTGTACCTTGTTCTTGTTTTCCACCCTAGTATTGTGTACTCTACTTAACCAGTTTTCCGTTGATTGATACAAAAAATCTACTTCTAAGATAAATTTTCTAATACAAAAAATATTTATCAACATCCTTTGGGCGATTCTCCATACAGCGCAAAATTAAATATTTTTGGTGCACAAAAAACTGAGTTAAACGAACTTGTAATCCATGTAACTCGGAGTAATTAAGGTAATAAACGTAATACACTTATAATCTACATTATCTGAAATAAATCATGTCATCCAAGTAATTAAATTGTAATATACAGTAATCCAGCTAATTCAGAGTAATTGTCATAGGTCATCTAAACAGTTTAAAGCTACTTTTTTATAAACTTGATATTTTATTTGGTGTTAGAGAATTAATTTTCTTGACCAAAATTAATCTGTTCCACTTTTGGTTATAATCGATCTTTTTTTATTTAAAAATGATGTATTTCGCCTAAAATATCGACTTTTCAAAAAAAGGTAATCTTGGTTATTGCCAAATTATGATTTTAGCTAAAACTTCAACTATAGGTGAAAAATTAATCCACTCTGTAGAAAATTTTACAATTTTCTTAAAAAGTTCTTTCATCAGGTAGAAATTCATCTAATTTTTAAAAAAATTTAACAATTATTTCCATGGAAAGTTCATTTTTTCAGTTGAAACTTTAACTTTATTGTGGAAAATTTATTTTCCTTGTTGTAAATTAATTCTTTTACGAAAAATTATACTATTCTAATTTTAATTAAAAATTTACATTTTTCAATTAAAAATTCTTCGTTAAAAAAAAAATAAACACTTTAGTTAAAAATGCATGTGTTTGAAAAAAAATTAAAATATCTATTTAAAAAATTTTTTACTATGTAGAAAATTTACCAATTTTGTTAAAAAGTAATGTCTTTGGTTCAAACTTTATCTATTTTTATAGAATCTTCAATGATTTTTGTAAAAAACACATTTCTGCGGGTAAAATTTTACTATATTGTAAATTCGTTTGTTTGTTGTTGTCAAAATTTAATTTTCTTGACTAAAAATTTGAATATTTCATTTTCAGTAAAAAATTTATCTTCTAATTCGAAAATTAAACCACTTTGTTAGAGATTGCACAAATTTGTTGAAAATTATTTTTTCTGTTGAAAGATTTTAAATTTTAGTTGAATATTTAAATATTTTTTTATAATTTCGTTCTCTTTGTTAAAAATTAAATTTTTAACTTAAATTCAATGATCTTATTTTTGGTGAAAATTATCTCTTTCAATTAAAAATTTATTCATTTTGTTGCGAATTCATTTTTTTATATAAAATTAGAAATTTTGCTTGAGAATTCATATTTTTAGCTGCAAACTGAATCATTTTTTTGAAAAGTAAATTATTTAGTCGAAAATGAATTTTGTTTAGTTAAAAATTAAACTATTCTGGTCAAAAATCTATCTTTTAGGCTAAAAATTCGTTTTTTTAGTTGAAAATAAATTTTTCAAACTGAAAGTTTAGGTATTCTTATTTTCATTGTAAATCTGTCTTTTAAGTTGACAATTAAAAACTATACAGTTGAAAATTTATACATTTTGATAAATTTCGACCTTATTGGCAAAAAATTAATCTTTTTGGTTGAAAATTCAACTACTTGATTGGGAGTTGAACTATTTTATTGAAAATTTATTTCTGTTTATAGATGCTTTTTCATTCACACATTCATTTTTTTTGTTAACAGCTCAACCACTATATTTAGAAGCCGCTATTTTTGTTAAAAAAATGTATTTTTTAACTGTAAATATAACTACTTCAGTTAAAGATCCACAATTTTGGTTGGAAAAATTATCTCTCTGGTTAAATATTCTTTTTTTTTCTGTTCAAACAATAGTCTTTTAAAATTATTAATTGTATCTATTCATTCTTGGTGTAACAATTTAATTTTTTATAAAAAAATTTAAATATTTTCCTTTAAATTGATATTTTTCGTGAAAAAATCACCTTCCTGATCAAAAATTCACGTATTTTGTTCAAAATTCGTCTTTTTGATAAACAATTAATCCTCTTGGCTGAAAATGTATTTTTTCTTAAAACAAACTACATAGTAAAAAGTTTAACTACTTCGATCAAAATTGAATTTTTGATTAGAGATGCTTTTTTTCAGTTGAAAATTAATCTTTTTGGTTTACAACTTACACATTTTGTTGAAAAGGCGATGCATTTTAGTTTAAAAAATTTATTTTTGAGCCGAAAATGTAACTACTTAAGTTTGAGATTTTACAATTTTAGTTAAAAAATTATCTCTTTGGTTAAAAATTCTATTTTTTTTTTTTTTTAAATTCGTCCATTGCAAATATTAATGAAAATGTTTCATTTTTGTTAAATTTTTTCATTTCATATTCAAAAATTTAACTAATTGACTAAAAATTGATCTTTTATACGTAGTAAAAAACTAAAATGATTAAAAATCTACAAATTTATTAAAAATTCGTCTTTTTTTGTAAATAATAAATCTTCTTTCTGTTTGCTTTTGTTAAAAATGTAACTATATGGTTAATAGTTAAACTACTTTGATAAAAATTATTTTTTTTTGTTGAAGATGCATTTTTTTATTAAAAATTCCTCGATTGCAATTAAATTTTAATTTTTTTGTTGAAAAATTTTTTTTTTGTTGAAATATAATCCATTTTGTTGATGGTTTGCTTTTTCCCGTAATTGATTATTATTCATAGTTGAGAAACTTTATTTATGAGGTGATTTCCAATTCAACGCCTTCAGAATTTAATTTAATTTAAATTTGAAGATAAATATATAATAAATTTTGTTGATGTCTATACTAGCTTCTGACGTTAGATTTTATTAAAAATGCCAACACATTTTGATTTAACATCAAATCGTTATCAATACACTATAAACTTTTCAGGCCTATACCATTTTCTGATGTTAAATTTTTTAAAATAATTTTCAAGATGTTTCATCTTGATATCAATTCCTCATCAATGCATTATAAACTGTAAAAAAATGACAGATTACAACCATTGAATGTAAACTTTTTTTATCTGAAAATAAAGAAACAAACGTAGTGGCTTATACAGATAAACAAATTTGACATAATCTTCAGCGCTGTAATTTTATTTTACAGTTTATAATGCCTTGATGAGGTCGCTATGTCAACTCGAAACATTTTGTCAATTTCAAATAAATTCAACATCAGAAAACGGTATAGACCTCAACAAAATTTATCAACTCACATACCAGAAAAACATGTTTATAAACAACAAATCTCTTTGAACGTGAACTCAAAAAAAGTAATCTTGTGCAACAGAATTACACAAGAGGCCTTAAAACTAGAGAACTATGTTTCTGAAAATCAGCCTGAATTCGTCATTAGATATTACTCTATTGAGTATGTGATTCAAAAACATTCAAGGATTTATGTATTGAAGCATTAATTTTAAATAAGGATCATACACACTAAAATAATAAAAAAAACGTGTATGGCTTGAAAATCTTTGTAATTTAGATTACACTTTTTATGAGCAGGACCTCGATATTTGGCAGTTAAATGTTAATTATCACGCACTTTCTTTTAGCTGCGTGCTATACTCTGCTCTTTTACAATTCTTTCGCACGAGATAACTTTTTCCGGTAAATATTTCTGAGTTTTATTTTCATAGATTTGTTCTAAATCAAATAGTTCTTGAGGATAACAACTATCAGTTGTAGCAATCGATTTTCTCCTTTAAAGGGCAAATAATTGAACGTTCTAGTGCATGGAATTCGCTCTTCAGTAATATTGTTTCGTAGAATCGTAACATCTGTGATAATGGAAAATAGTTATGAGCAAACAAATTCACGAATTCGAGGAAATGCATGCTTGCGCAAGATCAATACGCGTTAATTATAACGCACAAATCGTCTGATCATTGCCCATGCTCAAACAATGACCATGCTCGAACTCACATAATAGCCACGATTACATCCGGCAATTGTAAGGGACTGTTATATAATAATTATAATTTGTACAATTTGGTGTAGTTTCCAATTACCTAATTCGAAGTTTCGTAATCCTAATGAACACGTTTTGCAAATACTTACGAGTATATCAAGGTGGCCGCAAAACTTCAACCTCAAAATTGCCTGCCCTATTTTTCTGAATTTTTAAAAATTCGGTTCGATTTACAAGAATTTCCAGAGAATTTTAATAATTTAGGAAGAAATTTAGGAGATTTAAAAAAAAATTAAGTTATGTATCAAGGAATTCAAATAAATTGTAAAACACGGTGAATAAAAAAGTTCTTTCGAACTGCAAAATAAAAAAAATTCTTAAAATTTTGTTAAGCTTTCAAAAATGCCTAGGGATACTTTGAATACTGTAAACGCTTACAAGTACTTTCAAATCCCTTTAATTTATAGAAATCAATTTAAAAGTCTTGGAATATTTAAAACTAATAAAATTTTTTTTACATTTTTAATAAGACCTTAAAATTTTGAAAATATTTAAAATCCTACAAAATTTCTGACTTCTTGTCAAAAAGTTTTTTTTAATCCATTGTAAAATTATTAAATTCCGTGATATTTTTTTAATATAATCATATTTCTTAAATTCATGAAAGATTGAAATACCTTAAAAGCTTTCGAATTTCCGAAAATCAGCGAAATCACCAGAAACCTGATGAATTCCTGTAAACGATTTTTTTTAAATTATCTTTAAAGCAGTAAAATCCTTAAAAATCCCTCCATATTTTAAAATATATTTTAAAATCGTTTAAAATTTCTTTCAAATTTTCTACAGCTTTTGAAAATGCCTTGGAATCATGTAAAATAATTAAATAATTAAAATCCTTTGAAGCATCTTTAAATAATTGAAATCAATTAAAAATTCCTTAATCTCTTCCACAATTCTCTAAAGATTTTAAAAATTCTTTGCAGCCCCATTAATTTCATGAAATAAACAGAAAATTTTTTAGAATTTTTTAAAATGTCCCAAAACATTAAAAATCATTTAAAATCCTTAAAAATAACTTTAAACTTTTTAAAGATCCTAAAAATTACTTGGATTCTTTCAGAAGACCCTTAGATATTTAGAGTGCTTTTAGATCTTTTAAAATCAATTAAAATTTGCGAAAGCTCTTGAAAATCATTAAAATTTCCCATAATGCTTCAACTTCTTCAAAATCCTTTAAAATTTTTTTAAATGCCATAAAATAATTCAAACCCCCTAAAGCACCTATAAATTATTTAAACAATTCAGAAATTTCTTGGTGCCTTTTAAATTCACTGACACCGATTCAAAATTCCTTGAATTCTTATAGAATAGCCTAAAATATTTTAAATTGTTTTAAATCTTTTAGAGTTTCGTAAGCTTTTTAAAAGCTCTTGAAAGTACCCTAAGATATTTTAAATTATATAAAATCATTTGAAATACCTGAAAACGTTTAAGAGCTTTTAAAAATTACTCGGGATCTTTTAAAATACCCTAAAATATTTAAAAACTCTTGCAGTTTCATTATTTTACTGAAATAAATTTAAAATTCCTTTAAATTTTTAAAAATATCATTTAATGTTTTAAATGCTATAAAATCTCTTCATTTTCAAGAAAATTTTGAAAATCTTTTAAAAATCGCTTAGTCTTTTTAAAAATCTCCTGAAATTTAAAAAAAAATTTTAAATCACTGCAAATTTTCCGAATTTATTTAAGAAGCCTTGAAATCTTATAAAATGAACTGAAATCATAAAAATTTATTGAAACCGCCTTACATTATTCAAATAGATTTTTTAAATCTTTGAAATCTTTTTGAATTTCCTTAAGTTTTTGAAATACTTTGCTCTCTCATTAATTTCCTGAAATAAACTAAAAATTCCGTAAAATCATTAAAAATGCCTTAAATATTTATAATGCTTTTGAATCTTTCAAAATCTTTTCACATTTTTTTAAGCTTCTTAAATATTCTTGGAATATTTTGGATTGACTTAAATGTTTTAAATCCTTTCAAATTTTTTGTAATACCTTAGAAATTCTTAAAGCTCTTTAAAAATTACTTGAAATCTTGAAAAATAACCAAAAATCCTTAAAATGTCTTGGTCATTTTTTAAATATCAAAAAACAATTGAATCTCTCGTGTACACATTGAAAATATCGAAGTAAATTTTAAATTTCTAAGAATTATTTTGAATTTACTGAAATCGATTAAAAGTTTTCAAAACTTTTTAGAACACTACATCATATTTTAAATCCTCTAAAATCTTTTAAAGTTTCTTCAAACTTTTAAAAGCTCTTGAAAAAACCCTTAAATATTAAAAAAAAATTTTAATGAATTAAAATCCCTTAAAGCTTATGAAATTTTGAAAAAATTCCTTGAAATCTTTTTAAATGATCTAAAATATTAAAAATTTTAAAAAATCGTTTAAAATGCTTTAAAGCTCTCGAAGGCTCTTGAATTTTTCTTCGAATCTTTTCAAATACCCTAAATATTTTAAATCCTTCTGAGTTCCATTATTTTCCTCAAATTAATGAATAATTTCTTTATATTTTTTAAAAAGGCCATAAATATTTCAGATGCTTTAGAAACTTTTCTTTTTTTTTTTAAGTTTTGTGAAGCTCTTCAAAATTGTTTGTAATTTTTTAAAATATCCTAAAATTTCTTGAAATTACCGCACACTTTTTAAATTTCTTTAACACGCTTTGAAATCTTTAAAAAACCCTAAAATAATTAAACCCCTTCGAAAACCCTTTAAATTATTAAAATGAATTAAAAAATACTTGAAATCTTTTTAAGTTTTCTTAAGCTTTTCAAACACATTACAGCCCTATTAATTTTCTAAAATAAGCCTAAAATTTTATAGAATCTTTCAAAATACAGTAAAATATTTAAAATGCTAAGAAATGTTCAAAAATCTCTTCGAAATTTTTAAAGCTCTCGCGAGTTCCTTAGAAACTTTAGAAAATCCTAAAATATTTAAAATCCTTTAAAATATTCTAAAATCGCTTTGAAATTTGTATAGCTTTAGAAAACTGTTTGGAATTTTAAGTTTTAAAATCTTTGAAATCTTTCGAAATCTTTTGAAATAATATAAAATGATTTAAACCATTCGACACAACTTTAAATTTTCGAAATAGATAAGAAATTTCTTTGAATCTTTTCACATTCACTGAAATCAATTAAAAATTTCTCAAACCCTTAAAATACCCTGAAATATTTTAACTTCTTTTAAATAATTGTAAATTTTTTAAAACTTTTAGAATCTGTAAAAAATTTCTTGGAATCTTAAAAAATAACCTAAAATTTTCTAAATCCCTTACTGTTTTTTTTAAGCTTCGTAAAGCTTTTAAAAGCTTTTGGAAGTAACCAAAAATATTTTCAATCCTTTAAACTCATTTGAAATCCTATAAAGCTATTGAAAGCTTTTGGAAATTCCTTGGCATCTTTTAAAATATCCTGAAATATTTTAGCTCCTTTAAAATTTGTAAAACTTCTTGGAGCTTTTGAAACATGTGGAATGAACCCTAAAATATTTCAAATCCTTTAAAATCATTTAAAACCCCCTAAACTTTCGCAAGACCTCGAAAATTTCTTGGAATCTTTCAAAATACCTTCAAATATTTTAAATCCTTTAAAATTGTTTGAAATTTCTTTTCAACTTTTGAAAGCTCTTGAAGGTATCCTAAAATAGCTGAAATCCTTTAAAATCATTTGAAATCCCTTAAAACTTTTAGAAACTTTTGAAAATTTCCTAAAATCTTCTAAAAGACACTAAAATATTTCAAGTACTTAAAAATTTTTTTTATTCCTTCAAAATTTTGTACAACTCTTGAAAATTAATTGCAATTTTTAAAAATACCCTAAAATCTTAAAATCTTTTAAAGTCACTTCAAATTTTTTAAATATTTAAAAAAGTTTTGGAACTTTCTAAATTAAACCTAAATAATTAAAACCCCTTGCAACTATATTAAATAATTTAAATAGATTTTGAAATCCTTAAAATCTGGTTAAATTCCATAGCATTCTTTAAATCTTCTGTAGTCTTATGAATCAACTGAAATCAATAAAAAATTTCTTAGAATCTTTTTAAATACCCTGAGAAATTCTTAATTACTTTTAAATCTTTTAAAATTTCTTCGAAATTTTTTAAATCTTTTGTAAAAACGCTGGGATTTTTCAAAATACCCTGAATTGATTAAAACCCTTTAAATCCCCCTTTAGTTATTGAAATAAATTTAGAAATCCATGAATTTTTTTTAATTTCATAAAATTTTGAAAATCCTTTGCAGTACCAATAATTTACTGGAATAAACTTAAGATTTTTAGAATATTTCAAAACACTTTAAGGTATTTCAAATGCCTTATAATATTTTAAAATCTCTTACTATTTATTAAAACTATTAGAAATCCTTTGAAAATTACAAAAAAACATTACATCTTCAAAGCCCCTTAGCTTTACTTTAAATTAACAAAATTTATTTCAAATATCCTAAGGTATTTTAAATCCTGTGCAATATTTCAAAATCCTTTAAATTACTCAAGCCCTCGGAAATTCCTTAAAAACTACAAAAGATAACATTAAATCTTTTTAAATCTTTTCAATCCCTTCAAATTATTGAAATCAAGTAGAAATTCCTTGAAATGTTTTAAAATATCCTACAGTCTTAAAAATGATTAGAAATACCTTGAAATATTTAAAATTCTATAA
>JAUELO010000179.1:25549017-25560825 GCA_032357855.1 Amphibolips quercusostensackenii | reverse complement strand
TATAAAATCGTTTAGGATCCCTTAAAAAAATTTTTGATTTTTTGAAAACCACTTAATGTTTGAACAGAACTCTTACTAAGATTATTAAAATCCTATATCCTCCTTAAAAAGTCATTTCAATCTTCTAAACTCTTAAAAATTTTCTTGAAATTCCTGCGAAATATGTTTATTGAATCAAATAGAAATAATCTAAAATTCTGGGAAATTTGGTAAAATCCAATGATATTTCCTAAAACCCTGGAAAATTTGTTGAAATAAATTCAAAGCCTTTAAAGCTCTTGAAAATTTCTTAGATGTTTTAAAATAAGCCTACAATTTTTAAAATTTTGTCAAATCATTTAAAAATAATTTTTTTATATTCAAAAATCTTTGAAATCTCTTGGGTTCCCTTAAATATATTAGAATCCATTAAAAATGTCTTAGAATCTTTAAAAACACTTTAATATATTATAAAGCCTCCTATATCTTTGGAAACCTTTTGAAATCCATTCATTGTTTTCAAAGCTTTAGAAAATTCCCTAGATGTTTTTGAATTACCTTGAAATCCTAGAAATTTTCTACAATATTTTAAAAATAGTTTTTTAAAAGTCTAAAATATTCCAATTTTTTTGGAATTCCTGAAGAATATTTCAATATATTTAAAATGCCTCAGAATCTTTTAAAACACTCTAAGATGTTATAAATCATTTCGTATCTTCTGAAATCTTTTTAGATTCTTCAAAAGTTTTTTAAGCTATTGAAAATGTCTTAGATTTTAAAATGTAGCCTAAAATACTTAGCATTTATGTATAGTAAGTTGTATTTATAATTCTGTTGTGGATAATTTGTAAATCAAATTTTCTAGATTACTTCTAAGCGGGAGTCTATCTCAATGTAGATTTATTAAAGTAGATTTCCAGTAGAAGTCCATTACCGTTAGTTACAATGTAAGTTCAACTTCAATTTTAAATTGACCAATCATAGTCAGTAGTCACGCTAGTTGGTAGTTTCAGCTCAGCTTTGCTTTTGAACAAAGTTAATATGCAAAGTTAGAAATTATTTTACATGAAACAAATTATATTAACGTTAAAATATTTTGCGAAAATGTCATATAGTGAAAGACTAATTTCCGTATTTAAATTACCAATTTTCAGTGAACTTATAAAAACGATGATTAGTTTTATGCTGAAGTTAAAAAGGGAAACAGATGTTAAATAAAATAAAATTTATGGCCGTTTGTACATTTCCTTGCTAATTAATTAAGTGACATTTTTTCATATATTAAATATCCGTTCAAAATTTGTGTACAAACTTGTCTTCGTTAGAAAGACATCTATAAACAATAGTTAAAACTATTGATTTAAAAACTTTAGATTTATTTTCATTCTTTCATAATTTCATAATACAAACTAGCATCATTCGTGCGATTAGTTTCTCGAGTTGAAGAAAAAATTATTTTGGTTACAAAATAAAAAATTTAGAATTACTATTTTTTGAAAATTCATTTGCTTCCTTTTTTTCAAGGTTATATAAATCTTTGCATGAGATTCTTTAGTAAATTCAAAGACATTTTAAAAGATTTCAGAAATCTCAAATCAAAAATTCAACAAAAAAGGTCATTTTCAACCTCGATGTTTGTTGTTTTTTCACCCAAAAAAAATTAATTATTAGCAAAAAATATATTAGTTGATATTTTAACTACAGAATATTTTTATTATAATTCAGAAAAGTGAAAATCGTCCGAAAAGCGACTTTCTGCAGCAGAATCCTCAACAAAAAAAATTAAAATTTTCAACAAAGAAGATAAATTTTGAAACTTAAAAGATTAATTTTTACCAAAAAAATTTAATTTTCAACCAAAATAAATTGTTTAGTCGAAAAAAATCTAAGCCAAATATTAATTTAAAGAGAAAAGTCATTTTTAAGACAAAATGATAATTTTAAATAAATATTTATTTTTTTAAATTCGTTTGCATTTTTCAAGGTTATACAAATGTAATTTTCTTAGCAAAAACTTAATAAGACATCTTATCAAATATTCGCCTAAAATTAATTTTTATAAATAAAAAAAACCAATAAAAATTTTCACAGAAATCTGAGGATAGTTTCTATATTATCTTGAAAAACTTCATAATTCTTCAAAAGCTTTAAAATATTATTTCAAAAATTTAGTTTTCATTTTAAGCTTTTTGAAATATTTTTCAACCCTAAATTATTTGTGATTTTTTTTAAGCTTCGAAAGATATTTTGAAATTATTTAAACTATTCTAAACTGTTTTCAAAATCTTTTAAAATTAAGAAAATTGCCTTAAAATCTGCCAATTTTTTTTAAATTAATAGGAATGTTTTGAAACTTTTTAAAATCTGTGTGAATTTTCTCCCAAAATTATTTTACAACATAAAAATTATTTGAAATTTTCCGAGAGATCTTTTAAAAAAATTTATATTTTCTTCAACCCTTCTAACATTTTTAAAAACCTTTGAAACTTTTTGTTCCAATTTTTTTTTGACTACTTACTTTTTAAATTAAAACAATCTTACAAATTTTACCAGGAATTTAATAAAATCCTTGTATTCTCCTGAAGACTTTTAAACTTCATAAAAAGGCTTCAAATTTTAATTCTAAATCTTCAGAAATTTAAATTAAAAAAAAAATTGTTGAAATCTTTTCAAATTTTTTTTTGGGACGACTAAAAAATCCTAAAAAATAAAATTCTTGACATTGTGAAATTTCTGAACAATAAAATTCTTGAATTATAAGATTCTCCAATGGCAAAATTCCCGAATAATGAAATTCCTGAACAGTTTACAATATTACTAAATGTAAAAATCACTAAATAATCAAATAAAATACAATGAAATTGCCGCCAAAAAATTCCTGAATGATAAAATATTTCGAACTAGAAAACTCCTGAATTTAAATAATTAATTTTTACATTCTCATCCTATTATGAAAAAAGGTATTAGATTCGTGTAAAAAATTTCCTATCTCCAAAGTTGGAAATTCCTGGATAATTAAATTCTCGACAGTTTGTAATATTACCGAATTTCAAAATTTCTAAATAATATAATTTTTGACAGAAAATTGCCAAATTATAAAATATGCGTACTAGAAAATTTCCGAATTTAAACAAATAGGAAAAAATATTATGAATATTTTTTATCAAAAATACAAATATCAAATGATTTTATTCATGAAAATAAATTTTAATGTGTTATTTTTGTAGGATTTTTTTTTAAAATTCAAAATAACAATAATTAACAAAAATATTTTTCTGGATAAAAATTCTTTTCAATTATTGTTGTTTCAAATTTAAACAATAAATTAGGATAATTTCATGAACTTTAAACATTGGAACAAATTTTTCAGACAAAAATTTTTGATTTTTTCATTTTTAATAATTAAATAAATATTATTTAAGCACAATTCAAATTTGTTAAATTTGAAAATTCTGTTGTATCAGGTATTTTATAATTCGGCAATTTTTTATCGGAAATCGTATTATTTGGGAATTTCCCAATTTTGTAATATTATGAACTGCTCGAGAATTTTCTAATTCGGCAATTTAATTATATAGAAATTTATTTTTCAGGCATTGCAATATTTGGAAATTATGATTCGGGAATTTCCCAGTATGATAATATTATAAAATGTTAGGAAATTTCATTATTCGGAATTTAATTATTTGTGAAATTTCCAATTCGGGAATTTTATTATAAGAAAATTTTTCAATTTAGCAGTTTTAATATTTAGAAATTTCATTATTTGGGAATTTTTCTATTTGGGAATTCACAGTCCCGAAAATAATATTTTTTGTACATTTTTATTGTCCCGGGAATTTCATAATTCGGGAATTTTTTTATTCGGTAATTTTCCAGTTTGGGAATTTTATAATTCGAAAAATTTCAAATTTAGGAGTTTTCAAACCTTAAAATTTGATTATTCAGGAATTTTCCGATTCGGGAATTCACACTACCGGAAATCTAATTTTTGGGATATTTTAATTGTCCCGGAAATTTCATGATTCTAGAATTTTATTTTTCGGAAATTTTTTAATTTGGTAGTATCATAAACTGTTAGTAAATTTTATAATTCAGGTATTTTCTTATTCAGGAATTTTGAAATTTCAGAATTTTATTATTAGGAAATTTTCCAATTTTATAATATTATAAGCTGTTCGGAAATTTTATTATCTAGGAGGTTTATTATTTTGGAATTCAATTAATAAAAAATTTTATAATTCAGGAATTATATTATTTAGAAATTTCATTATTCGCAAATTTTCTTTTTCGGGAATTTCACAAGGCCGGGAATTTTATATTCGGAATTTTTTAGTCATCCTGAGAATCTTATAATTTAGAAATTTCATTATTTGGAATATTTTAATTCGGTAATATTATAAACTTTTATGAAATTTTATAATTTCGCAATTTTATTATTTGAAAGTTTTATTTTTCTAGAATTTTTCAATTCGGGGAATTCAATATATGGAAGTTTTACTATAAGGATAATCTCGAATTTGATAATATTAAAATCTGTTCGAAAATTTTATGATCAGAAAATTTTATTTTCGGAGAATTTCCCAATTCGGAAATTTAATTATAAGGAAATTTCATTTTTTGGAAAATTTTATTAATCGAACATTCTGTTAATCGGGTATTTCAATATTTTGAGATTTATCATTAGGGAATTTGCTGATTTGGGAATTTTATTATTAAGATATTTTACTTGTCGGGAATTTTCTAATTTCATAACATTATGAACTGTTCGGGAATATTTATATTCGTGAATTTTCTAATTCGGGGATTTGATTATTTATCAATTTCATCATTTAGCAATTTTAATGTTCGGGAATTTTATTTTTAGGTTTTTTCAGTCGTCCCGGGAATTTCATAATTCGAAAATTTTACTATTCGAAAATTTTTTAATTTGGTAATATTATGAACTGTTTGAAGATTTTATAATTCGGAAATTTCTAAGCTTGGGAATTTTATTATTCAGGAGTTTTCGAAATCGGGAATTTTAATATTAGGAAATTTTATTAGTAGCGGATTTTTTAATTTGATAATATTACAAAGAGTTCAGAAATTTTATTATCCGGGAATTTCATTATTCTTAAATTTGCTAATTTAGGAAATTTATTACTAGGAGATTTTTTTATTACGAAATTTTAATGTTTAGAAATTTTATTACTCGGAAATTTTTTTGTTTGGGAATTTTCCAGCTCGGGAAATTCAAAATGACGGAAATTTAATTTTCGGAATTTTTTAGTCGTCCCGAGAATTTTATAATTCAGGAATTTTATTATTTAGAAATTTTCTAATTCGGTAATATTATGAAAGGTTCGGGGATGTTATAGTATAGCAATTTTCCAGCTCAGAATTCGTAAATTTGATCATTCGGGAATCTTTCCGTTCTCGAATTTGATTGTTAGAAAATTTTATTAGTCCAGAATTTTATTAATCGAACATTTTATTATGCGGGAATTTTAATATTTGAAAATTTAATTATTCGGAAATTGTATTATTTAGAAATTTTGTAATGCGAAAATTAAATCATAAAGAAATTTCATTATTCACGAATTTTTTTATTTAAAAACTTTATTATTCGCAAATTTTAATATTTAGAAATCTTATTATTTGAGAATTTTCCAATTTTTAAATATTATGAAACGATCGTAAATTTTATGACCGGGAAATTTTATTATTTGGGAATTTTCCAATTCGGGAATTTCATTATTAGAAAATTTTATTATTAGTAAATTATTAATTTTTTTCCTTGGCCCCCCCAAAAAATTGCAAGTTTTACTCGGCAAACTAAGTTAAAAAAAATGAAAAACTTGAATAAGGGCCGTTTTCTTTAAAAAAAATTTGGTTTTAAAACCAAATTTTAACTGATTTTTAAAAATTAAAAAATTAATAGAAAATAAATTTTATTAAGAGAATTCGCATTAGTTTATTATTAAATTTATTTTATTATTTGAAAACTCTGTTATTCGGAAATTTTAATATTTAGGAATTTTATTATTCGAAAATTTTCTTATTAGGAAATTTTATAATTCAGGAATTTTTTATTTAAAAATTTTATTATTCAAGTATTTTATTATTAAAAAATGTTATGATTCAAGAATTTTAATATTTAGAAACTTAATTATCTAGAAATTTTTTATTATTTAGGAATTATATTATTCGAGAATTTTCCAAATCGGGAATCTCATTATAAGGAAATTTTTTTATCAGGGAATTTTATTATTCCAGATTTTTTCAGTGTCGGGAACATTATGTTTCAAAATTTTTCAGTCGTCCTGAGAATTTCATAAATCTTGAATTCTATTATTCGAAAAATTTCTAATTCGGTTATATCATAAACTGTTCGGAAATTGGCTAGTCCGTCAATTTTTTCACTTGAAAATTCACCAATTAGGGAATATTATAGAGTCGAGAATCTTATTTTTTAGATTTTTCAGTCGACCCTACTTTTTTAATTAAAACAAATTAGCTTTTAACCAAAAAAGTCGGATTTTTTTATCGGATTCTATTAGTTTCTTTTGCATTTAGTCAAAAAACAAGCAAAAAAAGAATGATAGAATGTTTTTGAAAACCTGGAAGAAAAATTGTTTTAAAAAAAGGGTAATTTAATTCACAGAAGAAACCTCAACGAAAAATATAAAAAATAAGATGAGAAAGGTCTTGATATAAACGTAACTAAATTGCACACAGTCTAATTGATTAAAAGGATTGAATGAGAACTGGTTTGAGGATGATAGAGTTGGCAAAGTTCATTTCACCTTTGGTACTTGCATGTGACACGAAACTGTTGATTTACATCTCACTAGAGGGAATAGGAACTTAAACTGTAGACCGCGATACGATCTGTGTACGGACATTATTGACATTGGCGGGAACTCATCAACCCACCTTTAGCCGGACATATAAACATCGCATCACCTCACGACACTTTGCCCGGCAAAGCGGAAAGAGTGAAAACACTAAGTCGATGCGGGGAAGCACCATGTCGCTGCAGCGTTTGGATCTTGATTGATGCGTCTCTGGCCAACCCTATTCGAAGTACTAAAGTGTTTTCGAGCTCCTAGGCGCCACTGACTCCCCCCCCCCCTTCAGCCACCCTTCGACCACCTAAAGGGCGGCCACAAACTCTGACAAATTATTGCCCCATACGTTGACTGTGTCGATACCCGGCGTGGCGTCTGAGACTAGGGGTTTTCTAAAATGTTGCCTGCAGGGATTTTTTTTTGACGTTCCACAAAAACCAAATTTAAACATTTTACTGAAGTCATATCCAATATTTTTCAATTTTTGGATACTGTTTTGAGATTGATTAACAATAAAAAAAGAAAAGGACATTTCGCGAAATTTCAATTTTCCATTAACAGAATGATCGAAAAACTCTGTTTTAAAAATTCCCTGACTTTTTTCTCACGAATTTGTCATTTTCATGACCATTATTGATCAAAGGTGAAAAATTTAATTATTTAATACGTTTTATACAGGATCAATTATAAACGGAATATTACAATTTCAAATTTGAATAAAACTTTTTAATGAAATAGTTTTATTTTTCACCTAAGAATTAAGTTTTCAGCAAAACACTTGAATTTTCAAACGAATTGTTAGATTTTTAAACTAAAAAAATAAATTTGTAACCAAATTGTCAAATTTCCAAACAAAAAGAATAAGCATCAATCAAAAAGCAGTTCCATTTTCAACCACTTGAATTTTTAAAAAGACATTAGAATGCGTGAATTTTACAGAAAATAATTTCATTTAAAAAAATCATTTAAATTATCAACAAAGGTCATTTCTTATCCAAAGAGAATGATCTTAAAACGAGAAGATTAATTTTCTACAAAAAAGATTGATTTTTAGAAAAATGCATTATTTTTTTATTAAAAAAGATAAGTATTTAACCGAAAATGAAAGAATTCAATTTTCATTAAAAAAACAATATTTTAAATGAAAGAGATCAATTTTTAATTCGAAAACGTAAATTTTTTACTAAAAAGCAAACTTTCAAAAAACAGTTCAAATCCCAAGTAAAGAAAAAAAATTTAAAAAAAAGGGCAGATATTAAACTGAAAAAAATGAGTATATCGAAAAAGTATTAAACTAATTTGTTAATATATATTTTTTTGTATCAAATATTCGTAATTTCAGTTAAAAATCCTTTTCTCCGGTTAGGAATTAAACAAATAAAGATTTTTCAATCAATACAAAATAGTTTGTTCAAATTGCTGATATTCTGAGCTAAAAGAGAAATAAATTTTTTGTAAAACAGTTGAATTTTCGATTCAAATATATAAATTTTAAACAAAAAATAAAATTTTTACCCAAACAGTGTCATTTTCAACCAAAAGAAGGAAAATTTCAATTAATTAGAAGTTGAATTTTCAATAAAGCAAATTTATTTCAAACAAAGAAGTTGCATTTTCAAATGAAAAAGATTAAAATTTTAACAAAGAAAGATAAATTTTTTCACCAAAAGAAAAAATTTGCAGCACAACAGTTACATCTTCAAAAAAATTATTGAACTTTCAACCTGAAATAATTATTTTCTAATGATAAAAATCTTAAGTTTAAAATTGCAATTTAGCGAATGATGAAATAGCTAAATTTAAAAAAAAAATCAAATTTGATAAAAAAATTAGCTACAAAATAATTGAACTTTCCACAAAAAATACAAAGAAAATAAATTTTACTAAAATTAGTTCAATTTTTGACCAAATGATAAAATTTTAAACGAAATAGTTACAGTTTTAACTAAATAGTTTAATTTTAAACCTACAAAATTGAATTTCCAACCTAAACGATAAATCTTCAACCAAGAAGATTATTTTGTACAAAAAAGTCAAATTTTCAGGAAAATACAAGAATTTTATACTAGAAAAAATAAATTTTTCTAGAATCAGTTCAATTTTGGAACAAGTAATTAAATTTTTAACAAACTATTGAATTGTGAACAAAATATTTAAATTTTCAATCTGCATAACCAAATTCTCAACCAAACAGATGAATTGTAAACAAAGAAGATTATCTTTTTACAAAAAAATTAAATTTTTGTAGAAAAATAAAACAAAGTTTAACTAAAAAAAAATTAAATTTTTTTAATTTGGTTTAATTTTTAACCAATGAGCTGAATTATCATCCAAAAAATTAAATTTTGAACGAAATGGTTGAATTTTTTACTAAATAATTTAAATCTTACCCTACATATCTATATTCTTGACCAAACAGCCGAATTTTCAACCAAAAAGATTATTTTATAAAAAAGCGAAATTTCCAGAAAAAATACAAGAATTTTGAATGAAAAAATTAGTTTTCACCAAAAAGACAAACTTCAGACAAAATAATTTAATTCTCTAATAAAGAAGACAAATTTTTTAACTCAAATACATAAATTTCAAACAAAAAAATTAATTTTATACCAAAAAGATGTATTTTTAGCCAAAAGAAAGGAAATTTTATATTTGTTGAAGTTAAATCATCAATCAAAAGAGATTTATTTGAAAAAATTAAATTTTGTACAGAAGAGATGATTTTTTAAGCCAAAAGACAAATCTCTAGCACAACAGTTAAATTTTCGAACAAATTACTGAACTTTTAACCAAGAATAATCATTTTACAATGAAGAAGATAAAATCTCAACAAAATACATACATTTTTATTCAATTAGTGGATTTTCTAATTAATTGGTTAAAATATCAACCAAAAAGATTAATTTCCTACAAAAAAAAAAGAATTTTTAACAAATTACATACAGTTTCAACCTAATAGTTAAATTTTAAATCACAAAGTGCAAGTGAACGAATGACGGAATAGTTATATTTCTATTTTAAAAAAATTAATTTTTAATAAAAAAATTTACTACATAATAATTCACTGTTTTATTCGAAAATACAATTTTGTTTAAAAAGGTTAATTTTCAACAGAACAGTTAAATTTTCAACCAGCAGTTAAATTTTTGGCTGGAATAAAAATTTTAAAGAAAACAAAAAAAAAATTTATCAAATCAGTTCAATTGTGCGAAGTGCAATCTAAGAAATAATGGAATAGCTTAATTTTCTTAAAAAAAAAATAAATAATAATAATTTTTAACAAAAGGAAAAAAAATGTCTCTTAAATTAGTTTAATTTTTGACCAAATGATAGAAATTTTTATCAAAATAGTTACATTATTAACTACATAGTTCAATTTTTCACCTTCAAAACTGAATTTTTAACTAGGGAGATGAATTTTCAACCAAGAAGATTGCTTTATACAAAAATACAAATTTTCTAAAAAATAAAAGAATTTTTAACTGAGAAAAATATTTTAGTAAAATAACATATTTCTAACCAAAAAGAATACTTGTTAACCAAGAAGATTAATTTTCTACAAAAAAGATAAATTTATACCTGAAAATGGGAAAGTTAAGTTTTCCATACAAAAAAAAAAATTATGATAAAAATCAATTTCCATTCCGAAAATGTTGATTTTCTACTAAAAAGACGAACTTTGGACAATATAAATTAATTACTAAACAAAGAGATGGATATTTTACTAAGATAATAAATATTTAAATAAAAGAAATCATTCCTATCAACAAAGTAGTTTAACTTTTAACAAAAAAGTGCAATTTTCAACAATGAAGACAAGTTTTCTACAAATATAGATTTTACAGTCAATAAAGAAAAAAAAGTTTTTTTAAATTGTTGAAATTCTGAGCCAAAAAAAAAGGAATTTTTTCTAAAACAGTTGCATTTTAGACGAAAAATTAAATTTTTTACCAAATACTTGCATTTATCACCAAAAGAAATGAAATTTCATCCAAGTTAAAGTTGAATTATCAATGGAAACAAATTGATTCAGATGGATTTCTTACTAAAATTATGAATATTCAACTGAAAGAAATCAATTTTATCAACAAAGTAGCTTAACTTTCAACAAAAAAGTGCAATTCTCAACAATAAAGACAAATTTTTAACAAATATAGATTTTACAGTCAATAAAGAAAAAAAAGTTTGTTCAAATTGTTGAAATTATAAGCCAAAATAAAAATAAATTTTTTGTAAAATAGTCGCATTTTAGACGAAAAATTAAATCTTTTTACAAAATAGTTGCATTTTTCACCAAAAGAAATAAAATTTTATTCAAGTTAAAGTTGAAATATTAATGGAAACAAATTTATTCAAAAAGATAAAATATTTGAACCAAAAAGATGAGTTTCTGAAATTAAAAGACGAATTTTTAGCACAACAGTTTAATTTTTAAACAAACTATCAAACTTTTAAAAAAGAATTATTATTTTTTAATAAAGAAGACGATATCTCAAAAACAACAAATTACAGACATTTTTAACTCAATGACTTCATTTTTTAAATATTTCAAAGTGCAATTTAACAAGTCACGTAATGATTGAATTTTCATTCATAATAATTAACTTTTAATAGAAATACAAATTTTTACAAATTGATTTAATTTTCTATTCAAAAAAATAAATTTTTTAGACAAAAGTTAATTTTCAACCGAACAACTGCATTTTCAACAAACAAGTAAATTCTCAGCTAAAAAAAAAAATTTAACCAACACAAAAAAAAATTGATTTAAATTCAACAAAGTAGTTATAATTTTAACTAAATAGCTGAATCTTCAACTAATCAAACTTAAGTTTTAACTAAACAGACAAATTTTTAACTAATGAGATTATTTTTCAAAAAAATGCAAATTTTTAGAAACAGAAAAGAATTCTCAACTAAAAAAGAACTTCAGTATAATAACATACGAGGGTGGATTGATAAGTTTCCGGCCTGGCCAAGAAAAACAACGTTTTTA
>JAUELO010000179.1:25533273-25548917 GCA_032357855.1 Amphibolips quercusostensackenii | reverse complement strand
AAGTTCGACTTTCGACGACTGTGTAGCGCATCGAAAGTGGCCGATTGCAAACTACTTTACTCTTCTCCCGCTACGTTATCTACTTTCCGCTCTAGGAAAGAAAGTGAATTTCAGTCCTTCCTACGATAGACAGCTGAGTGAGCGACGTCTTTGAATTAAACAGCCTGATCTGTTGTGCATGTGTCTATCAAAAGTTAAAAAATTTTCAGTTTAAACAATTTCAAATTTTTTTTCAAATTATTTAAATATTTGGAAAATTGTACAAATTTTGAAAAATTTTGGAAATTTTAAAAACTTTCAGAAGTTTGAATATTTTTCAAATCATTAAAATTTTTTTGAAAATTTAAAAAATTTCAGAAATTTTTTAAGTTTTGGAAATATTGATAATTTAACAATTTCTTGAAAGATGTCAATTTTTTTGAAATGTTCGGAAAATTTTTCAAATTTTAGAAACTTTTGTAAATTTTTTGAAAGTTTAAATATTTTGAAATTTTCTAAAAGATTTGAATTTTTTTAAAGTTTGGAAATTATTAAAATTTTAGGAAATTCAGGAAATTTTCTTAAATCGCGCAAAATTTCGGAAATTTTGCAAATTGTTAGAAATTTTGGAAATTTTTAGAAAATTTTTTAAATTTTCAGAAAATATTTCAAATCATTAAAATTTTTGGAAAAAAAGTTGCACATTTTTGAAATTTTTTGAAATTTCTTGAGTGTACAATTTTTGAAATTTTTTTTTTAATTTTTGGTAATTTTGGAACTGATAATTGAACAATTTCTTGAAAGCTTTCAATTTTTTTAAAATGTTAGAAAAATTTTTCTAATTTCAGAAATTTTTGGAAATTTATAGAAAGTTCGAATATTTTGAAATTTTCTGGAAGTTTTTAATTTTTTAAAAAAGTTTGAGGATTATCAAAATTTTGGGAAATTTAGAAAATTTTTGAAAATTTCTTCAATTGCGCAAAATTTTAAAAATTTTGCAAATTGTCAAAAATTTTGGAAATTTTCAGAAAATTTTTTAAAATTTTTGAGAAATTTTTCAAATCATTAAAATTTTTGGAAATTTAAAAAAAGTTAAACATTTTTGAAATTCTTGGAAATTTTTTGTTTAAAATTTTTTGAAATTTTTGGGAATTTTGAAAATTTTGAAAAATATTTTAAATTTTGAAAAATTTTGAAAGTTTGTAAATTATTAAAATTTTTGGAAAATTTGAAAAATTTTGGAAATATGTTGCAAAATTTGGAAATTATTAAAATTTTTTGAAATTAAAAAAAAGTTTGAAAATTTTTGATATTTTGGGAAATTTTTTGACAGTTTAACATTTTTTGTAAGAGCTTAGAAATTATTAAAAATTTTTAAAGTTATTAAAATTTTTAGAAATTATTGAAATTATTAAAAGTTTCAAATTTAAAAAAAAATTTGGGAATTATCAAAATCTTGAAAAATTTCAAAAAAATTTTGATAATTTTGCTAATTGTCAAAATTTTGGGAATTTTTGGAAAAGTTTGGCAATTATTAAAAATTTTGGAAACTTAGAAAAATTTGGAAATTTTTGAAATGTTTGGAAATTATTAAAATTTCTAAAAATTTTTGAAAATTTTGTTAATTTTTTTTAAATTTTGGGAATTTTTTTTATGGTTGTAAATTTTTTTTTATGGTTGTAAATTTTTAAAATCATAAAATTTTTTGTAAATTTGACGAAAGTCTGAACATTTTTAAAATTTTTGAAAAATTGTGGAAATTTATAGAAAGTTCTTCTAATTTCTTAATCTTTTTGTAAACTTTTCACTTAATCAGGGAATAATCAATACAAAGTAACAAACATGCTTATTTTAAAAATTTATCATCGTTCACAACTATCCTTTCTCAAAGTGATGCTAAAAAGTTGCTTCTTTGTAAAATCTTCAGTTTTGCTTTGATTTTGTAGTGATAAAGAAATAATAAGTGAACCTCAACCAGAATCCTTTTTAATTAGTATTGTTTTAAGTGAATTATTTTTGCTCTTTTCCCAATGTTAAAAAAAAATTTTAAAAGCTATGATACACAGGATAAAAACAAAGAATAAAATAGTTAGAAGTAGGTGGGAGGACTTTGTCTGTAAATTGCTTGTAAAATTTTTGTTCAGAATTACAAAAAGAAATTTACTGCAAAGCGTAAAAGAAAAATTTGGAACTGCAAATATTTTAATATCAGCCCTCCCCTCATGTCCTGTAAACAACAATAATGTGTTTAAACAATCGTTTTGCTAAATATAATTAACTATTAAGTAACTCCAAGTGAAAAATAGACAAATAGTTGATAACTTTAGAAAACACCGCAACCTTCTATTACTAAGGAAGTAGAATTTCATTAACAATAATAATAAATTGTTTAAATCATTATTTTTTTTACCTTAATGAATTATTTCTCCACTCTAAATAAAAACTAGGGAAACAGTTAAAAATTAAAAAAAAAACGGCAACATTCTATCCCTATTAAAATTAAATATTTTTAAGAATAACAATAAATTGTTTAATTAATTAATTATGTTAACTTTAGTTAATTACTTACCTGACTCTAATTTAAAATTGGACACAAAGTGAAAACAGTTTTGAAAAAACTGCAATTTTCTATTATTTTTCTAACAGAATAGTATTAACAATAATAAATTGCTTAAACAATTAATTTTGTCAACAATAGTCAAATATTACCACGCTCTAATTAAAATTCAACAAAACGTGGAAACTTTTTGTAGTAACCGCGACTTTTAGGAAAAAAAAACTTAGTTTTGTGTTGTTAAAAAAGTATTCTTTCTTATTCGGAAAATATTAAGGCTTTCCTTGAGAAGTATATGGATAAAATTCCATCTTTTAATGATATGAGACAGAAAGGCGTGGTTTTCAACAACACTATCTTAGTATACAAAGTTACTCAAAAAATCAAAAAAAAATTGTTAAAAAGTTATTCAGTAATTGAAATTAAATGTTAGGGAACGGATAATAATATTTATAACATTAAAATTGATGACGTCATCAACTTGAGGCAAAGAAGTTATTTTTATTTAGATGATGATATTTAAATTATTATTTGTATGCAATTCTGAAATTTGTATTTTTTTCACATTGCTTTATGGTTATGTAATGCCTAATCGGAAAACTTTCATAATTTATGAAATAATGAAAAATAAACATTATTTTAAAATGAATATATGAAAAACTGAAACAAGTGCTATCATTTAAAATAAATATTTTTTTTATGGCGCCAAATTTTTTCAATTCAGTAACTTTTTAATCTGAATGAGCTTACAAATAAATAAATCTAAATGACTGCATCCTTATTCGATAGATCTTGCAAGATCAACTTCATTATTACCAAATTATAAAAACTTGGTAAATATAAATAGTTGCCGCAGTTTTCAAATGACAATTTAATAATTTGAAAAATTATTTTTAAATAAATAATCTCCACCATCTGCCCTAGCTCCTCAACATTACAGAAGAACACCATGAACTTGACAATTGAATTATGTAACTTTTGTTAATGCTTTTCATGTTGTGAAATAAGTATCCGAATTTAATTTTTAAACTTATATATAAATAGATTATAATTTTTTTAAAAATTAGTGTGAAAGGCTACTAATAGATTAACTTTTCAGAAATAAAGGTGAAAATGGAAAAAAATGTGAAGCAAAAATAATTTGAATTTTTTATTTTATTTTAAATTATAGTTTAGCCGTTCAGCCTTTTATGTTGTTAACAAATAATTTAATTATTAGCTAATTATTTTTCTACGATATTCAATTACATAAAAATTAAATTTTAATTTTCTAAATTAAGTCCATAAACTGATTATTCTATTTTAGTGAAAAAAACTGCTTATTGCTTTTTATGTTGTGAAATGATTAACTAATATGTACATGTATGTTAATTTTTTCTAAAAGTATTATTAATGGTCATTAATCAATTACATTTTATAAAACGCAATTTCAAATTAAGAAACAAATATAATGTAAAAATTATTTAAATATTTCAATGAGAATAATTATTTGATGCTTTTTATGCTAGACATAAATCGATGATTGACCTTAAGATTCTGTAATTGAATATTGGCCATTATTTGTGCCATAAAAGGTAATTTTTTTATTTAAAATATCTCTATTACAATTATATAATTCTTTAAAATGTTTGCGATGTTGTAAAATAACTACCTGCATGTAATTTTCAGCATAATATGGACATATGTTTAAATTTTTTCTGGAATTAGTATAAAAGGTTATGAATAATTCAGATTTTCTGAAATGCAATTTGAAATTTTACAAAATATATGAATCAAAAATTATTTTAAAGTTTCAATAAAATTAATGATAAACATTATTTCATTAGTAATATTTATTATTAAATTATTATTAATTTATTCTATCAAAACTTTAATTTTCTTTAATAATTTAAAAAGTTTAAAATCAAAAAAATTATAATTGAAAGTTAAAATAAAAAAAAATATATTAAGTGAAAATCATTTGAATGTTTTAATGAAAATAATAGTTCTATTCTTTTTATGTTGTGAACTGATTAATTAATTGCTAACTGATTCTATTTAAACTTATATTTCCTGGAATAAGTTTAAAAAGTTATTAATTAATTTGATTTTAATAAACGAAAGTTCAAACTAAAAAAAAATATTAAGTAAAAATTATATAAATATTTTATGTACATCATAGTTTAATGCTTCTTATTTTGCAAAATCATTAATTATTTATTATCTGCTTTATGTTATTACGATATTGAAAATAGATAAAGATAGATATTGAGTTTTTTTCAATTAAGTAATATAAATTGATCAATTACTTGAAGGCTAAATAATAATAATCGAATATTTTATATAATTTGCATAATAAAAGTTTATTTATATTTAAAATTCTTTTATTTCACTTATATAATTTTTAAAATGTATCTGATGTCGCGAAATGAGTATCTGAGTTTAATTTTCAAAATTATATATAAATAAATTATACTTTTTTGCTGAAATACGTATAAAAAGTTACTGATAAATCAGACTTTTAGAAATAAAAAGTAATAAAAAGTAAAGTAGAAGTTATTTGCATGTTTAAATTTATAGATTAATGCTTAAATGTGTATCTAAATTCAATTTTTTAGATTATGTCTGAATATAATGTTTAAATTTTTTCGAAAATTAGTAGAAAAGGTTGTTAATAATTATGATGTTGAAAAATAAAACCTCAAGCTTAAAAAAATATACAAAAGAAAATTCATTTAAATGTTTCAATAAAAATAATTGTTTAATGCTTTTCATGTTGTGAACTGATTGAATATTAACTAATTAATTTTTTCACAATATTCAATTATATAAAGATTTAATTTAAATTTTTCTATATTAATTAAAATAAGTTATTCAAAAATTTGATTGAAAATAATTGTTTATTCATTTTTATGTTGTAAACTAATTTATCAATTACTTATTTATTTTTGAAATAATAAACTTTACAAGAATTGAATTTTAATTTTTTTGTTAACTGCATTTTTTCTTCTGTTGTTTTTTGCACGTTATTAACGCAATGTACAAATTCAACGCATGCTTTCACATTTTTCATTATTATTCAAAAATAAGTAAATTTTTCATTATTTTCTTGTCTGATCTGCCGCCGAGATAATCATAAAAAAGAGAGACATGTATCTAAATTTAATTTTCAAAATTATATGTAGATTATGTTTTAATTGTTTAGCGATGTATTTTCGTACACTGCTTTTTTTTAATAATTGTGAAGTTCAAATGCAAATAATTTTTTCATGATTTATTTTCATAATAAAAATTGGATCAGAATATAGTTTAAAAATTATAGGTAATAACGTGTTAATCATTCAGCCATGCATTTTAATACGCTGTTATTTTTTTAATAACATTTATATTTTTTTAAATAGGTGTTCTAATGATTTTTTGATGTAGTATTTTGATGACATGCTTTACAAAAATTTCCGTGAAAGTATCCGCAAATGTCATTGTACCGAATTTGAGTTTTTTACAATATAAAATTACATAACCTAAAAGTGCTGAAACAATCTATTTTATTGATTTATCAATATAATTTGATGCATTGTTTATAAACTTTGTAATGATGTATTGTTTGTATTTAAGGTATTATAATTTATTTTGTAAGTGGTCAAAAACTTTGAATCAATAAATAGTTCTTAAAAATTAGGTAAATGTTAAAAAGTTACATGAAAGTTTGGGCGTGCATGCGCGCGCGTATAGTAGTCTAGTGATCTTCAGAGCAGGATAGATTTTATGAAAACATAGTTTATTCTTTGTTGGCTACTGCTTGATAAAAATGTATAAACTTTCCAGTTATCAGTGTGAAAAAATTATAAAAATAATTTTTTTTATAAAACTAGGTGCTGCTGCTGTAGACTACATGTTGGAAAAAAATGTTCATTGGATCAATTATTAAGGCTATACTCCAATAAGCCCACCAGGAGCCCTTTTGGATAAAGGATACGCTTTGGGTGTCTATAATTTCAAAAAAATTTTTTTTGAAGCCTTGCAATACCAATACACGACATCGGAATTGTACGGGTCATGGCCGCATGTATATAACAATAAGAAAATGTGCTTACTCTTACTGCAAAGTAAAAATTAGAAAAAAATATGTGCCAAACAACCAATATATGAAAATCATCTTACAACCTTCAGCATAGACCGGGGCAAAACCGACCGCCTAAACAAAAGTAACTTTCCAAAAAAACATATCTATTTTTCAATAATTTTATTTCTTTTCTTATTGAATAATTTATTATACATTCTAAAAAATCGTTTTATAAACTCAAATTGTAAAAATTTACATTCTAAAAGAAAAATAATTCAGAAAACAGTTTTGACAACCAAAGAATAGAAGACACTCATAGAGCTTGCAACATTAATTAAGATAATTACATTATGCTATTGTAATTTTATGGTAATAAAAACTCTATTTTGACAAGTGATTATAGAAAATAAAACTTAAATTATCTATTCTATGATACTTTTTTTCATGAAGATAACTTCGAGATCTTGTCCTCACATATGAGACAAGGTCGTCAAAAATCAGCTTGCTAAAAACAATTAAATTATAAAATCATTGTCCTATTGAAATAATTAATGCTAATGAAAATATAACATAAAAGGTTGTAGTTACAAAATGAAGAAATAGAATACTTCCACGTTTTATTAACTTTCTATAAAGCAATGAATGCTAACATGTCGGTCTTGCCCCAGTCTACTCTACCAGATTAATATCCAATTTTTAATGACAAGGACATCCTCTAAATATTCAAATTTTATAATTTTGTATATATTTATGGAGATGTAGATGTGTCTTCTGAAAATAATGTATATTTAATTAAATGAATAAACTCAACATTTAACAACAATGAAGTGTTTTTTCCTAATATTTTGAACAAAGTCTTGGGGAAAAGACTTTATTATTATTATATGGTGAGTTTATTTATTAATGCGATTAAATATACATAATTTTCAGGAGATGCATCCACATTTCCAGAAATATACAAAGTAATAGAATTATTTATTAAATTTTATATGCAATGATTTTGAAAATATACGTGTACGTTGTAAAACATACTTTTGTTTTTATTCTGTCTGGAAGAATCATTTTCCCAAATTTTTGCTCGAAAAACTAATTATGTAGAAATTTATAAATGTTCTAACAAGTAGTTGAATTTTCAAATAAACAGGATCAATTTTAAACCAAATAGTTTCATACTTCGTGTAAAAAATTAGGTATTAACAAAAAACAAAACATATTGTCAGAAAATTAGTTTCACTTAGAACCAAAGTGATGAATTTGAAAACAAAATGCTAAATCTTAAACCAAAAGAATAAATTTTTAACAAAATAGTTTAAAGTTTAAGCAAGTATTTAAGCTTTTATTGAAAAATATACTTTTTAACCAAAAATGTAATTGTTCATATTTTAAGCAGAAAAAATTGTAATTTATAATATAAACGAGGTGAATTAGATAAAAAGCGATTTTTAAATAAAACAGTTAAATGTACTAATATCCTATGCTTATACGAATAAAAACATATTTGTATTTATTTGGTATTTAAATGAAATTATTGAATTTACAACAAGATTTAAATTAATAATCCCAGTTTATTGTTTTTGACAAAAATTTTTATTTTTATTATGATTAAAATAACAAATATGCATCTTATTATAAAATATCTCAAATATTGCAAATGCTTTTGAGATATACAATTCGGTTTTTTGCAAATTTTTTTTGTATCTCGCATAGTTTGGACCAAAAATTTAAGTTTTTAATTTTTTAAATGCATTTTCAACTCGTCTTTTCTTTCCCACTATTCTAAAAAAGCTACTTAAAAAAGTTCATGCACGTTACATAAGCCGCCACTTGGGAGTCTTTTATCTCGCAGGATTCCTGTTACCGAAATGTTACCGACATCGAGACCATTATCCACCTTGAGTGGTTCATGTCCGTGCTAAATTTTTATACTCAAAGTTTAACAATGACGTCGTAAAATGATGTTTGCGCAATTTTTACGGAATTTCATATTATGAAGTGATGGGTATGCTTCGAAAATATTTAAAAACTTAGCACGGACACGAACCACTTGAGCTGTGGAAAAGTCTCGAATTCGGTAACGCTTTGGTAACTGAAATTCGTCTTTAGAAGCTCCCTTATATACATTATTCAGGAAAATAAATTTTGAGAACACTAATTATTTCTTTTAAAGATGTATTTTCGGGACAATAATGTAGACATGTTTTAGCAGTAATTTTTCGTTTTTCGCAACACCCAGAGTCGTGACCCAGTGTAACTTATTTTAATTTCTATGGCGTTAATAAATTCTCATGAAAAACTTTTGACAGTTTTATCATGCAACTGGTTTAACCCAGGAGAAAATAACCGTGGAACAGGGACGTTACGAGCATCGAAAAACTTTCGTCAGAGCAGGCGTTAATCATTGAAGCCGTTTTACCAATGTTACGATCCTTTTTACAATAATTCTGTGGTTTTTTTCTACCTGGGTAGTCTTTAAAACGCGATACGTTCATTTACTATTTTATTATCTTTCCGGCTTTTAACGCTTGTCGTTGGAATAATAATTCGGATCTTGGAAAAATGTCAGGCAGTTTTATGGATGTCAATAAAAAGAGATTTAAGGAGACGCTGCAGAAGGAATATTAACGACGAGTATTTATTGGTGCATGGGGCTTCTGTTGATAAGAAAACTCATTTTCTGTATTTGATAGGTAAAACTGAATTCGAAAAAATAAAAGCTAATAGCTATTCATAGTTTTTTTTTGTGTTTCATAGAATTTGGTTAATCAAAATTCATTTTTTGTGCAATAATCATATTTTTGGTTGAAAATTTAATTAATTGGTTAAGGTTTACACTCTTTTGTTAAACCTTCATCTTTTTTGTTGAGAACTTATTATTCTAGCTGAACATTTATTTCTTTGGTTAAAATTGTAAATACTATGTTGGAAATTAAAATTTTTTCAAAAGATATTTCCCCCTTTCCTTCTTTTTTCTCTAAATTAATAGAATTCAATCAGAACATCCAACTATTCTTGGCTTAAGGATTTTTTTTTGAAATCTTCCATTATATTTTAGGTTATGCTAAAAAATTTTTTTTAGGGAGGAGTAAGAATAATTTTTTTTTTTTTAAATAACAATCTTACAGTTTTTTTCTTCTTATAAACTGATCTTTCAATTTGATTGAAAATTAACAATCTTTTTTAAAACTTGATATCTTAGGTTACAAATTAAACTGCTTTTCATAAAGTTAGAGCAGTTTTTGGTTTAATTCAACTGTTGTTTATTTGAAATAAAAATATTTTTTGGTTGAAATATTAACAATCACATGATTCGTTAAGAATTGATTTTTTGGGTTGAAGATTTATCGATATATTTTAAATTTAAACTTTTTGTTCGTAAATTAGTTTTTTTGTTAGAACTGAATATTTTTATGTTAAAAATTAAACTGTTTTGCAGAAAAATCGTCTTTTTAGATTCAAAATTTAACCATAATTATAATATTAGACAACTCGGTTCGAAATTAATAATCTTTGTTTAAGATTTATATTTTGGGCTTAAAGATAAACTGCTTATATAGAAATTTACCTTTTTTCAAAAAATTCTTTTTTTATTTAAAATTTATTTTTTGAATCGGACAAGATAATTACTCTATTTTTTGAATTCATCCTTTATAAGTTAAAAAATTTTACTATTTGCTAAAAAATTTACGTATTTTGATAAGAATTTATCTATTTGAGTAAAAAAGTAATCTTATTATCGTAGATCTGTCATTTTAATTCGTCTTCTTTGTTGAATTAAGCTGGTTGAAATATTGTTGTTGTTGTTGAAAATTAGAAATTTTTATTGAGGAATTTTTTTCTAAAAGTAAAAATTTAAATTAGAACTGGTTACTTAATGATAAGTGCAAAAATTCCAGTCTTAGGATTTTCGCTAAATATTTTTATATTAACAAACAAGCTTATATTGAAAACTTTTTGGCTATATTAAATGAGGTTATTTATAATTATCCATTAATAAAGATCAAAAATTTTTTCAACCATCGATTTAGTGAATCAAAATTTCCACTTAAGTAATTTTTATTTAATGATAAAATTTATTTATGAATGTTTTCAATTATTATTGATAAAAAAACACAAATTTAAATTATAAGCACAAACAATAAGATTTCATGTAAAATTTTTATTAATTTTAGTTATATTTCAGAGACTAATTTCAAGATTTAAGAATAACAAAATGAGTCGAAAAACAATTAGAAAGATTTTAAGACAATTTTTTAATTTTTGCGAGAGTTAAACATTTTCTAAAAACTTTGAATCATTTTTAAAGATATTTCAAAGTCTTAGAAGTTTTTTCAGATTGACAAATAATTTCAAATGTGAAAAGATTCAAAGCAATTTTAAACAAATTTCAGATTGAATCGTTCAAAATTAAATTTTAAAGATTCTTTCCGATTTCGAAAGGATTAAAGATAATACAATTTTCAATCTCAAGATTTTAGGGAAGATTTGAATTAACTTTGAAGAAATAATTCTAAACGAAAAAAAAAGATTCTTTAGTAAAATAGGGTAATTTTAAACAAAAAGATTAATCTTTAATAAAAAAAGGACTATTTAACTAAAAAGAATAATTCTTTACCAATAATACAAATTCTCAACAAAGTACATGAATTTTCAAGAAAATAGATCTTCAAGTAGAAAAGATTGATTTTCAATAATAATATGAATTTTAAACTAACAATAAAGTAGTTGTATCCCAGTTAAAAAATTTGTTTCAAACAAAAAAAAAAACGTTTTTCTCACAAAATATTAAAATTTTCAACCAAAAAGATAAATGTTTAACAAAACGTTGATTTTTCAACATAGAAGATCGATTTATTACGAAAGTGACAAATTTTCAACAAAGTACATGTATTAGTAACTGAATAGTTAAATTATCAGTAAAAAATATAAATTTTGAAACAAGAAATTTGAAACTTAAACTAACAACGATAGACTTTTACCAGAAAATAAAAAGAATTTTAAACAAAATACATGAATGTTAACCTAGATAGTTAAAATTTCAAGTTAAGATGATTAATTTTTAATTCAAAATACTAATTTTCTACTAAATATTGAATGGTTACACTTTCACTAAAAAAATTAATTTTAAACAAAAATAACAAGTTTCTACAAAAATCTTAAAATTTTCAACCAAAAAGATAATTTTTTAGCCAAAATGATTTATTTTCTAGCAAATAAAGAAATTCTCAATTCAAAAAGATACATTTTCAACCAAATCGTTTAATTTTTAACTAACAGAGGTAGATTTCTAACGAAAAATGAAACTATTTAAAAAAAAAGTATTCAAGTTTTCAACCAAAGAGATAAATCTTTAAAAAAAATAATTTTATGCTGCAATAGTTGCATTTTTAACAAAATAATAAAATTTCCAACCAAATAGTAAAATTTTTAACAAAAAGAGATGGATTTTAAATCAAAAATATAATAGCAGACCATGCACCAAACAAAAAATTAAAGAGGATGTTTTTTGAAAACAGAGGGAAAAAGAAAAATGCTAGAAAACAGATAAAAATTGAAATTTACTATTTGCATGGCAATCTTTTAAATTTATAACCTATATTGTATGGACGAGCACTTATCTACTTACAGAATAGAATGTTAAATATTCTGCGCGATGGACTCACCTGAAACAAAAAAGAAAATATCTTTGTTAGTCAATACTCTCTCAAAACACAAATTAAAAAAGAAATCTAAAGTAGAAATTATTTAAGTATTTCAATTTATTGCTACTTATGTCGGTGTCTGTCTGTTATCGTTGTCGTCGTTGCCACTGTCGTCGTTGTCGTCTGTGAACACCATAACTTTCGATAGAATTATCGAGCTGGATTGCGTTTTAGCACACTTTATAAGGGTGTAAATAGAAAGGACGAGTTCATTAGCCAGCCATTTTGGGTTAAAATTTAAAAAGTGAGAGCATTTTCAAAAAATTTTAGACCACTCTTATGGCTTTTTACAGTACGTAAAAAGATGAACAAATTATTAAAATGACTTTTTTTTGATAGAATGAAAATTGCCAGAGTTAAAGTGTTTACAAAATTCAAAACAAAAAAAAAATATAATGAAAATTTAAGCCAAACAACGCACGGTGTGAAAAAACTTTAAAAAAGGTAAACGTTTCTCTTCGAAATCCCTACCAGATTATCATAAAAGCTTATTGAATTTTGTTGAAAAATCAAAAATTGCAATTTTTATCCCAGAAAAAATATTAAAAAATCGAAAATTATAGTTTGTGGTTAAATGATGCAAGATAAAAGAAAGATGCTAAAACAAAATTTATGTGTTTAAAAAAGAGCTACAAATTTGTTAAAAAGCATATATAAATAGAATGCGTGGTTTTTGTTTTATTCGTGAAAAAAATAAAAATGAAAATATTACATTTTTGTGAAAGCGGGACAAGCTACGAAAAAAATGAAGAGACAAGAGTTACTCATCCAAAAAAGCTACAAATTTCTTATTAGTAATTCATTTAGAGAAAGCGTGGTTTTTGTTTTAGTCGAAAAATAATGATAAAGATAGTAAAATTAAGTTTATTGAAAAACTACACAGGTACGAAAAAAACTAATTGACAAAATTATTATACCAAAAAGGATCCCCAAATTTTTCATCAATAATTTTAGGGCAGGATCAGTAGGTTTTCTTCTGATCATAAAAAATGAGATAAAAAATAATTAAATTAAATTATTGGAAAAACGGAACAAAAGTCGAATGAAATGAAAAGACAAAAGTTGTTCAGCTAAAAAAGGTCTGCAAATTTGTTATTTATTATAAAAAAAAATTAAAAATAAAAATTAACTTTGTGAAAAAACACACAAGCTACAATAACAATTTATTAAAAAAGTTTTTCGCCTAAATTAAATTTACAAATTTGCGTAAGACTACTTTAAGCTCAGATGGGTATTTTTAATTTGAACTTAAAAAAATAATATTGAAGATAAAAAAATTAAATTTTTGGTAGAACGACACAAGTTTCATTCAAATGTTAAATGACAAAATTGCTTGTTTATAAAATGCGTTCTTTTCAAGATTATTAAAACAAGTCAATGAAAATACGTATGTTTCAATACCAATGCATATTATGAATTGTAATAATATGAATATACTAAAGTAATACAGTTTTCAGAATAGCTGAGATTAAAATTTAATGCAAAATAGGAAACAAATATTAAAGTCACCATGATAAGTAAAATTTGTACTGTATTTTGCAATATGTGAATAAGCAATCACAGGCCGAGGTACAGTAAGGTAATATACATTTGATATGATAGAGTTGAACTCAATATAGAAAGGCTCGAATTTTTCACAAAATCAAGCGCGAAGCACGAGATACGTGATGAGAATGTGTTCGTTAACGTCAAAGGACCTTTATCAAAAGAGAATTCACAATAACCAAACGATGATTGTTATTGTTTTGACCTTTAATTTCGAAAGGCCTGTGTACAAATGTAGGAAAAATAAAAAGACCGAGCGCGAAGCGCGAGTTAAAAGCCTTATCGAGTGCGAAGCTCGAGATGCATACATCATCGAGAGCAAAGCATGATATAAATATAATATCGAGCGCGAAGCGCGAGAACGACCATTTGCGCGCCCTAGGCGCACTTAAACTTTTATTTAATCAATTTAATGTACAGAAATAGACTTTCTAATAAAAAAAAGTATATTGTAATCATAATTTGAACCTTTCAATAATAAAAATTTTGTATTGCTTTTTATGATGTGAACTGATTAATTATCAACTTATTTTATTCAAACTCACATTTTCTGGACCACGGTTAAAAGATTCTTGATAAATGAAATTTTCAAAAATAGAGTTTTAAATTTTTTTAAAATATATATAAAGTAAAAATTATTTGAATGTTTTTATAAAAATTACTGTTTAGGTCTTGCTATTTCGTAAACTGATTAATTAATTATTAGTTTATTAGTTGTTTTTATTAAATTAAATAACACAAAGGTTTCATTTCAATTTGTTTCAATTCAGTCTACAAATTGACTATTCAATTCAAGCTTACGTAATTAAATATAGGCTATATAATTTGTATGCTAAAAGTTTATTCAAATTCAAAATACCTCTATTTTTATTATGTGATTATTGGCAAAGTTTGTAATATCGGGAAATGATTATCTGAATTTCATTTTTCAAATGATATGTACATACAATTTAATTTTTTCTGAAATTAGTACAAAGGTTATTAATAAATCGGATTTTTAGAAATCAAAGTTAAGATAAAAAAAAATGTAAAGTAAAAATTATTTGAAGGTTTTTATTAAAATTACTGTTCAGGTCTTTCTATCTTGTGAACTGTTTAATTAATAATTAGTTTATTAGTTGTTTTCATAAAATAAAATCGCACAAATCCTTTATTTTAATTTGTTTCAATTTAGTCGACAAATTTATTGTTCAATTCAAGCTTACGTAATTAAATATAGGCTATATAATTTGTGTGCTGAAAGTTTATTCATATATTTTATACCTTTATTTTAATTACGTGATTATTGGCAAAGTTTGTAATATTGGGAAATGATTCTCTGAATTTAATTTTTTAAATTATATGTAGATACGTTTTAATTTTTTCTGAAATTAGTATAAAGGATATTAATACTTCAGATTTTCAAAAATGAAAGTTTAGATTTTAAGAAAAATATCAAGTAAAAATTATTTACAGGTTTTCATATAAATTAAGGTACGATGCTTCTTATTTTGAAAAATGGATATTTTTTATTATTAGCTAATTAATTAAAAACAATATATATTTATTAACGTAAAGCTACATTTTATTTATTTTGAATTGAATAACATATATTAATTATTTACTTGAACGGTATGAAATTATATATTGTCAATAATTTGTTTCATTAAAGCTTACTTTTTATTTATAATGCTTTCATAACAATTATACATTTTTTGAAATGTTTTTGATGTTGTAAGATGATTTTCTGAATTCAATTTTAAGAATTACATCTACATAAGTTTTTTTTTTCTTGAATCAGTATAAAAGTCTATTAATACGTTGAATGTGCAAAGTAAATACAATT
>JAUELO010000179.1:25506342-25522564 GCA_032357855.1 Amphibolips quercusostensackenii | reverse complement strand
GGCATTGAAAACCCTTCGTTTTTTACAAAAAGAAAATTATTATTTAAACATTAAGGCAGAAATTTTAGCTTACTGACACTACATACACTATTTTAAAAAGCCAAGAATGTGCGATTTGCTTCAAGAATTACCTCGGTACATTCTATCGTTTCTGAGATGACACCTCATTACTCTTTTGCTAATTACTTAATAGCAAATTATAATTTTTGACACTACATTTAACTATTGTGCACAGTAAGAATAAGAAAATTCACATTTTTTTCAATATTTTTCATAATTTATTTTAAGGGACTAATTGCCATTCAAAATTAAGTATTCTGAAATGATCGTAAGATAATGGTACATTTCACCTTTCACTCGCTAGGAAATAATCGCTAAACTAAGAAACCTTTAAAAAACTCTGTATAAGCGTAGAAAAGACGTTCATTTGCATCATGCTCTTTGTTTTATATTTAAAAAATTTTATTTTCTGAGATTTCGAATATCTTTTTTTTCTATTTTGAGTACCTACATTTTGTGGATAGATAATAGATCAATACCACAATGCTATATAGGTCACTTTTTTGTCTTTGTTCACTTTTATGTGTGCTTGTATTATTAGCTTAAAAGTATATTGTTTTTTCTACGAGCGACTTTTTTTGAAAATTCTGATTAAAACCCAATAACGTGTGATCAAAATTGTAATCATGATTACGAACAACGAAACAATGTTTGATGGCTGTTGAATGACAAGTAGAGGCGTCTAGAAGGATCTCGAGGAAATCATGTTAAGAAAGAAATGTTAGGCATACATGTGAACGAAAATAACCTGAATTCTTGAAAAAAATTTTCATGAAATCCAATCGAAAGTGGACAAGAAACCCTGGATCTCCGCTGCTTTTGAAAATGCTGTCATTCAGGAATCAAAGTGATGAAGATTGAGTGGGTTTTAGTAACTACCTCTTTCTCAAACTTTTATGCTACGTTCCTCAAGATATTTTTTATTTTGGTTGTTAAAGACGTTAATGGTAATAGTTAATAATATGCCTCATAAAAAATAATAAATATTATTATGATACTACATAATTATACTATGAGAGCGTCCGCGTCTTACGTGCCGCTCTAAGAGGGTGGGGGTCTGCCCTCAATTCATAAAGTTTAAAAAAAGGATTTGAAATGAATATTTTAAGTTTCAACAAATAATTGATTTTTTAATAAAATAGTTGAACTTTATAGATAAATGTTTTTTCCTACTAACTTTTGTTTAAAATTGTAGATCCAAAACCTTAATTCCATCTACAAAGAACTATTCCACTACGCCAGTCAAAAGAATAACCTTGAAACTGAAATGATTTAAAAAAAATGAATTTTCAACAAAGAAGATAAATTAAAGTGTGGCAGTAAAAATTAGATGATTAATGAAATAGAAATTATTTAGATGAAGGCAAAAAAAAATTTTTGAAAGATTGAAATTACTATCTAAATATGAAACAAAAGTGTCTATCTTCCTACCTAAAGTATTGTTTGATTGAGGCTAAAAAGGTTTTAGAAAAAAATTTGTCTACGTGTACTTTAGATTTCGATAAAAAATGTAATGATTAGTCAAAATATGAGAAATTAAAACAAGCTACTTAGGTATTTAGTATCTGAATAAGGATAAACAAGGTTTCACCAAAAAAATAGCCAATTCCGAAAAGATAGACCAAGGATTGAAAAAATAAAATTTAATGAGTTTTCAAAATCAGCTTTGTACATTGATTAAAAACGAAATCTTTATAAGTGGTCAAACATGCTTCTAAAATATATGAATGGCTAATTGGAATCAATATTGCACTATCCAAAAGAATAATTCAGTACCGAGAAAATCAAAATCGAGAAGGTTGAGAAAAGTTATTTCTACGTTAAAATTATAACTAAACTTCAACTAAAATTTTATTGATTTTTTTTTAATTATCAGAAAAGCGAAATTGCGAATAAATTTTTTTACTACAATGTTTGTTTGTTTTTTCAAGAACTTTTTATTCGATAAACTTTTTTAAATAAAAAGGATCAGTTTCAAACTAGGAATGGAATCGCTAAGTTATCAGTTCGAAAACTAATTTAAAAAAGCATTTGGAACAAGAATGCTTATTTTTTATGAGAAATGACGAATTTTTAACAAGATAAATCAATTTTCAATTAAAAATATTGAATTTCAACCAAAAATGGAATAGTTACATTTTTAGTGAAGAAAAATAATTTCTCTGCAAAAAAAAAAATTCTTTTTCATCAACACCGTTAAATTATTAACCAATTAGATGAATATTGAATTGAAATGATATATCTTAGCAAAAAAAAATTAATTTCTACAATAAGTTTAGCAGTCAACTAAAAAGTATCAACAAAATTATCAGCAAACAAATTTGGATTAAAAAAATTAATTTGCTACCAAATTTTTTAATTTTCATTTAAACAGACGAATTGTAAACCTAAAAAATTAATTTTTAACAACGGTGTATAATTACACAAATACAAAATTTCACGTGGTAGCATATTCAACCAAACATAATTTCTTAACAGGAATTATAATAGACAATATTTTAACAAGAACAAAAAATTAATTTTCATCAGAATAGTTGAAGCCATAAACAAAACAAATTATTTTCTAGTGAACGAGTTGCATTGCTTGCAAAAAATAAATTAAAATTTTTGCCAAAATAGATAATTTTTTGTCATAATGCTGAATTTTCGAACCAGAAAGATGACTTTTTTGCTATAAAATATTAATTTTCAATCCAAAGGCACGAATTTTCAACTAAACAGTTAAACTTTTGACAAAAAAAGAAAAAAGGTGGATTTTCAAACAAAAATATTAATTTTATACCAAAAGATGAATTTTCAACAAAAATAGAATAGTTACATTTTAAATTAAAAAAAATTATTAAAAAAAAATTATCAACTGGTTGAATTAAACGAAAAAAAACAATGTTTTACTAAACGTTTGAACGGCTAACCAAATAGATAAAATTGTAACAAAAAATCAATTTTCTACGCAAATAGATAAATTTTCAATTAAATAGTTGAATTTTAAACTGAAAAGATCGGTTTTTGACAAAAACCAAAAAAAATGTCTAAAAATTTAAAGTAGTTAAATTTACAAACAAAAATATGACTTTACATAAAAAAGTTCATTTTTTACCTGATAGTTTTATTATCTACCAAAGTGTTTATTTTTCAAGACAAAAAGACGAATGTTTTACAAAAAAGTTAACTTTTCAATTTAAAATAAAATTAATTTCAGCTGAAACGTATTATAATTATTATTCAAACCAAAAAATATTTTAGCGAAAAAACAGCTCAGTTCTAACAAAACAGATCATTTTATAGCAAAATATTTAAATCCTCGACCAAAACAGATTAATTTTCGACTAAGCAGTTACATTTTTAACCAAAAGAAATAAGCTTTTAATACATAAGATTTTTTATGAAAAAGAGGAATTTTTAACAAAGTACATGAATTTTTAACCAGAAAAGATCAATTTTCTACCAAAAATGAAATAGTTACATTTTTAGTCGAAAAATTAATTCTCACCAAAAAAGGATGAAACTGAAAAAATAAATTTTTAGTTAAAAAATATGAATAAATTAAAAAAAAGAGTGTAATATTTTATTAGGGAAGTGAATTTTTCAAATAATGCTTTTAATTTTGCACCAAGAAGATTCATTTTTTTTCAAAGAAGATAAATTATCAACGAAATGCAAAAAATTTAAATTAAACACTTAAATTTTTAGCTAAAAATATTACTTTTTTAACACAATATATGCATTTGTAATAGAATAATCGAATTTTTAACTAAGTAGTGAAATTTTTGACCAAACTATATGAATTGCGAATCAAGAAAATAATAGTAGTCTCTTGAACAAAAGAAAAAAACTTCCGATTAGAAAAAGTTGGATTTTGTTATAAGATTTTATTAATTCGGTTTAAATTAAGTCAAAAAATGAGAAAAAGAAAAAGTTCTTTAAAAAGAGGGGAAACTATAAAAATACTTTAAAAGTGGAAAAAGTAGTTTATGGACGGACCCTAATCTGTCGAGTGAGTCTGCCGTATAAGGTAATCTTTAAATTCTATCAACGATTCTAAATAAATAGAAAATAGTTCAAGCTCATTATACATTTTTTATTTATGGTTGTATAAATTTACATTTATATTTCGTATTTAAAAATAGGAGGGAAGTCAGCTTCAGTGTCTAGTTCTCTCTGATGATTGCATTCAATAAGAATTTTGAACGAAATCCAAGTATAGAATCATAAACCTTTAAATTTACAATGAAGACAAAAATTAAATTTAAACTTTCAAACTATTTAATGCAGGAACTTTAAAAAAATTAATGTCATCAAGAATTTAATGCCAGAACCAATTTTCCATTCAATAAGCTTATTCGACGCTCGAATTTATTTCACGGAATAACAGGATTACTCATATCTTATCCATCTTAATTAATCTGACCATTAAAATTAGCATGCTGCCATTTACGAGCATTCCTACCATAATTGACGAATAGTTTTTTAAAATGATGAATCGTTAGGTATTATCGATGCGAAGTTAATTAAAGTGACACTCCAGCGAAAATTGGAAAATACGTGAACGCTCGGCAATTAATTATCGGTCATCGAATCCCAAATTAGTCACACGCATTCCCGTTTATGAATCACTTCAAATTAGCTCTCATTTCCAAACGGATTATTATATTTGAATTAAACCTATAATCTGAATAGCTGAATAACTTTTGATAATTCGACTAAAGCCAACTCTCCTGCCTTTGAATAGAATCGAAAGAGAATTTACTGGTTCATCATCTCTTTTATCTTCTCTAGAGTATTTTGAAATTCTAATAAAAGTGATAGGCTTATAAAGGCCAGCTGATAGAACCACAATAAAGAAAATAAATTCAGCGATTACTTTTGCTGTCTGTCTATAAAGTGGCGCTCCATAAGCTGGCGTTTGAAATGAGATACGAACTTTCTTTAAGTACAGCTCTCGATCTTCAAACTCGAGAGGTTTTCTGTCGCAGCCAGCATTCTCCGGGTGTTCCTGAAGCACAATCTCTTTCTTTGTCACCCTATCTTCCTGACCTCGATATAATTAATGATTTCCTTGCAAGTAGTGTTCTTGATTCGCTGGCATGTATTGATCTCATTCAACTAGCTCGACACCTTCCAATCCTAAATTGAATTATTAATTTCAGGAGCGTTATTTTAAGATGGCTGATAATGAGGTATATCTAAAAGTGTCTTACAAGAGGACCTGCATTTTTCAGAATTTAAATTGGATTCATACTCCTTACTGCAATAAAATGTGCTTTTTTGTCATCAGAAGTCTCACCATAGAAGGTCTGTTCGAAAAAATCAGACCTTATGGTGTACCAGAAGTGAAAGGTAATTCTGGTAAATGATGATAATGTCCGCTTCAAAGTATTCCCCTTTTGAAAGCCACAACCTTCTTTCAGCAGTACTTTCACTTTTGGGAGCACTCCTTGCAGTCACCTTTCGGAATAGTTACCAGATGCTTTCTTACATTCTATTTCATTTCCTTTACGTCTTGCAATCGCCAGTGATAATTTAAAATACTGATTCAACCAGTAAAGATAGCACTGGTTCAGTTTGAGAGCCTGTCTTCAGTGGCACGCGAGCGAGGACATTTGACACAGATCGCGAATGACGCTCGTTCAATTTCGCGAAGGAGATGTTAATCGCAAAGACTCGGTTGATGATTAGGGACGTTGTAATTCGATTGCGGTTATCCTCGACTCGAGCCTGTAGATAGAGTCTGTTGCACGCCCGCGATATCAGGCGATCGCTTCAGGCATTGATTGCCTTGCCAGGCGCCTCGCGCGTCGTTACAGCCACCATTACCCTCGCCATTTTATCTGATCAGCCCTTATTACTATCAACTCTATTATCCATCGCTTCGTATCGTCCAGATTACCACGTAACGCGATAATAATTGATTTGTACGCGTAGCGTACATCAACTAACTTCCCGACCTAATTCCAAAGGTCACCGTCCGTCTTATAATTACTACTTGATCAAATGTGACACGCTTCGAAGAAAGGGTCCTAAGGATAAAAAAATTATTCTCCTCTTTCCTACTTATCTCGTTCTGGATGTCCTCGTCCCCCGCTACCGTTTCTTTCCCCTTGTTTCTCTACCCTATTTTCCACGCCACATAACAGACCCTTAAAATACTTCGTCCACTTTTTATGACAATTTCTATATGTATGCCCTTCTTTCCTTCTTTTATCTGTTTATCGCTTTTCACCACATCTCTTCTCTTACCGCTTTCTCTACCTCTTCTATGTACCTTTCTTTCGCCTTCTGTCTTTTTGCCCTTATCATTCTTTTGTGCATTCTCTTTTTTCTGTTAAGTTCCTCTTATTTCGTATTTCCTTTTCTTCATTTTTGTACATTCTTCTTTAAGCTATCTTTGCTTTCCCTGCATTTACCGTCACACCAGCCTCTCATAACACCCTTCCCTTCTTCTCTTGGTCTCACCTCTTGCCTCACTTTATTAATCACACCTTTAGGTTTTTCTAGCAGCGTGTCTATTCCTTCCTCTTCCATACTCCTTAAATCTTCATTATCTATTTTTTCTCTAACTTCTCTTAGCTTTTCCTTTTCTATCTACCTATTTTAAATTTCTTTTGACCCTTTTTTTCCATCTTCCCCTTTCCGCGCTTTGGACCTCCAAGTCATCAGCCTTCTTATTCTTTTTTCTGCGAAAATGTAGTCTAATACAGTCGCCTCTATACCTGCGTACGTAAATTTGCCTGCTTTCACCTCTATGGTATTGCCTTTACAAATGAACCATCTCACCTTTTCTAGCAAGTCCAGCAGCCTCCTAGCCTCACTATACGTTTTCTTGTGCTTCGAGTTTCTAAGAAAGCTTCTCTTCTGTATCCCAAAACTCTCCTCCTCGTTCCCTAGTTCACGCATACAGAACTCTTCCTACCAACACTAACCTCTTCACCTGTTTCTCTCTCTACTTTTTGATTGTCCTCTATCTTCCCTCTTCTCCCCTTTAACTGTATACACATACTACAACCACAACTACTTTTTATACTTTTATTCTTCTCACTGCTTTTTCGTCCTCTTCTTCCATATACTCTCCCTTTTTTTCCTGTACGCCACTTCTTCCCTTACTTTGCTTGCCTTTAGCCCTTTCTTATTTCGTGAACCGCGACAATTTTTATATTAAGTTTTTAGCCAAGAAAAATAATTTGCTACCAAAACAGAAAAATGCAACCTAATTTTTTAAATATTTCATTTACCAGGAAAATATAAAACTCAACGTAAATTCGTGAAAGGGGAAGAGGAAATGAAAGTGAAAAAGTTGTGTAATCAACCCATAACTGCATCCACCACCAAGTAAATGAACTCTGAATAAAAAATGACGAACTTTTAGTTGAGAAGTTAAATTTTCAACCAAAAAGGTCAATAATAACAAACAGTTAAACAAAATACTTAAAAATTTCATTATTTTTTTACTTTTATTTAAAAAAAGTGGCTTTCCTACCAAAGATGAATTTTAAACCTAAAAAGATGAATTTTTCTTATTCGAAAAGATGAATGTTTAACTATTTGTAATGAAATAGTTCAATTTCAACACACAAGTACTTTACTACTAAAGAGTTGAATTTTCACCAAATAGATAATTTTCCTATAAAACATTTGAATTTTTTACTAAAACGTGAGATTCCAACCGAAAAGCTTATTTTATTAAAAAATACTTTAATTTTTTGAAAATTGGTTTAATAATCAACCAAAAAATAATATTTAAGCAAAAAGTAAATATTTGATCCCAAAAAGCCGAATTTTAAACAAAAAGGTTCAATTTTCTACAAAAACCGTTAAATTTTTAACACAAAAATAAGAATTTTCATCTTGATAGAGAATTTTTTACAAAAAAAAAAAAATTCCTCACAGAATACACAATTTTACAATAACATAGTTTATTTTTAAATAAAAAAAAAATGTTGAACAAATTTGTTAAACTTTCAATCAAGTAATTGAACTTTCAATAAAACAATTGAATCCTTAACCGAAATGTATCAATTTTCAACCAAACAGTCAAATTTATAATTAAGGGGCATAAATCTTCAACAAAAAAAATACTTTTTTGATAAAGTTGCTTAAATTTTAAACCAGAAATTGTATTTTGACCATAAAAATTAATTTTTACCCAGATAATTGAATTTTTAGATAAAAAAATTTATTTTCAACAAAAAAAATTAATTTTCAAAAAAGTGGTTTAACCTCTAGCGAAACAGTTGAATCATCAAGCAAAAAACAAAAATTTCTAACCAAAAAGTTGTTTTATTATTCAGAAAGGCGAATTTTCTGCCAAATAATTGAATTTTTAATTCGAAAATATCAATTTAAAAAAAACACTAGTTTTTAACTATATAAAATAAAAATTCAGATATTCCATTTTTTGAGAAAAATTTCTTTTTTTATTCAAAAACTCATGTATATGGTTAAAAGTTCATTTTTTTTGTAGAAAATCAATCTTTTTTGGTAAAACTTCATGATTTTGATTGAAGACTCAACTATTTTATGAATATGATCTACTTTGTACGGAATTCCACAATTTTATTGAGAGGTAATTTTTTTAGTAAAAATTCAACTATTTGTGCAGAAAATTCATTTCTCTGTTAAAAATTTGACAATATTGTTCAATAACAGTTGTTTTTTTTATAAAAATTAATTTTTTAAACTGAAAATTTAACTATTTTATTTACAGTGTATATTTGTCTTTCTTAGTTGAAAATTCATTTATTTTAAATATTAAAAATTCGTCTTTTTGATAAAAAATTGATATTTTTGTTCAAAAGTAGAACTACTTAGTTAAACTATTTGGTCGGAAACTCATTTTTCTGTATGAATTATTTTAGTCGAAAATTCACCTTTTTTCAAGAAATTTGAACCAATTTCTCAAAAATTCGTATTGTAGTCAAAAATTAATTTTTTGAATTGAAAATGTAATTATTCTGCATTTGGCTTAATCTTTTTCAGTTGGAAATGCATGTATTTGTTTAAAAATTCTTCTTTTTGGTAGAAACGTAATTATCGCAAATAAAAATAAAAATGTTTGTTTTTAAATTCAAGTATATGTTTTGAAAATGATCTATTTCGGTGAAAATTATGCAATCTTGATGGAAAGTATTCTTTTTGGTCAGAAGGTCAAAAGTGTTTTTGAATATTTGTCTCTTTAGGTAGACGTGAACTGTTTTTTAATAAAAATTAAAATCTTTTCTTATTTAAATATTAACTATAAATATTTTTTAAAAGAATTTATCTTCTTTGGCGAAAAAAGATTCAGCTATGTAGAAAATGTAACAATTTAGTTGAAAAGTCTTTTTTTTATAGAGAATTTATTTTAGTTAAAGATACATCTTTTCGTTCGAAAATTTTTTCAATTTGTTGGGAATTCATTGTTTTTATTGAAAATTTATTATTTACCTGCAATTTAAATATTCTATTTTTAGCGAAAAATTTATCTTTCGCAGTTACAAATAAGTCGCCCAGAGTAATTCGATATAATACGGAGTAAATAATCTCCGCTGGAATTTATACTTGATTGTTTCTTTCCTGATCACACATATTATTGGTTAAAGAGCACAGTGTTTTTATTTCATATTTAGGTGAAAAAAAAGAGGAAAAGGGAGAGTTTCTTTGAAACAGAGTAAAAAAGAAAAATTCTTGAAAAAAAGAAACCCTTAGAGTTTCGGTCGGGTATCCGTCCATCCGTCGTACTTTTTTCTAAGAAGGGGACATTATGAGAGGGAAGTTGGGAAAAAGTGAAGTATTAGCTAAAAAAGCGAGGAGAGGGAGAGGTACTGGATGAAAAAGTTGCGGAGGGGTAGTGACGAAGGATTAAGGGTAAGGTAGGGGGGAGTAGAGAAATATAGGGAAAGTAGTGGACGTATGGGGAAACGAATGGATAAAAAGTATGTGATGCACGGAAAATGAGGGGAGGGAGTGTAGAGAAAACAAGGCAAGTGAGGGAAAGTAGGAATTGTAGGGGAAGTGCGCAGAAATAAGTTGAGGAAATTTATGAGAAATAAGGATAGGTAAAGTGAAACAAAATCACGGAAATTAAGCAGACGGAATTATTAAAAATAAAGGTGATTAAGGGAGATAAGTTGGCAACTAGGGAAGGGAATTAGCGTAAGGCAAGTATTAGCAAAGATAGCGAGGAGAGGGAGAAGTACTGTATAAAGAAGTTGCAGAGTAAAAAGTGACGAAGGGTTAAGGGTAAAGTAGGGGGAGGAGTAGGAAAATCTAGGTAAAGCAGTGAAAGTATAAGGAAACGAATGAATGGGAAGTATGTGATGCATGTAAAATGAGGGAAGGGAATATAGAGAAAACAAGGTAAATGAGAGAAAGTAGAAGTTGTAGAAAAAGTGCGCAGAAATAGGGTGAGGAAAATTATTAAAAATAAGGATAGGGAAAGTGAAAGGAAATTGCGGAAGTAAAGTAGGCGGAATTAATAAAAATAGGGGTGAGTAGGAGAGATAAGTTGACAACTAGGAAATGAAATTAGGGAAACGATAGTTTTAGCAAAGAAAGCGAGAAAACGAAAAAGTACTGGATTAAGTAGTTGCGGAGGAAGAGTGACGTTGGGTCAAGGGTAGAGTTAAGATGAGGGGGATATAGGAAAAGTAATGGAAGTACAAGAAATTGAATGGATGGGCAGTATGTGATGCACAGAAAATTAGGAAAAGAAACGCAAAATATATATATATATATATATAATGAGGAAAAGTAGGAGTTGTAGAGAAGGTTTGCAGAAATAAGGTTAGAAAAATTATAAAAAATAAGGATAGGGGAAGTAAGAGATAATTAGGGAAGTGAAGAAGAAGACGGAATTATTAAAAATAGAGGTGACTAGGGGAGATGAGTTAACAACTGATGGAGAAATTTAGGGGAAGGCAAGTATTATCTAAGAAAGCAAGAAGAGGGAGAAGTATTGGATGAAGAAGTTGCGGAGGGTGGAGTGACAAACGGTCTAGAGTAATGTTAAAGGTGGGAGGTGGGAAAATATAGAAAAAGTAGTAAAAGTATATGAAAACGAATGGATGGGAAGTATATGATGGACGGAAAATAAGTGGAGGGAATGCAGAGAAAAAAAGGCAAATGAGAGGAAGTAGGAGCTGTAGGGAAAGTGTGCTAAAAAAAGGTTAGGAAAATTATGAAAAATAAGGATAGGGGAAGTGAGGGGAAATAAGGAAAGTGAAGTAGACAGAATTATTAGAAATAAAGGGAAGTAGGGGAGATGATTTAACAACTTGGAAACGGAATTATAAAAAGGCAAGTATTAGCTAAGATAGCAAGAAGAAAAAAACTGAATGAAGAAGTTGTAAAGGGGGAAGTGACCAATGGTCAATGGTGGAGTAGAGGTAAAAGAGAAATATAGGAGAAGTTGGGTGAGTATACGGAAATAAGTGGATGAAAAGTATTTAATGCACGTAAAATAAGGAAAGGGAAAGTAGGGAAAGAAGTCTGATAAAAAGGGAGAAGATGCAGCAGGAAAAGTAAACGGAAATAAGGACAGGAAAATTTTAGGAAATGAGGATCGAGGAAGGTGATGTAAATTAGAAAGGTGAAGTAGAGAAAATAATTAGAAATGGGGGTACATAGGGAAGATGAGTTGACAACTGGAAAAGAGAATTATGGGAATGTAAGTATTAGCTTAGAAAGCGAGGAGAAGAATAAGTACTCAATAAAGAAGTTGCGGAGGGAGAAGTGACGATTGTCAATAATAAATTAGGGGGAGTAGGTAAATATAGGGGAAGTAAGAACAGTAAAAAAAGTAAGTAGAAGGAAAGTATGTGATGTACAAATAATGGGGGGGGGAGAAAAATCAGGGAAAATGAGCAAAATAAGGAGGGAGTAGGAATAGCAGGAAAGTAAGCGGAAATAACGAGCGAAAAATGATGAAAAATAAGGGTCACGAAGGTAAGGGAAAATCAGCGAGGTGAAGTAGAGAAAATTATAAGAAATAAGGGAGACTAGTGAAGATAAGTTAAAGACTAGGAAAGGAAATTAGTGGAAGAGAAATATGAGCTAAAAAAGCGAGGACAGGGAGAAACACTGGATAAAGAAGTTGCAGAAAAGGAAGTGAAAAAGGGTGAAGAGTAAAGTAGAAAGAAGTAAAAATAAGAAAATATAGGGAAAGTAGTAGAAGTAGTAAAAGTATAGGGAAATGAGTAAATGGGAAGTTGTAATGCTCAGAAATGAGGGAAAGTAAGGGGAAATTAAGAAAGTAAAGCGGAGAAAACTATCAAAAATAGGGGTGTGTAAAGGAGATGAGATAACAATTCGAGAATGGAATTAGGGGAAAAGAAGTATTAGCTAAGAAAGTGATGAAATAAAGAAGAACTAGATGAAGAAGTTGCAGAAGCAGAAGTAACGAAGAGTCAAAAGTGGGGTAGGGGGTGTAGGAAAATGTAGGGAAAGTAGGAAAATATAGGGGAAGTAGAAAAGATAATGTATGGGTAAAAAAGGTTCAAACCACTTAATTAATGTGCTACCTGCTTTAAATAATTTTTAGGATTTATGATCAGAAACCAATCTGGTAGAGAGGTTGTGCTTAAATATTCCACAGAAGGTGCTGCGAACCTTCCCAGCTATTTCCAATCTGAAATCTCAGTTATGAACTCGTGGTAATCTATGGTAGTTCGTGAGAACTTGTTTAAGATTCATGGGAACCTGGCAGAGTCTGTTACAATAGACACATTGGTGCCAACCTGAGAGACAAGGCCTGTAATCATTAACTGCTTCAATCATAACCTAATTATGGCGTATGCAATTTGAATTTATATGTCGATTTTCCTATCCTTCACCTCATTTTTTTTAACAGTGGACACTGTTTTATTGCATTATAAGATTCTAAAGCTGGACCTATTATTAACGAGGAACTAGAATATCTTTTCGTCTAGAAAGAATTGGTTATTTCTTATAGATAGGGCGAGAGAAATAATAACAAAATTGAAATTAAAAAGTTATAAAATATTTTCTCCTTATTTTTTAATCAATTAATAGTTGAGTTTAACAAGAAAAAATAAATTTTCAATAAAAAGTGATATGGTTTAAGTGACATTAAAAAAAAATTGATTTTGAATAACAATTTAAAATAACGAATTTTCAACCAAGTAGATAAATTCTCAACAAAAAATATAACAGCTAATATTTTTAAAAAGGAACATTGATTATGAACGGAATAATTGAATCATCAACCAAAACACTTTAAACAGAAAAGGATGAAATTTTAAAGCAAAGAAATAATTTTTTAAAGGTAGTTTAACTTTAAGCCAAGCAGTGGAAATTTTATCTGAAAAAGATAAATTGTTATCAACAATAAATATAATAATTGTCTTTCAAAAAAAAAAAAAAAATTCGCAACAAAATAGCTAAATCACCATCGAAAACAGATTATTTTTTCGTCAATGAGTTGCATTTTAAATATAAATTGATAAAATGTCTACCAAACGAAATAATTTTTTACCAAAGAAAAATAAAATTTTAACAAAATAATTTCATTTGTAAACGTAACGTTAAATATTAAACGAAAGAAATGAATTTTCGGTGAAGTAGGTTAACTTTTATCCAGGTAGTCGAATTTGTAACCGAAAAATCTGACTTCTTAAACAGAAATATAATAGTTGATATTTCAACAAAAATATTTTTACATTAAATGAAAAAAGCTTAGTTTAATTAAAAAAATACTTTTCTAATCTAAAATGTAATAGCTGCAGTTTCAGCTACGTAAATTAATTTTTGATAAAAAACAATTTCTATTTATTCATAGAGATAAAGCTCTAAGCAAAAACGTAATTTTTAATGAAGTGGTTCGAATTTCAACCAAGTATTAGAGTTTTTAACAACGAAAAAATGAAATTGCAATAAAAAATATAATAGTTTATAAATTGGATAAAAATAATTTGAATTTTAAATCAAAAATATTTTATTCAAATTAAAGAAGGTAAACTTGCAATCACAAATGGGATAATTAAATTTTCAGTTACATTGAAAAAATACCTTCTCGTCAAAAAATGGAATCGTTAAATTTTTAGTGGAAAAAAAATATTTTTAACAAAAAAAAAAGAGTGAATATTTATTTACAAAGAGATAAATTAAAAGAAAACCTAATTTTGAATAAAGTGGTATAAATTTCAACCAAGTTTTAAAATTGTCAACCAAAAAATATGAATTCACAATGAGAAATATAATAGGTTATAGTTTATCTAAAAATTACGTTAATTTCAAATAATAAACATTTTAGTCTAATTTGAAAAAAAAAATTGTAATCATAAATGGAATAATTGAATTTTTAGTTAAACACAAGAAAGGTGAATACTCACCGCAAAATATTTTTGATATTATTTTAAGCAAAAAATATTTTAATTTTAAATAAAAAAGAAAACAATTAGGTTTCTATGATGATGATCAATTTCTATTTAAAAATTGAAAAGTTACACGCTTAGCTAAATAATTAAAAAAAAAACAATAAATATTCATTCATGGAGATTAATCTTCAAGCAAAAAGATAATTTTTGATAAAGTACTTTAAATTTCAACCAAGTTTTGAAATTAAAAAAAAATAATTCACAATGAAAAATATAATAGTTTATAATTCAACTCAAAATTAGTTCAATTTTAAATGAAAAAAATTTTATTTTTATTGAAAAAGACAAATTCGCTATCAGAAATGAAATAATTGAATTATTAGTTAAAAAATATCTTGTAACAACAAAAAAATGAATTTTCAGCGAAATAAATGAATATTTACACATTGAAGGCAAATTCTTAGAGTAAAATATATTTAAAAATATTTCACCCATAAATTATTCTTATTTCGAAGAAAAAGCAGGTAGGCCTAACCAAAATAAATGAATTTTCAGCAATTCAAGCAGCTGAATTTTTAGTTTTCAAGAATAATTTTTACTTAAAAAAAAACTAGCAATGAAATAGTTAAACTTTCAACTAAAGAGATGAATCTTGAATTATTTCACATAAACAGCACAAAATTTAGTTTAAAAATGTTCATTAAGTTCCAGAAATTTATGAAATTTTTTCAGTAAATCATGGCAATATCACAGGTGAATTATGATAACCTAAGATAAATTACCAAAAATAGAATTTTAAATTTTCTATAAATTTTAGGCATTTTCTGTAAATTTCCAGTAATTCCAGGTAATTTACGGTAATTTTACAGGTAAATATAGTAAGTTACCATAAAGCAGCAAAAATTTATTTAAAAAAATTTCAATAAATTTCTGACAATTTGTGAATTTATTTCGTAATATATAGTTATATTACATGTAAGTTAAGTGAATTAGGCTAAATTAACCAAAATTAAATTGAAAAATTTTTGTAAATTTTTGTGAATTCATCGTTATTTTACATGTAAATATGGTAACTTACTTATAAAATAACCAAAATTCAATAAATTAAGATTCCATAAATTTCCAGGAATTTGTGAAACATTTCGTTATTAATGGTAATATTACAGACAATTCATGGTGACTTGAGATTAGGAACATAACATTCAATAGAAAAATTTCTATAAATTTTCTTTTATTCACAGGAATTTTCGGTAATTTGCGGTCTTTTCATCAGTTATACATGGTAATTATCCATTATTCACCAAAAAATTCTATAATTTGTAACAAAAGTTTCCTTATAGGTTCTAGAGTGTGTAGGCTAATTATTGTCAAACGCAAGCTGATGAATATATAATTTTTATTATTCACATCTGACGTTACTTTTTACTTCCCAGTAAGTGAACAGTAGATTATGTACCAAGGGAGTAAAGTTAAAATTTATACTAGGCCCGTATCTCCTTTTTTTTCTCCCCTTTACTTTTCCTCTTTCCCCTTTCCTTTTTACTTTTCCTTTAACCTTTCCTTTTTCCCTTTCCCTATCTGTTCTCACTTCCTTCCCTTTTCCCCTTTTCCCCTTTTTCCCTTTTCTTTTTCTCCGTTCCCATTTCCCTCTTCTAGATTTTCTAGCCCCTCTACTTTTTCTTACCCTTTTTTTACCTTTTCTCCTACTTTTTTTTCTTACCTTTTTTCTTTTCTTTTCCGCTTTCCCGTATCCTGTATTCCGTTGTGCATACAATAATTTACTTGAATAAGGCTCTTTCCCCTTTCTATTTCTCTTTTTCCCCTTTCCTTTTACTTTTTTTCTTTTCCTCCTA
>JAUELO010000179.1:25490434-25500489 GCA_032357855.1 Amphibolips quercusostensackenii | reverse complement strand
CAACTTCTATGGTCCTTTGACGATGAGTGAGGACGAAGGATTCCAGAAATACTACATGACATTTTTTTTAATCTAATTTTTTTTTTCTCTTTTTGAGGTACGTGTGGAAGTTGAGAAATTCTATCACAATAATTTAAGATTACAAATGAATAAATATTACTCTTGGCTCCAACAGAGGGGTTGAAAGTGTTTGAAATTCTAAAAATTTAAAATGTTTTTGATAGGCTCAAAAATTAATGCAAATTTTTTGCATGTGCAGCTTTCGATAAAAAATAATCATATAAAATCATATTTGAGAACAAACGATTTTGTATCAAGTTACATTTTTTTAATATCAACAAAAGTTACGTTTTTTGAATTTAGTTAGTAAGTACTTATTTGCAATTTTATTTAAAGTATTTTTTGTAAATTTAGTTTTCATGCCACTTTAAAAAAGCTAAAAATGCAAAATAAAGACTTCAAAATAAAGAAGCTTTAAAAAATATTTTTAAACATTTTAAGAGAATACAAATTTTGTGTTAAGATTTATAAGAAACAAATAGTTTTTTTTGGAACATTAAATTAAAGAGGAAAGTAAAAAATTTTTTAGAACATTTAAAATGATTTCTTTAACAGCAAAACAAAATGTAGAAAACTCTAAAGAAAAATTTTTGCATTTCACAAGATTACGAAAATCGTAGTTAAATTTTGTGTATTGAAGAGAACGTATCTTTTTCAGTTTTCTAAGAAAATTTTAAATGATTCTATATTTTGAAAAATTGTTTTTAAGAAAAAATCATTAAAAATCGCAAAAATTGTAAAAAATTTGTGGAAGATTTAAGACCAAATTATTTAATTTTGCAGGATTGTATAGAACTATAGGAAAACATTTAAATAATTTCAACAGATATTAAAAGAATTTTGAATTTTTTTAAAATAATTCAAGGTTGCAAAAGATTTTACAAAATTAAAAAAAAAGTGCAGATTTTTGAAAATTTTTAACAAAAATTTAAACGTTTTTAAGGATTTTGAATTGTTTAAAAAGAATAAAACATGCTTTACAAGATTGCACAGAAAATTTTCAATGATCTTCTATTTAAAAAAATTAATTTAAAGAGAATATTGAGAGAGAATTTAAAACATTTTCAAAGATTCCCAAAATTCTGTAAAGAAAGTTTGAAAGATTTTTAATCAATTTTTTTAAATTTGCAAGATTGACAAAAAAAATAAAATATATATTCAGAAGTTTAAAAAAATGTTATAATAATTAAAAAATTTAAAAAGATTTGAAAAACTTTTTTAGTGAATGTATATTCCTTGAGATTTCAAAATATAATTTTATATGATTTTTTGAAAGATTTCACACGAATAAAAAAATGTTCTGAAAATTCATAGGAAAATGTAAAATGATTTTTATTTTGAATAATTATTTTGAAGAGGATACTGATAAAGATATAAAAACATTTCAAAAGATTTTTCAAATTGTGTAAACAAAGTCTGGCAGATTTTCAATCATTTTTTTTAATTTGCAGAAAAAAAATATTAATAAAAAATATTTTCGAAAGCTTATACAAATATCAGACATGATTTAAAATTTAAAAAGACTTGATGTTTTTCAAATGTTTATTTTTTAGGATTTCAAAATAAGATTTTAAAGGTTTTAAAGGATTTTTTAAGGTTTCACGATGATAAAAGAATTTTCCTAAAATTTGAAATGATCTTTATCTCAAAAAATTAATTTTAAGAAAACATTAAAAAAAGATTTAAATACATTTCAGGAGATTTCAGAAATTGCGTGAAAAAGGTCTCAGAAACTTTTATGCAATGCCATTAAATTTGCAGGAATTACATCAAGAAAAATATATTTAAAAAAATTTTAATATATTTAAAAGCATAAGAAAGTGTCAAAAATAATGTTCTATATAAAAAGATTACAAAATTTTTTTTAATGTATATTTTTGAAGTTTCTGAAATAAAATTTCGAAGGTTTTCTTAAAATGTAAAGAGAATATAAAAAAAGATTTCAAAACAATTAAAAAGATTTTAAAAATTGTGTGAAAAAAGTCTGGAAGATTTTTAAGCAATTTTTTTTAATTTACAGAATTTACAAGAAAAATAAAAACAAAAGCAATGAAGAATATATTCAAACATTTTTTAAATAATGCAGAAAATAATTTTAAATTTAACAAGATTTGAAAAAATGTCTTAAAAAATGTGTATTTGTTGAGATTTCGAAATAAACATTTCAAAAGTTTTAAAGGATCTTTCATGGCTTCACGAGGATGAAAAAATTTTTTCAAAAAAGCTAGAAAAATTTGAAATAATTTTCATTTTAGAAATTTCATTTTATAATTAAAAAAAAAAAACCTTAGAACATTTCAAAACATTTTTAAGATTGTGAAAAATGAATTTCCAACATTTTAAGTCAATTTATTAAATCCTTAAGCATTTTTTGAAAATTCGAAAAAAATTCAAATTACTCCAAACATATTTAAAAGATTAAAAACAATTTCAAAAATAATTTAGAATGTGGGAAGAGGTTAAGAATTTAGAAACAAAATGTAGATTTCTAGAGATTTTCAAATCAAATTTGAAAAAATTTTTTTAATGATTTAGAAAGGTATTCAGATAATTAATAAATTTTCATAAAATTTCTGAAAAAATTTTTTATGGTTTATTATTTTGAAAATTTAATTTTTAAAGAAAATTTAAAAACACTTAAAATTATTTAAAAATATTCTTAAAAACAGGACGACTAAAAAATTCCGATAAATAAAAATAGGAATATTATATCAATAATCTTGAGAAGTAAGTCGTTATTCGAAAATCTTTTTTAAAATTAAAAAATATTTCTTCTTTAGAACCTGAAATTTACACTCGAGCGTTGCGCTTAAATGATGATGCTACTATTTTTTTAATTCAAAGGCAAAAAAAAATGCAGGTAGCAGGAATCGAGCCCAGACTTTCTGCTCATGAACTCGGAGCGATACCACCTGATTTAACTGAAGTTGAAAAACGGTGGCATCGCGGTCCTCGGGAGTGTGTCTTCCCTTTGCTAAATTAAATATCTTAAACATTTTTTATCATTCTACGATACTTCTAAGGATGTTTTAGAATCCCCAGTATTATTCTGCTCTTTAAATCCTTGTTTTGGAATTGATTCAATAAATTTGATGTTTTTGCTTAACAGCATAACTAATGTCACCTGGGAGACGTCCGTGAAACCAATTTACGTTGTACTAAAATATTTTACTGGCTTCTCTCGAATGGATATTTGCCACTATAAAATTAGAATTGATAACTGAGGCAGGGAGGATGGGAAACTGAATGCTTGTGTCGGATGAATTCTCCTGGAGCAGCTAACGAGTCTACAGAAAGCACAGTGTCAGTGAAGATATGTAGCCCAACGTATGAAGTAGAGCGATATGGTCACCGCGCTCCATATAACTATAGACCGCGCTCCATATAACTATGGACCGCGCTTCATATAACTATATTTTGCTTTCACTGTCAGAGAATCTGCTTAATGCGCATCGCGCATATTCCACCGTTTATAAATTGAATGGTCACCCGTCGGTGCAGCGAACGTTAAATTTTCTTTCCTGGGAACGGCAATAAAGGAAGAGCAAGAAATAACGAAAAAAATTACCGTGCTACTAAATATCCCTTCGTTCGTTTCAAAGAGAGGCACGGTCGACTATAAATAATAATCATCTGCACAAAGGCTTTGTTTAAAAAATATTTTCGTTCTGGAAACAAATTTTTCAGACTTACAATCAGAGAATCAGCAAAATTAGAGATGAAACTCATGGATGGAAATTTCTTTGCAATCGTGTATTTTAAATATTTTTAATTCAAGGTAGTAGTGCAAGATAATAAGAGAACTAAAAACTTTTTTATACATGTCGATTGGTTTGAGAATAAATTTCTTAGAAAACTTCTCGTTTATTCAAAGGTTTCCGATGAAGGAAAATCTGCTATAAAAAGACCAGCATCAATGCATGTACTAAAATCAAAATCGCAATGAATTTAAAGCCAAATGGTGGAATCCTCAGACATAAAAAATCACATTTAAATAAAAAATAATCAATTTGCAACGAAGGATGTAAAAACTGATATTTCAACTGAAAAATACTTCTGTTTTATGTCAAACAGTTACATTTTTAAATAAAATCAAAGAGATCATTTTCTAGCCTAAAAAATAAATTTTTAAGCAAATAGTTCAACTTTCGAATAAGTATTGAAATTTTTAAATATGATAAAGATTTCTTAACAAAAATAAAATTTTGTATAGAGAAAAAATTATTTTTAAATAAAAAACAGTCAAGTAATTGTTGAGTTGTTATTATATTGCTTAGAAAAACATCAAGAAAAGAAGGAATTTTCAGCCAAATAGATAAATTTTCAATCAAACAGTTAATTTTGAATAAAGTAGTTAATTGCCAAATGTTTTTTTATTTGAAATTATTTTTGACATTTGTTTAAACTTCTGAATGTATTTTAAACTGTTTTTATTTTTTCTTGTATACCCTGCGAATTTTATAAAATTGTCAAAAATTCTTCCATACTTTTTTCACACAATTTTAGGAATCTTTTGAAATATTTTGAAATGTTTTTTAAATACTCTTTTAAAATCAATTTTTAAAAATAATAATTGTTTCAAACTTTTCCAGGCATTTCAAGAAAATTCTTGTATCCTTAATAAACCTTGAAAAATTCTTGAAAATCTTTAAAATTTTATTTCCAAACCTGTAAAAATATACATTAAAAAAAAACGTTATTTCTTTTCAATTTTTAAATTATTTTTAACCGTTTTTTAACTTCCAAATATATTTCAAATTGTATCAATTATTTCAGCCAGATAGTAAAGTTATTAATAAAAAAGGATAAACTCTTAACAAAATATATATCAGCTGATATTTCAACCAAAAAGGAATAATTGTCAACAAGATAGCAGGATCCTCAGCAGAAACACTTGTAATTAAAAATAATGAAATTCCTACCAGAAAAAATAATTTTGCCAAAAAAATTTAAATTGTAAGTACATGAATTTTAATCCAGAACAGATAAATTCTCAGCGCAAAATATATTAGATAATAATGTTACCAAAAAATATTCTAATTTTGAATAAAAAATAGTTGAGTTTTACGGAAAAAATTAATTTTCAACAATTCAAGCAGCTGGATTTTCAGTTTGAAATATTAATTTTCAATAAAAAAATAAGGAACAAAATGCTTAAATTTTCAGCATAAGAGATAAATTTTTAACAAAAAAAAATACATTTTAAATAAAGCATTTGAAATTTCAATCAAGTAGTTAGATTATAAAGCTATTAATTTAAATACCTTAGAAAATCTCTAAGCTTAAGTTTCGAAAAAAAATCTAGTAAAGTTGTTTTTAATAAAAAATTTGAATTCTTAAACAAACAGTTTAACTTTAAAGCTGAAGAAATAAAATTTTTGACAAAATAAAAGAATTTTCAACCAAATAGTTGAATTATTAAGACAAAAAGGCGAGTGGAAAGTGGAAAACCTGCCATAAAAAGACCAGCATCAAAGCATGATTTGAAATCAAAATCCTAGTGAATTAGAAAATTTTCTATTTTTGTTTCTAGTTATGTAATATTGCTCAGCTATAAAACATAATTAAATCATTTCACGATAAATCTTTTAAACAAAATTATTTTTAACTAAAAATATAACTAAATTTGCAGTAAAAACAATTAATTTTTAGTAAAAAATGAAACAAATTTTAAAAAAAATAGTTTAATTTGCAACAAGAAAAAATTAATATTCAAAAAAATTAAGCACGATTTTAACTAAAGAGATAAATTTTCGACTAAAATAATGAATCATAAAAAAATAATTTCTAACCAAATAATGAAATTCTTATCCAAAAAGGATTAATTTTCAACTGGAAATAAAATTATAAAATTTTCAGCTAATAAAATCGAGATTCAATAAAAAATGAAACGAATGAAAAATAAAATGGAAAAATGAACGAAAATAAACAAATTGTTAACAAAATAGATAAATTGTCTAACTGAACAAAATAGTTTTTAACCAGATTCATTAATCACCCAAAAAATGGATTTTCAACCAAAAAAATAGTTTTTTACAAAACAGGAGAAACTTTAAACAATGTACATTGATTTTTAGACATTAAATTAAATTGATTAATTTTCAATCAAAAATATCAATTTACAACCAAAAATTGATTCTCAACATATTTAGATGAAAAAATTAATGTCTGAGCAAAAAAAAATTTCAGCAAAAGAGTTAACCAAAGAAATGAACTTCAGACGCAAACATAAATCTTTTAAACAAAATAAATTTTCAACCAAAGAATAAAACTGTTGTGTAAAAAGAATAAATTTTCAGCCAGAAATGAAATAACTAAATTTACAGTTGAAAAAATTTCTCTTTAACTAAAAATAAACAACATTTTTTGAAAAATTGTTGGATTTACAACAACAAAAAAGGCGAATTCTCATAAAAAAATTTACATATTAAATTAAAGAAATGAATTTTCGACATTTATGATGAATCATAAAAAAGTGAGTTTAAGCAAGAAGTGGAATTCTTATCTAAAAAGGATCAATTTTTGAAGCGTAAATAAAAAAGTTTAATTTTCAGTTCGAAAATTAATTTTCAACTAAAAATAAAACAAATTTTTGTTAGAATAGTTTCATTTTCAAACAAGTACTTCAAGAAAAAAAATATTTAACAAAGTTTTTCAAGTTTCAACCCTGCAGTCGAGTTTTCAACCAAAACAAATAAAAATAATTAAAAAAGAAAAATCGACAAAATACATAAATTTTTAACCAAACGGGTGATTTAAAAAAAAAAAGTTTATTTGCAACTAAATACGGTTGAATCTCCAATTATCGTGGCGAATTTTCGACCAGAAAAAATGAATTTTCAACAAAATATTTACATTTTCCACAGAAAAGGTAAATATTTGACTGATAAAATAAATTTTTAAACAAATAAGAATAATAATTTACAACAACCGAGAGAAATTGTTATATGTGAGAGATTTTCAACCAGAAACAAAATAGTTTGATTTGCAGTTGAAAAAATAAATTTTCCACGAATAAAATTAACTTAATCGAAAAAAAAACAAATTTTAATCAATATACGTAAATTTTTAAACAAACAAATGCATTCTTGAACCAAAAATATGATCTTTTAACAAAAAAAATTAACTTAGAATTAAATATTTAAATCTTTAACTAACATGCTGGATTTTCACGAAGAAAAGACAAATTTTTAACCAAATGGCTAAATTTTTCAACCAAGCAGATAGATATTCAACTAATATGATTTATTTTAATTAAAGAGTGGAATTCTTTTAAAAAAGGATTTTTGAATAATAAATAGAATAATTAGATATTCGTTTAAAACATTGATTTTCCACAAATAAGATTATTTTTTTGGAAAAAAAAAGAATTTTCAACAAAATACGTGAATTCCTAACAAAATAATCAGAACTTCACCACGAAAATATGATTTTTTAACAAAAAAATTAAATAAGAGCTAAATAGTTGAATCTTTAACAAACATTTTAATTTCCAACCAGAAAAGACACATTTTTTATGTTAAATTTTGAACCTAAATATTCGACTAATATGATGAAACTTCCAATAAAAAAATTGATTTTTAACTAGAAAGTGAAAGTCTTTTTCGAAAAGGAGTTTTTAACCAGAAATAAAATAGTTGAATTTTAAGTTAAAAAATTATTTTTGTAAGTATACGGTTAATTTTTTTCAGAAAAATGAATCTTCAACAAAATACGTGAATTTTTAACCAAGCATTTAATTTTTCTAAACAAAAATATGATTTTTCAACAACAACATAAGTATGAAACTAAGTAGGTAAATCTTTAATAAACATGATAAATTTTTGACCAAAAAAGACGAATTTTTATCATTATAGCTACATTTCCGAACGAAGAGATAAGTATTAAAAACATGAGAAAAAGGAATATTTTTTAAAAGAGAAAAAGAGATAGGAAAATATCAGTGTGAATTACAAATTTCTTAAGTTATTCATGAACTGTACCGTTGCAGAGCCATCTTTTGCAAAAGTGGCAAACTTTCGTAAATTTATCATCAAGAAACGTACTAAACATTATCTAAGTTTGTAACGTTACTTCCACTAGACGCCCCCTCCCCCAAATATGTTACCAACCGCAGTTTTTGGCGCGACCCCCTCCACCCTCAAATTGGTAACGTAGTTTATCCCGAATCCGCCCACAGTACCATATATAGTACGCCCTTTATCACGCAAAGTAAAAGCCGCAATACACCCAGAATTTTTTTGAAGTCAGTTTAGAAGTCAGGTAACAACTCCTTAACGTTTCACAACGATGAAAAAAAAATGGGCGGATTTGGGTTATAAATGATCTCTAAGCTTTATTGCTGATTTTGAGAATAAAACTACATCTGCAAATTTTGAAAGATTTTAGTTACATGTGACTCTTGATAAAAGGAGAACAACTGCTAAACCGAATCTGTAACGTAGTATTGAAAACCGATCTGGAACTCGTATTCTTTTTAATCAAAGCTTGCGGTACCAAAATCGAATAGCACAGCATAGCACAGCGGTTGCTCGTTGAAACGCTCTATTCCGGTGATGTCCGAAGGCTCGATTTTATTCCAATAAGGTCTGTCTATCTGGGGAAATACGGGTCTCAAAATTGGTATTATGCAGCATTTCGTTTGGCCAACACAAGGCACCGAAATTCCGTGGAGACCAGTAGAATCCTTGCGGTGAAGGCAACCAGATAGAGCATTGTGCATACGGGTTACTGAGTCTCTACACTCGCTTTTGCAACTGCTACAACGCAGTTTGCTCCGGGAAAGTAAATTAAATCGACTCAAAAGCACAAAGAGAGAACCGTCTCCAGACTTTGCTTAGAAGGACAAAGAAAATACTCAAATTTCATGGCTAGCAACGTATAACACCTTCTTAAAAATTGAAAGCTAGTCTTCTCTGAGCCACTTGTGGAATATATTATTCATTTTAACCTTTTAACGGCCAGTGGAACATGTAGGTAAGAGTGAGCCATTTTTTTCGAACTTTTGTTCATATTGCCTGAAAATTTGTTTGAATCGACACAAAAAAAATCCATTTTGTTTTTGTTTAAAAAATTTTACTTAGAAGTGGCGTAATCCCCATGAAACTAACAACGTATTTTTTATTGAAAAAACGGTTTTGTACTTTTCATTCAGAATGATCAGTATTAAGTAAACCGAGTTAGAATTTAAGATTTTTTCTCACAATTTGCCATAGAATATTAACAAAATCTTACTTTATAAATATTACTCCCAAAAGTTTGTTTTTCATAGTTCCAAAGAAGCCCCATAACAAAACGAATAGGTTCTGCGAGTTTTCAGGGATAGTTATGATTTTGTTTGCAGTATTTTTTACAATCCAGATTGTTTTAATTACATAAAGACTACTTTTTTCTGATGACTTGATCTTTACATGAATTTTTAAAATTTTTTTAAGCAATTTTCTGTTAGAATAGACTCAGGAAGTCGCAGTGTAAAACAAAATTTTCGACGTTTCCTCTATTATTCCCAATAGCAGTAAAAAATACTTAATTAACGTTAACAAACAGAATTTATAAGACAATTTATTATTGTTATTAATATTCTTGAAAAATAATTCTAGGAAATCGCAGTTTTTTCAGAAATGTTCTACTTATTTCCAATGTCTAAAAGTAAGGTGAATAATCAATTTAAGTTTACAAAATTAATTATTCAAATAATTTATTATTTTTAAAATAATATTATTTTTAAATAATGTTAGAAAGTAGTATTTTTATGCAAAATATCTAGCTTTTTGTCTATTCTTTACTTAGAGTTTGGTGATAGGTATTGAAATTCAACAAAAATAATTGTTTAGACAAATAATTATTGTCAGAATATACCTTTTCCTATAGAAATGCTAGATAGTTAATGCTTTTTACGAAATTTTCCACTTGTTTTCAATTTTTCACTTAGTGATTTATTAATAATTATTGGGGCTAGAAAAAAGTAATAAATATTCATATTAATTTAAACAAAG
>JAUELO010000179.1:25446738-25457786 GCA_032357855.1 Amphibolips quercusostensackenii | reverse complement strand
TTGTTCTTTCTCCCCCGTTAAAGGTTTTTCAGCTTTAGCGAATACATTCGCATCACGTACTACAGTGGGGTGAAATTAAAAACCGAGGTTGAAAATCACATCTAGAATACAATTCTGCACCGGGTATACATTTTCTGCTGTTTTTTTCTTTAATTCAGGACTACATTTTTCAGAAATTGAGGAGAGTACATTTTTTATGTTTTTGTTCCTTTCATTTTGCTTCCACATAGAGGAACCGTTGTAATAGTGACTTTTACGACAAAAAATTTTTATCATTCTGATAAAAATTCCTCAATTTTGAAATGTTTGATACAATATTCTAAGCAACTGTCTGGATGTATGTGTGTGAATGAATGTATGGATGTGGAAAAGGATAGAGCGTGGAAGAATTTCCTCCCTTCCCTTTCCCCTTCTAATTTCCATTTAAACCTCGCGCCTCACGCTCGCTTCTGTGCACAGCATCATAGAAACAAAAAACTTTGAAAAAAGTGATCGCTAGCAAATTTCCACATCTTTTAATTTTTTTATTGTTAATTTCATTTTTCACAATTAGAATGACAACTACGCATTCTATCAAAAAATAATTAACAAGGCTTTTGTAGCTCTTTTTTTGGGTAAACAACAGTTGTCCATTTTTTTATCTTGTGTCGCTTGTCTAAAAATTCAATTTTTCTCTTTTCGGAGCAGTTCTTTACAAACAAAACAAAAACTACGCGTCCTATCAAAAAGTGAATTATGACAAATTTATAGATCTATTTTAAAAACACAATTTTTGTTAATTCATCTTTTTTTTATCCTAATAGTCTGACCGAAAAATGAAATTTTTGATTTTTCATTATTTTTTGTGCGGTCAATATTGGAATTTTGATTTTTCAAAAAAACTCAAAAAGTTGTTGTGATAATTTAATAGGGTGTTGAAAATTCAACGTTTTTGTTCCTTTAAAATTTTTACATATCGTGCGTTGTTTGGCTCAAAATCTTAATTTTCGTCTGTTTTTTAGAATTTCGTCAATGCTATAACTCCGGTAATTTTTTTTTTATCAAAAAATTCAGGAGGATAAATTGTTAGTCTTTTTGAGTACCACTAATAACCGTACATAGAATTTTTTAAAAAAGTGGTCTTAAAAATTTTTAAATACTCTAGCTTTTTGAATTTTTATCCATAATAGGTGGCTAACGAACCTGACCTTCATTTTCGAACATCCAAAGAATATACCAAAGCCCAATACAATATGTCAATTCTTTCGAAAGTTACCGTGCTAACAGACTAAAAATGTACAGATCAATCAAACTCAATTTTTTCGAAAGTTTATGTGCTAACAGACGAAAAATCTACAGGCACGCAGAAGGTCTTAAAATATGTAAACTTGACAAAAACACAGGAAGGGGGGCAAATTTCACACAAATCTAATACCTTCTCTGATGAGAATATGAAAACAATTTTGTCATATAGTTACTAGGTAATTTTTTTATTTTGAATGTATTCTTGTAACAAAAATTTGTTACAAATTCGTATATTTGTTTTGAATGCAAAATTTGTGTTTATTTATCTGTTTTCGTACCTTGTGTAGTTTATCAAAAATGTTTATTTTTTATTGTCAATGTTATTTTTAGGGATGAAACAAAAACTACTCATACCATCAAAACGCGATCATTGCCAAATTTCAGCTGTTTTTGGATAAACAAATTTCGTCTTCTCATTTTTTTCGTAACTTCTGTTGTTCGTCTAAAAATAAAATTTTTCTATTCTAAATTATGTTTTTTACAAAGAGAACAAAAACTACGCGTCGTATAAAAAAGTGAATAATTATAAATTTGTAGATCTTTTTTGGGTGCACAATTTTGGTCATTTTTTTCGCATCTTGCATAGTTTGACCGCAAAATGGAATTTTTGATTGTTCATTATGTTTTGTGCAATCAAAAGTAGAATTTTCGATTTTTCAGAAAAATTCGAAAAGCTGTTATGATAATTCATTACGGTGTTAAAAATGCAACGGTAATTTTCGTCTTATCAGACAAAGTTAATAGGATGAATTGTTCGTCTTTTTCGGTACTACTTATAACCGTACATAGAATTTTTTAATTTTGAAAAAAAGTTTTTCCAAAAATGTTCAAAATGTGCTCATTTTTTGAACTTTTATCCAAAACGGCTGGCTAACGAACTTGACTTTCAATATGAAACACTAAAAGAATGTACCAAAGGCCTATCTAACAGCTGAATTTTTTCAAAAGTTATCGTGCTCACAGACATATATACAGATATACAGACCCATTCGTAAAAACATGTATTTCGGGTTCAGCGGGTCTGAAACTTGGACATTCAAAAAAAAACGGTGGGTTAAATCTTACACAAATCTAATACCTTCTCTAATGAGAATGTAAAAATGAATTAATAAAATGTGTGCGTTTGAAAATGATCGACAAATTTGTCAGCAATTATTTTTTAACGGGACGCGTGATTTTATTTGAGGATTGATCTATTTTGTTAAAAAATCGTTTTTTTCGTTGGATTCAGCTGTTTTTGAATAAAAATTGAAATCTTCTTCATTAAAATATCAACTATTATACTTTATTTCAAAATTTATATTGTTTCGTTGGAACTCGAACTACTTAGTACAAAGTGAAACTACTTTGATGTAAATTAATCTTTTAAGTGAATGTTTGAGAATTTTAGTTAATAATTTTTTTTTAAATTTAAATATTAAAAAAAAAAATTTTCTATCATAATTAATTTTTTGAAACTGAAAATTCAATTATTCCATGTTTGGTTAAAAATGTATTCTCCTAAGCTTGAGCTTCAATTATTTGCTTGCAAATTCCTTCATTTTGTTAGAAATTAAACTTTTTTGGTATATAATTAATATTTTTCTTTGAAAATTCATTCCTTTAGTTGAAAATTGAAATACACAGTTGAAACTTTTAAAAAAATTTTAAATATTTGTTTAATAATTGTGCAAGTTTCTTATTATTAATTATTATTTTTTAGTGGAAAATTGAATTTTGAATTAAAGACAAATTTAGCAGAACCGAGCGTGGAGCGCGAGGTTTCAAAAATTTTTTAATCGTATATCGAGCGCGAAGCGTGAGTGTCCTGATAAAAATGTGTTTCATAAGGTCCATCGAACCTTAAGTAAATTAGTTCTTCTATTTATTTAAACTAAAGTATATTGTGTCAATTTTCTAAAGAAAAAAAAAATTATTCATTATTCTCTATCTTATTTTTTACGATTAAAAAAAATCTGCTCGTCCTTTCTAAAAATGAATACATTAACGAGTGCGAAGCGCAAGATCTAACAGAGGCGCGCCTTAAGCGCGATTAAACTTGCAAGCAAAGCGAGCTGCACGTGAAGCTGATCACTGATTTATTAGAAATTTTTTTTCTTCGGTAAGAAATTTTTTTTAAACTAAAAATGTAACTATTCGAGTACATCAATTTTGTTCAAAATTTATCTTTTTGGTTGAAAATAAATTTCTGTAAATGAAAATGTAACTTATCAATTTTTGATTTATAAATTGTCTTCTTTAGTTAAAAATCATCTTTCCTAGTTTAAAATTTGTATTTTTGGTAAAAAATTAATTCTTTTGTTTATAACTTGTTAAAGATTTATCTTTTTGGTTTAAAATTCAACTATACCAATTGAAGATTCTTCATTATAGTTGGAAATTTATCATTTTGTTTAAAAATTTTTTTTTAATTAGTTGCTTTTTGTCGAAAATGATTTTTTTATATCATACATGTAACAACATTATTTAAATATTGCATTATCTTAGTTTAAAATTCATATCTTTGGTTAAACGTTTATTCTTCCAACTAAAAATTTGATTATTTAATTTGCAGTTGACAATTTATGATTTTTAATTCAAAATTCATGTACTTTGTAACATATTCTTCTCTCTTGTGTCAAGAATTTCGTTGAATATTTATATGTTTTATTAAAAAATGGTCTCTTAGTTGAAAATTCAGCTTATTGTTTGAAAATTAATCTTTTTGGTCAAAATTGTTAGAATCTTAAAAAATACCCCAAAATACTTTGTAAACTTCTGAAAAACTTGCAAATTTCTTGCAGTTACTTTAAATTATTTAAATCTACTGAAGCCCTCGAAAGAGCTTTAAAATTTTTAATAATATCGCAAAATCATTAGAATTCTTTTGAAAACTTTCAAATCTTCTAAAATAACTCTAAACTTTTATAAACTTTTGTGTATACGGTAGAAATTTTAAAAATATCCTAAAATTTTCAAAGTCCTTTGGAGTTACTTTAATTTATTAGAATCTATTAAAACTTTGTGAGAATTTTTTAAAATACCCTTAAATATTTTATATCCTTTATAGTCACTTTAAATTATTTAAATCCTTCAAGGCTCTTGGAGGATTTAAAAAATTTTTTTAAATACCAGAAAATCTTCAGAATTTTAATAAATCCCTCTATATTATTGAAAAATATCAAAAATACTTTGTCAGCTTTCTAAACACACTAAAATATTCAAAAGCCTTTGAAACCTCTCAAAATCACTCAAAACTTGTTAAAGCTCTCGACAGTTCAATGGGGATTTCAAAACAACCCTAATCTTTAAAATTCCTAGAATTACTTTACATTATTTGAATCCGTTGAAAATTTGTTAGAAATTTTTAAAAGTCTTAAAACATTTAAAATTTTTTAGAGTAGCTTCAAAATGTTAAAATACATTAAAACTCTTGAAAGAGCCTTAAAATTAAAATAAAAATTAAAAATAACCTAAAATATTTTAAATTCTTCGGAGTCATTTATAATTATTGAAATTTATAAAAAATTTTGGAAATCCTCTACAATTTACTTAAATACCTCAAAATTTTTAGAATTTTTTTAATCACTCTAAATTATCTAAAAATATCAAAAATACTTTGTAACCTTATAAAATATCCTAACATATTAGAAAGCCTTTGAAATCTTTTCAAATTTTCCGAAACTTTAAAGCTCTTGACATTTCCCGGGAATTAAAAAAATATTCTAAAATCTTATATATGCTATGGAATTTCTTCACATAATTGAAATTTATCAAAAATTGAAATTTTTTTTGAAATACTCTAAATTTTTTTAAATCCTTTAGTTACTTTATTTATAAAAAGTGACACCTACATGAATTGCTTTTTTCGAAAAAAAAAATGACTTTTTTCTAAATTTCCGACTTTTTTTCTGATTTCCAGGTTTTCCCGGAATTGCGGCTACCCTGAAAATACCATGCCGTACGAAACTTCGAGGAATAATTAAATAAAGTGAGTTATGATTTAACTTTTTAAAAAGGTCTTTGAATTTAATTTAAAATTTCATTTAAGCTTGAGCACTCACAAGTGATGGTCACTGTTACAAAAGATATCTGACGACACACAATTTTCTAAAAGCGAGAGATTAAAAGGAAGCTCTTTTGTTCCTGAGATTCTGCCGATAGTTAATTGGATGAAACGCCGAGGTCTGGTTAACGATTTGGATAAGATAAATGGTACCAGCTAGAACTGGGTCACGTCCTTTTCCTTCCTTTTTTTCCATTTAATAACTAGTTACATTTGCTTTAGCTGGTTAGTTTTGCAAGTGATTTTACGAGACCGTTTCACTGATTCTCAATTAACCAAAGCACGTTTCCCGATTTATACATAATTGATTTAGTGATTTCCATCGCAAGTATTATAACAGCTTTAATTCCCATTTAAAAGGTCATTGATTAGAAGTAAAGAAGGAAGACGATTGAATCTTAAAAGTCTGTTAGGGTGGCTGATAAGATAATATGTAAATTTCATTACTGTGACCAACATATCCATGAAAATTTATGTCCGGCGCAGTTTTATCCTAAAAAAAAATACCTTGAATTTAAATTGAGTCAATAAAAAAATAAATTAGGTTTCTTAAGGTAGATTTTAGTGTAATTATACAGTTACAAGGTGGTGTCGAAATTTCACTTTAAAAATTCTATCACTTTTTCCTGATTATTTCCTGACTAATTTTTTATTTGCCTTCATCATTTATATCAAAATATAAGAAATTTAACCTCAGGTAAATTTAATGTGAATCTTCTATAAATGGAATAAAAAAAAATTAAAGTGCCTAGGGAGGTAAGCATGCAAAAATTGCCCCCGCAAGTATCAAGTTCATATTACCATCACAAAAGTGCATCTATGTAACATAACATTTCCCTGAGTGATAACTTCAAAATTTTATTTTCGGAGGCAGTTGTGAAGGGAAAAGTAAAATAAAAAGTCATTATTCTTGAAAATGACTAAACCAATTTTGATGATCAAAATACATGTTATATAAGCCTAAAAGACTAGTTACAAAAAATGTAGAATTTTTTTAAATAAAAAATACAGGTAAAAAATGTTTAAAAATTATCAAAGTTTTCTTTAATGTTATGTTTCAGAGACGTGTCATCTTTCATATATTTAATTCTTAGTTTACCAACTGTGTCAATCATTTTCGCCAAATATAATACAGCTTGAGCAAGTTGGAATGTTCCAGTAAACAGGATTTTTAAATGTCTTTCATTCATTTTTAGGAAATCTGAAATGTCTTCTGATATGACACTTTTTAAAGAAAGTTTCCTACTATGCAGTCCTTTTTCATTCGCCGCGGTAGCCAGAGTATTCTGCACTTATCTTGGAATATGCATTTTTTGCAAAATATCATCAAATGCGTCTGCATCAGATTGAAGTATTTTTTCAAAAGCGTTATTGAGAAACAATGTGATTCAAAATGTGATATTTTTGTTTAAGTACGCCGTGCACAGATTCCAGTGATTACCGAATTTTTGTAATAAAACGAGATTCATTAGATTTTTCCGTAAACATCTCGAAAACCGCGATCAAAAACAAAAATATCACATGCTTTCAAGAATTTACGCAAACCACTTGGACCTTCATTAATACTTTTTAGAATTTTGGAAACATTTTTATTATCAAGGTATGGTCCAAGAATGTCATCAATGAAGCCGTCAGTCGTGCGAATGAGGAAAGGTTTGTAAAAAAGAACTTTTTTGACCAGGGAAAGCTTTTTTTTATATTTATTAGTATAAGTGCTTTTTATGTCTTTATATGTCAGAATAATCGAATACATGATGTTTATTTTTTGATTGTAAGATAGAAGGAAGCATGTTATTAGAGATCCCAGTGCATAATTTGAACAAAAAAAACTACAATTTTGACGATTTCTACGGCTGTTTTGCATCAAGATCAACATCTCTTTAAGAACATTGAGTTGTTTCTAATTAAATTCTGTAAATACTTCTGATTGTTTTTCAAATAGACTATATTTACCTATTTTATCGAATAAACTTGAGCCACACCTTATAGAAAACGTTTTTATTACTTTAGACAAATATAATGCAGTAATACTTGATGTGTTAGAAAGCCCCTTCAGGAGATAAAGATCTTTATCAAATATACGATTGTATTTCGCGCCTTCTTCTCTAGTTCAACACGTAGTCGTCAAACTCTGGGTCAGACTTACCACAATTTAAAAGCTAAAAAAAAAAGAAAACGAGGCGCACGCGTCGCTGGTGCGCTGTCACATGTGAGTCTACTCATTCCATTTCTTTGTGTCAGACAATCCACTTCATTCTGTGTTATTTTGTGAGTCCGAAGTGATAAAATAGCAAACAGAAATAAGAGAAGGCGCAGTTCTTTATCATTAGCTTTATCGTCTTTGGAGGATAAGCTTACCGATTCAAGAAGGCGCGGGAAGATTTCAAAACGTATCTCAAAACTAAGAGAGAAAGAGTACAGTCGCCATGAGAAAAAATCAAAGAAGTCCAAGTATCGAAAACGCTTTTCCACTTCGGAATCTAAATCATCTAGTTACAGTAATATGTTTCTTCCTAGGTTCACTTTTTAGAATTGATACAAATCGATAGAGAACTATATACGTCTTAACTTCAAAAAATTAAATTATTTCGAACGTGCATATCAAAGCACCCTTCAGGATGGCGGATTTTCCGTGTAAGAAAAGATGACCTAACATTTCTGAAGGGCTCGTACTCAAACAAATTATCTTAGTCTCATAACTTAACATTACTTTTTTTAGTCTGAAGGGCTCATACCCAACAAAAGTTATCAGACTCATGCTTGCATATTAGACCTCATGTCTAAAGCGTTCATAACCCATTAAAAAAACAATCTGGCTCATACTTATCTATAATAATTTATATCTAAGAGGCTTATACCCATATAGAAATAATTAAGCTTATGGTTGTATAATCAAATGAGTGTTAATAGAGGCTTATATTTTTTTGAATTATAAATCTTGACTATAACATATAAAACCTCATTTTACGATGTTTATGTCGATACTGAACGTCGATGTTTTTTCATTGTTTTGATATTGTTTAGGTCGTCATTCTGAATCATCAGCTTCGGATGTTCAGTACCTAATTTCGCCGTCTCTAGTCGACGCAGCAGGAGTAAATTTCGTCTCCGCCGACAGTGGAATTTATTAGGATAGGAATTCTGCAGAGAATGAATCGGCATTGCCTCAAACACCAGGTCCTGAAAATCAAAATGCTGCTGATCCAAATGGCAACGCCTTACTTATAAATTTTCTTGAGGACATGGGCAAACGTATCGCAAAAGATAGATTTTTAGGTCTGCCTATGAACGATGAATTTATAGTTCGTTCAAATGGAATCCTCAAGTTAGGTTTACCGGTAGAAGAACTTTCTATCTTGTTAAAAAAAAAAACTTGCCTCCTAGTAACTGCATGAACCTTGATTCTCCCAAATTAAATACAGTTTTGGATTTATACAAGCTTCGAGAATCGTCTTACGAAAGAGAAAAGGAAATTGTACAAATCCAAAAAAAGTTGACGGCTTCTATAGCCGCAATCTGTAAGGCTATTTCTACGATTTTTGCTGGAAACAATGCGGAGGACACCGCTCTCTTAGAATTCTTAAGCGATTCTTGTGGAATTCTCATTGATCTTTAACGTGAAAATACTAGATATAGAAAAAGCATAATTCTTGCTCTGTATGAACCACCTCTCAAAGACTCGTTGAGTTTAACCGTTCCTGATAAATTATTATTTGGAAGGGACCTTGTTAAAAACTTTGAATCAGCCCGAGCCGTGAAATCAACGTCGACTGCGTTCAATCCTAAGAAGTCTGCACCTGAAAACAATTAGAAAAACGGAGCCTGCCTCATCAAAGAGCAAGAAATTCGACGGTGTGGGCCAGGCAAAAAAAGCAATTGATTCCTCGATAATCATTCCAGAGGAATTAACGGTTTCAGCCGAAAGCATCTCAACCGAGCTCATTACGCAGGAAGGATTTCAGGAGGAAAGATTAGGTTTAGTCAGTAATGTTGCTGGTAGATCAAGGCATTTTCTTGAGGGGTGAAAGGCCATAACATCAGACCAAAATGTCTTGTCTTGGGGTAGGGATACAAAATGCTCTTCTTGTAAACTTCTCATCAAAAGTTTGTTAAAAGTTCTATTTGGTCTGCTGCAGAAAGGTATGAAAAGTTTTTTCAAATTTCTCAACATACAGAAGAGGTGTCATACGCGAATGCAAACATGTGAAGGGTCAATTGCTTTCTATCTTTTTTTTAGTTTCTAAACCAGACGATAGTATTTTCACAAAAGATTTCCAACTTGGGGACCATAAGACGGCAAACAAATTAATACGTACAAACTGCTTTATGGTAACCTTAGACCTAAAGGACGCTTTACTCTCAATTTCAGTTGACAAAAGTGACAGAAAATTCCTGAGATTTGAGTTTGGAAAAGGTAACTTATGAATCAACGTGCATACCCTTTGCTCTTTGTACGGCTCCTTATGTTTTTACGAAGCTTCTGAGGCCGGTTGTCTCTCTTTTTAGGAAGTCGGGTTTTTTTTTGTCAATTACCTGGACGATTTTTTGTTAATTGGTAATACATATTCTGACTGTTAAAAAAATTTTATTGCAAACAAAAGGTTATTACAGAAATTAAGGTTTGTTATTAACGAGGGAAAAATTCAGACAGTTCCAAGTAACATCGGTAAATTATTAGGCTTGATGTTTCATTCATTAGGAATGGTTTTACAGCTTCCTAACTCTATAAGACTTGCTCTCCTTAATCAGGTGGAAAAAATAAAAAAAAATCGCAATGCAAAATTAAAGAATTTGCCTAATATATCAGTTCTTTAATAGCCTGCTGTCCTCCCATATTCTATAGTTGGCTATATACTAAAGATTTCAAGCGGGAGAAAATTAAAGCCTTAGCAGAAAATAGTGATAATTGTGATGCGCGCATGATATTAAATTTAAACCCAGAGGATTTGCTGTGGTGTGAAAATCATATTTTAACGGGCCACAGGTTTATAAAGGAGGCAAAATTTACAATCAAGATTTTTTCAGATGCTTCTCTGATTGGTGGGGAACTACTTGTAGTTTTTAAAGATCTTATTACCTTTAGACAAGAAAGGAACAGGTCCTAAGCATTAACATTTAAAACTTAAGGCTGTAGTCTATGGTTTAAAATGTTTTGCCAAGCATTTAACATCACGCAAAAATTTTTTTGAGAATAGATAACACAACAGCAATTTGTTACATCAATAGAATTAGAGGGACCCAGTACCTTTATCTTAACAATAAAGCGAGAGAGATTTGGTAATGGTGCAAGGCACACCGATTATGGATATTTGCTTCCTATATTAGCTCTAAGGAGAATATTGATGCAGACATTACATTACAAAAACTTACGCCAGAAACGTAATATGAATTAGCAGATTTTGCTTTCAGAAAAATAATTAAAGTTTTATGTGACCTAGTGATTAAATTATTTGCTAGTCGTTCCTAAGCAAAGTACAGGCATTACGCTTTCTGAAAAAAATATCTTGGCTCAGTAGCAGTTGTGATTCCAGATTGTCCTACCCAACCTTGGTACCCTGCTTTCCAGTCAATGCCTCAGCAAAAAAACCAATTTATTTCGAGCCTGATGAAAGCATTCTTACATTTTTTAATAGAAAACCTCATCTGCTGTGGAGGAACCTTACCCTGGTGGTCGGCAGCTTATCCGGCAAGCACTGAGACTTTAAGGAATTCCAGAATC
>JAUELO010000179.1:25412573-25432390 GCA_032357855.1 Amphibolips quercusostensackenii | reverse complement strand
TGTTAGAATGCTCGAAAAGCTTTGAAATTCCTTGAAATCTTCTTAACCCCACGCGGAAATCACGTAAAATTTTATACAGCGCTCTAAAATCCCTAAAAAGTATCCAATTTCTTATATTACTTTGAATCTATAGGGATTTCTTATAATATTATCGCATCGTCTTATGTTTTTTTAATAATTTTAGTTTTTTAAATATTGTAAAATTCCTTAAAATCTCTTGAAATTTTGAAGATGATATAAAAAGTCCTTAGGGTATTTAATTTTTTTTTAATTCTGCAGATCCCTTTAATATATCAAAATCCTTTGAAATCTTTGGAATTTCTGAAATTTGTAGAAACCGTTAAAAATCCGTATTAAAATTTTATTTTATTTCATTTATTTCACAAAGTTCTCTAAAAATCTGCTGAAATAATTATATATAATAATAACTGATGTCCTAGATACTTTTTAAAAGTCCTTTAAAATTTTTTTAAAGAAAACAAAATGCTTAGAAAACTCTTAATAATTTTGAAATTTCGTCGAATTACATGAGATTTTTTATATAACCTATACAGCTTAAAATTATTCAAGTTCAAATGTTTTAAATTTAATCTTTTTCATTTTATAAAAAGAATAAATTGATTTGTAAGCTGTTTATTTATAAATGATAAAAGTTTAATTCCTTCTCATTTCACTCGAAATACTTTCCTATTTTACAAAACTTCACCTAACCTGAAATTGTTTAATTTCAAACGTTTCCAATTCAAAACAGTTCAATATATTTTTTTAACCTTTCAAACGCTCTTAACTCGAAAGTATTATTTATCGTTTATTGTCTTGAATTTTTTTAACTGATTATTTAGTATATTGTTTATTACACTTTTACAACCAAAATTTCTTGTCAAAACTTGTACAAAAAGGTGCAAAATTTAACGAAAAAATAAAATAAATACAGAGAGGTTATTTTTTGCAATTTATTTTATTTTTGCGCTTAAAAGCAGAAAAAAAAATATCATTAAAATACAAGTTTCTACTATGTAAAAATTTGTACAACTAATGTTCATATTTTTTTCATGTTTGTTGTAAAAACCAACAAAGCCTTGCAGAAAGCAACAGTATTTTAAATATTTAAAATTTTTTTATTGAAGGATTACACAAATTAATGAAAAATATTTCATGTTTGACAAGAACCTTGTTTATTTTATGAATAATAAATAAATAATTCTCTTTAATGATTTTTGATTTTAGTGGAAACATCCTTTCGTTAGATGAAAATTTAAACATTTTGTTGTAAATTCGAATTTGAACTATTAATTTGAAAATTTATTTATTTGGTAGAAAATAAACATTTTTTTCTTTTTTTTTGGTAGAAGATAAATTTTCTTTGTTAAAAATTCAACTGTTAGGTTGTAAATGCAACTATTTCGTTTGAAATTAATTTTTATATAAAATTAACCTATTTATTGACATTCATCTTCCTTAATTAAAAATGAAGTTTTTGGTTCAAAATTCACTTTTTTGAGTATAAAAGTAAACTTTTTTTTAAAAACATTTCTTTTACTTAAAAACTTAATTTTTTCGTTGAAAAATCTTTTTTTTTTGGCACAGAAATTATATTCTTGGTTAAAAATTCATTTCTGTGGGTTACAATTCAGCTTTTTGTTTAAAAATTGAACTATTTTGTAAAAATTTATTTATTTTGTTGAGAATGATTCTATATTATAAAAAGTTCAGAGATTTTGTTATAAAATCATTTTTTTTAAATCTAAAATTCACTGTTATATTAAAAATTTGTCCTTCAAGAATGATAGTGCATTTTTTACGGTAGAAAAATCTTTTTTCTTGGTCGTAAATCCATCTTCCTTACTTTCCGATTCAAACTTAAAATCTCGTTTCATTAAAATATTGTCTATTACATTATTTGTTCAGAATCAATGTTTTTCAGAAGAAAATAATTCTTCTTGTTTAAAAATTTAGTTGTTTTTTAAAAACTTGCCTGATGTTGAAAATTTATTTTTAACTAAATGTTAAACTGTTCCATTTTTTGTGGAAATCTGATCTTTTAAGTAGTACAAATCAACAATTTGGTTAAAAATTTAACTATATTTTTAAATTTTTTTCTTGTTAGAAAACTTAACTGTTTTGTTAAAAATTCGTCTTTTTTTAGTTGGAACTATAACAATATAGGCAACATTGTTTTCTGTTGACTAAAGAATCTCCCGTGCTTAAAAATTCAAGTTTTTGATAAAAAATCATGTCTTTTGGTAGCAACTTCATCCTTTTGGGGTAAAATATCACCTAATAAATTCTGAGTTCAAACATGTAAAGTCAATAAATTATAAAACAAAAACTTGTAATTAATATATAATATTGTGTTTGAAATTTAAATATGACAGAAAATTAGGAGTATTCATGAAAAATACCTACCTAACTTTTTAAGCTTTAGAAGGAAAATTAAAACAGCCTGGAATAAATATCTGAATTATGGATTTTTCAAAGTCCGGATAAATTCAAAATTTGTAATGGATTATGCTAATTTTTACTTTTAGGAAACGAAGTAATTTAAAAGGTAATAAAGTTTTCACCACTCGGGTATATTTCAAATGAAACTTTTTATGCTGCACTTTTAGTAGCGATTTTTCCTTGTCCCATTTTTTAATCACACTTTTTGATCCTACACTTCTACAACTTTCTGACGTGAAACTGTTTTCATCCTTCCTGCAGTTTCTATGTTTTTATCATTTTTTTTTTTAAGTATTACATCCCACTAGAGTTATGCTTTCACCGATATTTCCCGTCGTTTGAAATAAGTTCCTAAGTCGCAAATAAGTAACTGAAATAGTGTTCAGACTGTGCAGATATTTCTACTGGTTACACGAATGGAAAATTAAAAATCGTCTGTGCATATTCTATGACGAATGAAAAGATTAATAAAAATAATGAAAAATATGATAATAATAATAATAATAATAATCTCCGCAATGGCTTGAAATTAGAAAATCGCAATACGCATATGAAAAATTAATTATTTTTAAAAACATACTTTCAAAATTCTAATTTAAAAATGCTTTACTTTTCAGGCATTGTTTGTGATTGCTTGATTTTTTTAAACTTCAACTTTAAATTTACTTAGAATACTTTTAGATATCACGTAATATTAAGGGGGGGAGGGTAAGCTTTCACGAATATGAAAAAAAAATTAGGTTCTTAAACAAATTGCAATGATTTTTTTATGTCGAAAAATTAATTTTAAACGATTATTTTATTTCAAAAAATTGCAAAAGATTAAGGTAATTTTTGAAGAAGAAACTGTTGGAATTCAAAGCAATTTTTTTTAATTTCACAGAATGAAAAAAAAATTTATAAAAAATTTGAATGATTTTTACAGATTAGAGAGTTGAGGAGGCCTGCAAAGACTGGAAAAGAATTATCTAAATTTCGTGTAAAATTTTCATTCATATTTGATTTTTCAAAATAAACCTTCAGAGAAAATTAAAAAAGGTTTATAAGCAATTCAGACGATTTTCTAAAATTTCGAAATAGTGTGTAAAAGATTCAAAAGCAAAATGCTTACATTTTGTAAGATTTAAAAATAGAAAAAATGAAATTGAGTAAATTACAAAAATATTTATTAGAATTAAGAGACTTAAATAGCATTTCAATCCTTAAAAGATTTTTTGATTAATGTAGATTTTTAAAGTTAAAAAAAAAAATTTTTGAGCTTTAAATAAATTTTAAAATGTTTCATGAGTAGAAACACATTTTTTTGAATTTACTAAAAAAAATTTAAAAGATCATAAGGAATTCTTTTACATTTTAAATGTGTCTTTTCAGCATTTGAAAAAAGTCGAGTTAGTTAAAAGAATTTTCAGAAACTTAAGACGTTTTAAATAGATTAGAAATATTTAAAAACTGGGAAACATTTTCAAAAATGTATTAAATATTTTTGATTTTTTCTAAACTTTCAAAAGTTCTAAACATCTTTTGATTAGCTTTGAATTTGTCCTAATTCTTTCAAAATTCTTTAAAATCTTTTGGATTTTTTCTGACACATCTGAAGTATTCTCATACTCTCAGAATTTAATTTTAGCTCAAATTTTAAGTGTACAGTATTCAGTAAATTTTTTACAGCTTAAGTTTTGGTTAAAATTAAGTTAAATTAATTAATTCAATTAAAAATAATTTTCTACCTAAATGGACAAAATTGCAACAGAGTAGTTAAATTTTCAAGATAAAAAGTCAAATAATATTTAAAACAGCTAGCTCTTAAAACAGAAAAGAAGATTTTTCAACAAAAGTTAACGCTCGATGAAAAAAAAGATAAATTTTCAGCAGAATTTTTCAATTCACTAATAAAAAAGATACATTTTAAAAACAAAAATAAAATATTTGAATTTTCAGTTCAAAAAAATAATTTAAAACAACTACAAAGAAAAATTCGTAATCAAATAATTTTTACCAAAAACGACGAATTTTTAAACAAAATGGTCAAATCCTCCATTTATAAAGATAAATTATTTTAACAAAATACCTGCATTTTTATTAAAAGAGGATCAACTTTTTATTAAAAACATAAATTTTGATGTAAAAATGAAAGAGTTATATTTTTAGCAAAGAAAATTAATCCTTAGCGAAAAAAATTGTCAAAATATTTTGATTTTTAACCAAAGAGACGAATTTTTAACAAAAAAAGTTAAGTTTTTACCAAAGATTAATTTTAGGCAAAAAATAGAAAAAATTAATAATTATTCTTAACCATAAATAAAAAAAAAATTTTTAAGAAATTAGTTAAATTTGTAACCGAAGAGATGAATTTTTAACCAAAAATATTAATTTTTAACAAAAACGTTTATTTACAGCCAAACAGTTTAATTTTCTACCAAGCAGTTGTATTTTCAACCAAAAAAGAAGAATTTTCTAATAATAAAGGTTTTCCTTTAGGAAAAAACTACTGTTTAACGAAATATATGAATATTCAATAAAAAAGGTCAATTTTCTATTTGAAATAATAATTTTCACCGAATAATAAAATAGTTACATCTCCCGTGAAGAGAATTGGTTATCAAAAAAAAAAAATGTCAAAAAATAGTTACATTTTCAGCCAAGGAGATGAATTTTTGAACAAAAAGTTAATTTTTAACCAAAAAAGTTAATTTTGTACAAGGAAAATTAAATTTATAACAACATACAGGAGTTTTTAATGAAATACTTGCATTTTTAACTAAGGAAGTTAAATTTTCATTCAAACAGATGAATTTCTTTTACCAAAAAGATCGATTTTGAACATAAAACGTAAAAGTTAAATTTTTAATTGCAAAACCATATTTCAATCCAAAAATGAAAGAAAAATTTCAAAAAAAAAGTTCAATTTTTAGGCAAAGATATAAATATTAAATCAAAAAAATAAATTCTAAAAAAAGTAGTTAATATTTCAACGATATACTTGGATTTTGGACGAATTGATTTCTTTTAACTCATATTGTTGTTTTTAAAAAAAACGGTAAATAATTTTCAATCAAATAATAAATTTTTTACCCAAGCTAAATGAATTCCACGCGAAAAATATATCAAAATATGAGAGTAGACTTTGTAAAAACAAAAAGTTCATTTGTAACCTAAAAAAGAATAGATATACCTATTGCGTTGCATTAATTTAGTTCAAATTTGATCATGAAAATGGAAAAAAGAGAAAGTTTCTTAAACAGAGGAAAAAAATACAATACCTTAAAAATGGGGAAAAGAGTTTATATACAGCCCATTATCTGTTAAGATGATCGGCAGTCTGAGTTTCATTTAAATTATACTAATGTTTTAAATAAAAAACCATTTCAAGAGAATTGAATTAAAGTATTTTTATACAAGTATTTAATAGTTTTAACTCATTATTCATTGTTTGATTGGCATATAAAATCACATTCATTTTTCTTATTTAAAAATATTAGGGTCATCAGCTTCAGTGTCACATGTCATTTCAAAAAAAGGGACATCAAAATGTTACAAATTGTCACAAGAGGGAAAAATATTAAATATTTTTTCTTGTATGCTAAAATTTTATATAAATCGATTATGGCGCAAAACAAATAAACTTCTTAAAGTGGATTTAAGAATTTCAACATTGCTCTTGCTTTCTATTTTGTGAAGATTTTTTCCTCTTTGCTGTTCAGTCAGGTGAAGGACAGGTAGCAGGAAGTTAGCAGGATAGTTTCCCATATAGTAGCCTGAACCTCTTTAGTATTCTAATGAGTTCAAAGTTCCTTTCTTGCTGACCAGTAACAATTGGAAAAAGTCGTTATCGTAGACTATCAAATCCTATTTAAATCCTTTTGCTCTATTCCTGACGTATTGCTTTCAGTTAAAACGAATTACTTGTTTCGATCTTGGTGTACCTATTAGCTTATTCATGAACCAATAACACGCAATGTTGTCGAGACGAATGTTATTTCGAATCTGCCGCAAACAGAACACTTTCCCCACACCCCTTTCCTCATTTTCCCTGATGCATTTCAAATGGAAAATGTCCGATTTGTACTGGCTAAACGATACAACTCGTATCGTCACAGGTAATGGATACACGAAAGGATTTAAATAATTTCCAAAGTGATTCTTTTTATTAGCTAGTATACTTCTGGAGAAACACAATTATGGCCATTTCGGGGTATAAAACTGAAGAAAATCAATCAAGATTCGCAGTCATGAATCGCCGTCAACAAAAAAAAACTGGGGGTACGAAACGTTGCAGGTAATCGTTGAAGCAGGATATGGTCAGCTGGTTACCCCAGCCTGAGGTCAACTTTCTGTGGTTACCCTGTCGGAAAAATAATATACAGTTCATATATTGTCTAAAATATTACATATAATTTGTTTGCCTGGGTACAGGCCAGTAGCGTGCTGCCTCTAGCGGAGTCCGACGGAGATATCTGCGATCCAACGCGGAAAGTTTACCTCAATTTGGAGTACCTAGATCGCTTTTACCCATCCTGACCTATAACTTTCAACGTTTCCTACCCTCAGTTTTTTCTGTGAAAGTCAAAAAAAAATTTGAATTTATTTTCTTGAACGAAGAGTGCTTTTCGCATTTAAGTGGATATCTCAGTCAGTCAATTCTTTATTAATTTAAATCATGCGTCTTGGAGTGTATACGAGAATTCCTAACCATGGAGGCCCTACTCATATTTTTACAGTTTTACTGAAGATGCAAAAAACTTTTTTAATATTCAAATCTTTGTTTTTCTATGAGAAAGAATTTTTGAGGGAACGTCCGGTAACACTATTTTCAGGGATTTTTAAGTTACCCCTCCTTCTTGTGACATTTCAGTGAAGCCACTCAAAATGGAAATAAAATGGAAATAAAAAAGAAATTTTTTATCTTGCTGATACGAAAACATAAAGGGACATCAGAATCATTTCAAAATTTATAAATTTTATCAGATTTTTTTATTAATAATCTCTTACACTTGTGGAAATGCTATCTACAAATCAGAAGCGTAGTGCAGTCTCTCAGACCGCACGACCAGGCGTCTATACTAATTTGTCCCTCTTTGCTCAAACAAGATATAAACGTGACGTGAAATTTTTTTGTGACGGCTCCAAAAAGTCTAAGGGTTGGAGGAAGCGCATATCAGAAGTATGGTGCAGCCTGGTAGACCGCACGTCCATACCTAAAGGTTAGAAAAACTTACCAAACATGTTTTTTTGTTTATGAACATTGATATTACACAAAAAATTAATCAGACAGCAAATCAAAATAATTGATAAGAGGCCATCTATGAACTCTTTTATCATTTTTCATCCTGTTTTTAAGAAACTTTCCTTTTATCTTACTTATTGCTGAAATTTAAAAAGAATTAATAGAACCCATAACAAAATTCAACTATTCTCGAATAAAAGCTTATTTTTTGTGGTGAGAACGTCTACTATGATATTTTTTGATTAACATTAATCAATTTATTTAAAAATTATACTATTTGGATACGAATTTAAATATTTTGTTTAAAATACAATTATTCTGTTTAAAAGTCATCTTTTTTGGTGAAAAATTAGATTACTTGATTGAAAGTTGATTTACTTTGATGATAATTTATTTTTATGGTAAAATATTTATCTCTCTGTCTAAAAACTGAATTACTTTGTTCAAAATTTGTTTCGATTTTGGTTTGCAATCGATTTTTCAACAGGAAATTTAACTCTATATGGTCAGAAATTAATCTTTCTTGGTTAAAAATTAAACTATTCGGTGAAAATTAATCTTTTTTACTTAAAAATTTAAGTGCTTGTTAGAAATTTATATATTTTGTTGATATTTTTCATCTTTTTGGAAGTGAAATTGATCCGCTTGATTTGAATATCATTTTTTCAATTACAAATTAAATAATTTGATTTAATGTTGAACCAATTTCTTTAAATTTATCCCTTTGGTTCAAAATTGGACGATTCTGCTAAGAATTAATTTTTTGTTGTTTAGAATTAATTTTCTTCATTGAAAATTTAACAATTTTGCTAAAAATTCCTTGCCTTTTTTTTGGTTGAAAATTGATTTTATTTACTGGAAACGTGAATATTGCATTTCTTGCTAAAAATGTATTACATTTGCTTGATGTTAATCTTATTTCTAAAAAATTCATATCGTGAGTTAAAAATTTAACCATGCTGATAAACATTTTTTTTTTTTGGTTGAGAGTTATTTTTTTTCTTTGAAAATGTAACTATTACATTTTGGGCCGAAAATTGATATTTCTTATTGAAAAATCATTGAGTTTTTTAAGATAAAACCTTTTTAACTCAAATATCATCTATAACATGTTTTACTAGGAATACACTTCTTTAGTAGAAAAAATTAAACCATTTTCAAGAAAATTTGTTTGTTTAGTTAAAAATTTACATATTTTGTTACATTTTCTCTTTTAAGCACTCATTTTTTCTACTCGCAATTTAAATATTGCATTTTTTGCTGAATATTGATATTTGTAATAAAGAATTAATTTTTTGTTTTCCGAGATTCATGTGTTTTTTTGATCATTTGTCTTTTTTGTAAAACACCTTATCTTTTTAGTTGAAATGTCAACTTTTTGATTAAAAATTAAATACTTAATTTAATGCTGACTCTGATTTTTCAAAATTTACATCTTCGGTTAAAAATATAATTAGGCTGCTTAACATTTTTTTTTTGATTGAGACCTAATTTTTTCCATACTATTGACAAGTTGTTTTATTATAATTTTTTTTTTTGCGGGAAATTCAATTATTTTAAAGAAAATTCGTTCTTTTGGTTAGAAATCTGACTATTTGGCTACATTTTCTTTTCTGAGCATTCATTTTCGTTACTGAAAATTCAAATATTGCATTTTTTCCTCAAAATTGATATTTTTAATAAAAATTAATTTTTTGTGGTTAAAAATTCATGTATTTTTGTGGTGATTTATCTTTTCAGGGAAAAACTAAATTTTCTTGGTTTAAATCTCAACTTTTTGATTAAATGTTCTATACTTAAGTTTAATGTTGAACCTAATCCTTGAAAATTCATATCTTCGTTAAAAATTTAATTATGCTGCTCAAAATAATTTTTTTCTCAAGAATTAATTTTCTCCATACTATTTATATAATATTTCATTATAAATTTATTTTTCTGGCGAAAGATTCAACTATTTTCGAGAAAATTTGTCCTTTTGATTAAAAATTTAACTATTTTGCTACATTTTTTTTAAGCATTCATTTTTTTTACTGGAAATTTTAAAATTGCATTTTTTGCAGAAAATTGACTTTTTTAATAGAAAACAAATTTTTTGGTTTTGCAAATCTTTTTTCTAATAATTCGTTTTTGGAAAAGCGCCTAATCTTCTTGTTTAAAATATTAAATTTTTCATTGAATACTTAATACTTTAGTTTAATGATCATCTCAATTCTTGAAAATTATATCTTCGGTTAAAAATTTAATAATGATGCTAAAAATTATTTTTTTTTTTCTAATTAAGGATCAATTTTCTCCAAAAAATTCATAGGTTGTTTTATTATGAATTTATTTTTTTTCAAGCAAAATTCAAGCATTTTCAAGAAAATTCGTCCTTTTGGTTAAAAATTTTACCATTTTGCTAAACAATATTTTTTTTTTTGTTAAAAATTTATTTACTTTATCGGAAGTATGAATATCGTATTTTTTGTTGAAAATTGATAGTTTAAATAAAAAATTGATTTTTTTTGTTGTTGAATATTTATGTATATTTTAATTTAGCTTCTCAAAAAAAAAAATCATCTTTTTGGTTAAAATATCAACTTTTCCATTGAAAATTCAATACTTCAGTTCAATGTTAAACACATTTCTTGAAAATTTATCCCTTTGGTTAAAAATTTAACGATGCTGATATAAATTAATTTTTTAAAAATTAATTTTCTTTATTGCAAATGCAAGTATCTCTTTCTGGATTGAAAATTGGTATTTTTCATTAAAAACGGATTCAATTCTTTAAAGTAAAATATTTTTTATTTTAAATATCATCTATAACATCTTTCGTTAGGAATTAATTTTTTTGGTGGAATATTTACCTGTTTTCTAGACTGGAAATTTAAATATTGCATTGTTTGCTGAAAATTGATATTTTTAATGAATAAAAATTTTCTTTTGTTGAAAATTCGTGTATTTCTTTTTTTGGATAATTTATTTGTGTGGGGTAGAAATCTAATCTTCTGGGTTTATATACCAAATTACTGGCTAAAAATTTAAAAGCTTGGTTTGATTCCTAATTCAGTTCTAAAAAATTGATCTTTTTGGTTCAAAATGTAAGTATGTTGCTAGAAATTAATTTTTTTCGGTTAAGAATTATTTTTCTCCATTAAAAATGTAGCTTTTTTATTTCGGAATGAAAATGTATATTTTTTATTAGAAACTAATCGAATTTTTCAGATTCATATATTTTTTTTTAGTTTAAATACCATCTTTAACATGTTTTGCTCTGAATCCATTTTTTTATTGTGTGAAAAATCTAACTATTTGCTGAAAAAACTTTGTTCCTTTATTTAAAAATTTGAATCATTTGCTAAAAATTTGCCTTTTTTTGTTGAAAATTTATTTTTTCACAGGCAATGTAAATATTGCATTATTGTCTAAAAAATTGATATTTGTAATGAAAAATCGATTTTTTGTTGATGTTCTTGAAAACTCGAATGTTTTGTCAAAAATTCTTTTTTTTGCTAGAAAATTAATCCTTTTAGTTTTTTTTTGAACATTTACATTTTTTGTTCAAAATTTTTATTTTTGCTTGAAACCTTAACTGATTGGTTCAAACTGAAACCAAAGAAAATGGATTTTCAGCACAATGGTCATATTATTGATCAAAGAGATCAATGTTCAACCAAAAAATTATAATTTTTAATAAAACTTTTTTGTTAAAAAAAATTACTTTTTGTTATAAAGCATTTTAGATCCTTTCAAATTTTTCAGATACTCAGAAATTCCTTGAAATTATTTTAAATACTCTAAAATGTATCAGATTTTTTTTAAATCCCTTGCAACTTTTTCAAGCTCTTTAAAATTCTCTGTCGGTTTCAAACATAACGTATAATCTTCAAATTTCTTTAGAATACCTTTAAATTATTGAAATCTATTACAAAATAATTTGGTTAAATAACCTGAATTATTTTATCACCCTTGAAAGTTTGTTAGGTACTGAAAAATTTCTTGCAATAGAAAAAACCAAAATACTTTTAAAATCCTTTTAATTATTAGCATGTCTTAAACACTTCTTCAAATCATTTCAAAAACTATGAAATATATCCAATCCTTTGGAATTGGTTAAAACTCCTTATATTTGTTAGAAAATTTTTCATTTCTTGAAAATTTCTTGAAGTCTTCAAAGTTTTCGAAAATTAAAAAACTAGAATCTTTCAAAATTCTTTTAAATTATTGAAATTTGTTAAAATATATTGAGATTCACTTGGAATTTTTTAAGAAACTCTAAAATCTTTAAAATCATTTGTAATCACTTTAAATTGTTGGAATTTTTCATAAATTTTTCAAATTTTTTAAAATAAACTAAAATATTTAAAATCCTCTGAAAGTCTTTAAAGCGTTCAAAAATATATTGTTATTAAAAAAAACATAAACTTTAAAATCTCCTAGAATGCCTTGAATTTGATTAAATCTATCGAAAAGTCCTTGAAACCATAAAAAATATACTAGGATCGTTAAAATCCTTTAGAGTTTCCTGAAATTATCTAAATCTATTTGAAATTCCTTGTGATCTCAGTAAACAACTTAAAATGTATACAATCCTCTAAGATATATTTAAATTCCTCAAATCTATTAAAAAATGTATAATTCTTTAAAACTTTTTAAAAGCTCTTTAAAATTTCTTGAAATTCTTTGGAATACCCTAAAATTTCTGAAATGGTTTTAAATCACTATAAATTATTGAAATTTTTCATTTAATTCTTGACATATTATTAAATAACCTGAACTATTTTAAATCTCTTTAAGCTTTTGCAAGCTTTTGATAATTTCTTGTAATTTAAAAAAAGACTAAAATCCTGCGAAGACCTCGAAAATTATAAAAATCTTTTGAAAATCTTTTCAAATCTTTTTGAATACCCTTATATATTTAAAATATTTTAAAATCTTTTGAAATCTCTGAAATCCTTAAAAGTATTAAAAAAAACCCTATAATCTTGAAATTTCTTTAGACTGACTTTAAATTATAGCTCTATCTAGTCGTCCCAAAAAATCGAGAAAGTTGGAAAAGGGAATAGACTAGTCGTCCCGAATTTTCGGCAAGACAGAGTTCTTCGTAAAATTATTTAATTTATTTTAAAGCTTTCAAATATTCAAAAATCATCAAATATTTTTTTATCTTTTTAATTGGTTGAAATATCTCAAAGCTTTTTCAGGCTCATAATAATTCATAAAAGTTTTTTAATTGATATAAATCAGAAATGCTATATATCATTTAGAATCCACTAAAATATTTTTAATACCTAAAAACCTTTGGAATCCCTTTAGATGATTAAAATATTTGAAAAATAACATGCAATATTTTTAAATACCTGAAAATATTAAACATATTTTGAAATTTTTTAAAAACCTCTAAAATTTTTGAAAGCACTTTGAAACTCTTCAGAAGTGTTAAAAGTACAGTATAATCTTTACGTTTTTTTTCTGAAATACCTTTATATTATTAAACATTATTAAAAATTTTTTATTATTTTTTAAAAACCCTTAAATTTTTTCATTAATTAAAAACTACTTCAAATTATTAAAGTTTAGCATAAATTTTTTGAAATTCCTCCAAATAACCTAAATATTTCAAATCCCTTGAAACTTTAACAAGCTACCTAAAGTTATTTATAATTTAAACGAGGAAAAAATAACCTTTGAAAATTTTCTCGAACTTTTCAAAACCCTTAAAAACTCCTACAAAAGTTTTAATATACCCTAAAATATTTCCAGACATTTGAAGTCCTTTGATATCCCTTAGAACACTCTGAGGGTCTTTAGCATAACTTGAAATCTTTTCAGAAACCTCAGAAAACTTTCTCTCAGAAACCATAAACTCTCTAGAAATTGTAAGAAATCTTTTAGAAATTTGTGAAGCTAATGGAAAATCGTTTAAGTTTTCAAAAAATTTCTTAAAATCTTTGAAATCATTCGGAATCACTTAATATTATTGAAATCTAGTATAAATTGCTTGAGATCTTTAAAGATAACCCAGCATATTGTAAATACCTTTAAAATTTTTAAAATATTCAAAATATCTCGTAACATAAAATAAAAAATCTAAAATCCTTAAAAAATGTCTATCAGAAACAATTTCTCTAAGGTATTTTAGGCTTGTATTGCAAGGCTGATGTCTTACGTCATCGGTTGAAAAGTATTAGAAATTCAATATGGCTTTGTTGTTAGCAGATTGGTTTGAAAAAACCTAGCCGCTTACACCCAGTTGGAGCCTCAAAGGATTAGAAACAGGTTAATACTTTATATTTAGGCATGGCTGAATGCTTTAAGAAACTTAATTATGGTATCCTCATTCAGAAACTCCATAATACTGATTTGCCTAGAAATAAGGTACTTCTGCTACAATTTCTTCTATCAGATAGAAAACACTATATCCAATATCAAGGGCATAATAACATCTTCTTCACACCATCCTCTTAGGTGCGCAGGGTTCTAATCTAGGGCGGATTCTGTCAACAGTTTACTTTAATGACATAAATGTAGAAAATGAGGCTAATGAAATTAATTTTGCTAATGGCACAAAGTTATATATGCATATTGACTGTTTCGGAGATTGTATATCATTGAAGAAAGAGCTTAGGGAGTTTGCGGAATGGTGTACATAATTAGCAATAAAAATCATCATTCAAAAATGCAAGGTAATTGCATTTATAAGAAACCTAGATTTGATTTTTTTTTGTCAATGAACTTGAAACTAAACAGAAACAGACAGTTTATATTATAAGAGAGCTAGGATTATATAGTGTTAATGATTTAAGACATAGAGAGCACATAGAAACTATTGTTAAAGCTGCTGAACTAGTTCTGGGATTTATTTTCAGGTTCTGAGAAAGCTTGAGGAAATCTGAAACTCTTATTGCACTATTTAATTATTTCGTCACATCTAGCAAGGGGGGTTAGGTTGGTGTCCAGCGCCAATCATATTGTTACTTTCCAGGTGAAAAGAGGTTTTTAGACTATGAAAAAAAATTTTCTAGGCAATTATGCACATTTAGGGGTTGAAATCACCCCTGCTATATTTTTCAAGTCTTTTACTGTTTCAAGAAATAGCATTGTTTTTTCCTTTTATGTTTTCACACAAAATTGTGCTAATCAATGCTGTATTATGGTATTAACTTGACCTGTAAAAACACTGACCCTGCAGATCCTCATAATTCAGGAAATCTACCTCCAGAATACTTCGCCATATGACATTTGGATGAAGATTTTAGAATTTCTTGCTGCAAACATCTTGTTGCAATAGATAATTGTATTGAGAATGATTAGCTATACTCAGAATAACCATTGAGTTATGTGTTATCCACTTCTTTAATGTCACAAATAAATGAGAATTATATTAATTAATATAACATTTCTGCAAGTAATGGCTTAAAATATTTGGCTTAGATGATAAATAATAATATAATTGATTTTTTCTTAACGATAGCACTTGTTTTTGTATAACAAAACTCTTGTTGTGTAAAACCTACCCCTTAAAAACTTTTTATGTTTTGTTTGTCAACCAATTTTAATAATGATACATAAAACGGAATTTTTTAAAGAAATTTTATTTAGGGTCGTGCACGTCCGTAATTTTTAGTTTCCAAAATTTTAGTACTAGTAATTTCTAGTAGAATCATTAAGGGTATCAAAGAACCTTATTTTCAAAATTCTTTGATTTTTCTTTGAATGGTTTTTCATTTTCCTTTATCATTAATACACAAAAACCAGCATTTCAATCTGAAAATACTTTTAACATAGAATCTTGTGCAAACGGAATAAAACAGTATTACAGATACAAAATTTAAATTTTTAAATTAAGTAATTTATTTTTAACGAAAAAATGTGTTTTTCACTATAAAAGATGGATTTTTAACAAAATACTTGAATTTAAAAAAAATAATAAAATTTATAACGAAAAAGTTGAATTTTCAACCTAAAAAGATAAATACACAACAAAAAGTGTCGTAGTTTATATTTCATTAAAAAAATAAATTAATACAAAAACAAGAATTTTGAAACCGAAAAAATAAATTTTTAACAAATAAAGATTTTTTACAAAAGAAAAAAAATTTTATCTGAATTGTTGAACCCTTAAAACAAAACACGAATTTCCTCCGCGAAAAATGAATGTTAAAAAAAATGACTTCAGCGACAAATATTTTTTCCACAAAAATAATGCATTTTTGCCCAATAAAATAAAATTTTAAACCAAGGAAAGTATTTTTTTACCAGAAAAGGAGAATTTTTTATTAAAAAAAAAAATTAATTAAAAAAAAATAAAAGTTATATCTTTAGTTTAAAATCAATTGAAAAAAAGACTTCTCCACTAAACAGTTAAATTTTCAATTTAAAAACATAAGCCTTCAATAAAACAAATAAATTTTCAACAATGTATTTTAACTTTTACCCAAGTAGCTGAATTTTCAATTTAAAAGAAATTATTTCTAACTAAATAGTAAAACTTTTAACCAAAAAAGCTGATTTTCAACTAAAAATGTAAATAATATAGTGATATAAGCAAAATTGTTGAATACTCAAGTAAGGAAAAATAATTTTTAACGAAAAAGTTGCATTTTCATTAAAAAAGAAATTTCTACCAAAGCAGATGAATTTTGAAATCAAAAAGGTAAATTAAAGAAAATAGTTGAATTTTCTGTTAAAAAAATTTTGAGTTGACTTTTCACAATCAATATATAATTTTCTAACCAAGGAATAAGTTTCTACAAAAAAATTTAATTTTTAATCCAAAAAAACGAATTTTTACCCAAAAACGATTAATTTTTAACATTATTGTTGAATTTTCTACCCAACAGTTGTATTTTGTATTCAAAAAGTAAATTTTTTTTTTTAAAACAGATGAATTTTCATTGAAAAGGAAAAAAAATTTTTAAAAGTTGATTTTCTATCTAGAAAAGATTCTAGTTAACTTCTTAAGATGAAAATATGAATTTTTTGACAAAAAATGAGTTTCTACAAACAAAATTGAATTTTTGATCCAAAAAGATAAATTTTTAATTAGAACCACACATTTTCGTTTTAGAGTTAAACTTTCATTCAAAAAAGATTTTAGTTTATTTTTTAACACCAAAATATAAATTTTATACAAATAGTAAATTCTCTAAGAAATAGTTGAATTTTCAACAAAACAGTAGAATTTTTAACCAAAATTATAACCTTTCAACAAAATACTTTAATATTCAACCAAACAGTTGCATTTTAATCTGAAAAAGATGGAAATTCTCTGGAAATAGATGAATTTTTAATAAAAAAAGAACAATTTTGTAAAAAAATAGTTAAATTTTCATCTAGAAAAGACTTCAGTACTCATTTTAGCACCAGAATATTAAATTTAAACAAAAAGGAAGCACGTGAATTTTGAAGTCAAAAAGACAGTTGCATTTTCATTCAAGGAATATAAAATTTCTTCTAAAGCAGATAAATATAAAAGAAAACTTTAAAAAATTAGTTACATTCTTATCTTAAGAAAATTCCGGTTCACTTTGCTACGCCAAAATAATAATTGTAAACAATAAGTTAATTTTCTGCTGAATGGTCGAACCTTCACCAAAAAAGTATGACCTTTAAATATGATTGTTAAATTTTAAACGAAAAAGTTGCATTTTCATCCAAGAAAGACGCAATATTTCTACTTAAAAAAATAAACCTTCAAATTAAAAACACAAATTTTCAGAAAAAATATTTTTTATCCATGAAAGATTTTAGTTGACTTATCAGCAACAAAATATACGAATTTATAACAAAAGTTAATGTTTTAAGAAAAAAGTTGCATTTTTAACCCAAAAAGACGATTTTTTAACAAAACAGTTGAATTTGCAAAAAAAAATTATGTATTTTCAAAAAAATTGTTACATTTTCAATCAAATAATAAAATTTATAACTAAAAAGATAATCTTTAGAAGAAAGTTTTTGCGACTTTACAAAAATAATGTACAAATAAGGCATTATTATTTCAGCATTTGTAATGATAACTGCGCATATGTCAGATTATCAGATTATAAAATTTATCACGGTTTGTATATATGCCAATATATCCGAATATGTATGCCAGTTCAAGATATATAGACCAAAAGAAAAGAATGTTTGTTAAATTAAAACTTTGCTGGTTTTTCTATTATGTATAGTATGACTACACAAAATAATAATTAACCCGTCAAATATATGTAATATAGTAATTGACAGTAACATTTGATGCGGGAATCCTTACCACTGAGCCTCCAGAAAAACTACCTAAGGAGGTAAATCTATACGATGTAATAGTGGATATTATAATAAAATAGGTTCAAATCTTTATTTTTTATTGAAAATTTAGTTCACATACAATTTGATGATGGGGATAGCCAAATCGACATACAACGGATTGAAGATAAGGAACCAGAAGAAAAAGATCAAAGTGAAGTACCTTGTTGTTTATATCAAAAGGAGAAAGTCAATTTTGACTGTGAAAAAAAGTAGTAGACTTTTGGAATTGTAAAAAAGAAAAGTTTATCCCTTACAAGCGTTCATCAAAGGTTTAAAACGCTTCGTTCAAAGCGACAATTGCAAATATGACAGGAAAAAATTAACAGTAGTAATGACCGAGAAGATAAGCTATACAACTTTGCAAAATACACTTTTGACAGTTCTAAGGAGGCTATTGATTCAAAGATGTCAGTTCACGATATATATTTCCGAAGATGGGCTTTACAAAAAAAGCGTTAATTGGACATGCAATGGTTTGAAGCATCGCGTTGGTTGGTATAGAAATTTAAGGAACAGCATAAGGTTATTTCGTGAAAAATCACTAAATTTATATGTGTCATCTTCACATAAAACTTGACAATGGAAGAACTTCAAGCTCTTAAGATACAAAAACTGTGAAAAATGTTTTTCAATCGGTTTCCTCCACCACGCATAACTATAAAATTCAGCCAACCATATCTGACGATAGAAGATTACATTGTCCACTTTTTGTAGTTTTCAAAGAACAATCTAGACAATTTAGACTAAGAATGAGAGAAGGACTTTCCAAAGCAAACCATATTTATTTGCAAACCTTTAAATTCTGTGATACTTCAAAACTGATGCAAATGTGTTTTCGAAATGTATTTTTTCAACGCAGAAGAAAATCGTATATTATTATTAGATTCATGGAGTCAACAGTGTAAGCAAAAGGTGCAAGCGGCAACACAACAGTCCTTTATACATAATAATCAATTATCTTTACCTAAATTTATTGAAAATTTAAATATTTTTGGTATAAAAGCGAATATACAGAAAATAGTCCTCCACATTTCGACAATCATGTAGACTTTTGTTTCAAAAAGATATGGAATCTAATTAAGATATTTGCGGTGATGTTGCTGTAATGACATGTGCATGGTTCAAGAAGAGATTGTGTCTCAGACAATTTTTCAAAAAATATCACTGCTGTTAAACTCGTGTATATATTTGAATTAGGATTAGATTAGAATTTGATGCGCAGCTTTACAAATGCTGGAATTTAAATACACTTATATCACAGATTTATTTTCCACCTCTTAAAAGATATATTGTGTGTCAAAGGCATGAAGCAATAAGGATTCAAGGGACGATATGTGTGAGGGTATGTGTATGTGTGTGCAATTTTTAATGGAATTATGTACATGCCTGAACCTACATCAGAATTCTTTAAACAGTTTTGTTATATGTATGACCGTTGAAATTGCTTGCTAAGTGAAACATACAGTTTTTTTAAAAAAGTTGTTTTTACATAATAAGGATTTAATAATATGGGAACAAGTGTCATTGTTAACAATAAATTAGTTATATTATTATGGATTGTCCGAATTAAAAAGGGGAATGTCGTTAGAGTTAGGCCACTTTTTGATTATTCTCTGTATCTTTTTCAAAAATTTAAATAGTCCTAAATATTCTTTTTTTATTCAAAAGTTCAAACCCTTATCTGTAACATATATTTATAGCAACTAGCTGCGACATCGGGAAAAAAAGTTATTGGCGAAACAACAAAAAAAGTAGTCAGAGTTGGGTCATTGCAGTCAGAGTTGGGCCACCACTGAAATTACATAAAATATGGACTGAACCCGGTTTTTATGGAATGGTATGCAACATTTTAGTGTTTTTTATACATTTTGACATATTC
>JAUELO010000179.1:25392444-25405413 GCA_032357855.1 Amphibolips quercusostensackenii | reverse complement strand
AAAGTATATATATATATATATATATATATATATATATATATATATATATATGATATTATGTTATTATATTTACCAACATAATCAGGAAAAATTGTAAAAGTACAGAGCAGACTGCCAACTAGGATCCACATTTCGTCAACATCGACTGTAACTCAGGGCTTGATGTAACTATAATGAATATGGTACAAGGTTTTTTGATATACATCGCAGTCATCGCGTTTTCATTCACCGGACGAGTTTTACTTTTGATGATATTTCTATATTATAAAGTCACTCTTATTTTGAAATGTGAAAATGTGAAAATTGTGTGATTTAATGTGAAAAATATCAAACAGGTTATTCAGACGATTGACTTGTGTTCTTGAAATTCTTTTCAGAAATGTGGTAAGAAATGAATGAAAAGAAAACCCATATAATAACAACTTTTTCATGAATGCAAAATTCTAGAACAGATAAAGCAGGATAAGAATAATTATATTACGAATTCTATTTTTAAAAAATGTAAACAATATGGTGAAGCAGGATAATACATACTTTGTTTAAAATTTTTTAGCTACCACAGGTGCGTCAAAATTAAAAAATTTTGAAAATTAAGAATGTTGTTCTGCACAGAAAAAAAACAAGTACTGTCTTATTACTATTGCACTAATTTCCTTGGTTCGTAAAGAGGATTACGATACTATAAATTAGTTAAGGTAACCAGAAATTTTTTCAATTAAAGTCGTTGTAGCCTAAAAAAATAAAACCTAGGATGTAGAACAAAAAATGCTGTCGAATGAACTTTTTTTTAGAAGCAAGATTTACCACAAATGTTTTTAAATATCTACTATGAGGTCCAAAAAAATTTTGCTTGATTTTAAGAAATTTTGTGGCTATTAAAAAATGAATTAATATATAGTTCATTGTTTCAACGAAAATCTTTTTTTTTAAAGCAAAGTGAGTATTTTTTTAATATAACATCACTTCGCATAATAAACAATTGATTTAAATAGTCAAAGCTCTTATTTATTCCAAAAGTGAAATATAGGTTTTATTTTCTGCATTAGAGTGCTGCTAGCCTAAAAAAATAAAAAATAAATACACAGTCCACAATAGAATTTTTTGTCGCTGAAACCGACTTTGATGTTTTAACTGCCCCAGCTTTCAACCCTTAAGTAATTTTTCATTCTTTTTAATTTTTTAAAACACTATAATTTTTAAAAAAATTTTTTAAAATTCTTGGAATTCGTAAAGATATCCTAAGACTTTTTGAAATCCCTTCAAATTATTGAAATCTTTAAAAAATTGAAAAATGAAAAAATTGAAATCTTTAAGAAATATAAATTCCTGAAAATCCATCAAATCCTTCGGAAATTTATTAAATCATTTAAATGTCAATGAAATTTCTGGCAATCTTTTTTCGTAAAATGCCTTAAAGTTTTAAAAATTCTTTGAAATTTATTTAAATGATTAAAACTTTTTTAAGGTGCCTTGGAAAATTTTGAAATATCCCGAAATAGGTGAATTTTCTGAGACCTTATGAAATCTTTAATAATATTTAAAGCTTTTTAAAATGCCTTAATACTCTTTGAAATTCATCTAAACGACTGAAACCCTTTTGTAGTTTCTGGGAAAGTTTGGAATACCCTAAAATATTGAAATTTTGTCAAATTATTTGAAATTCCTTGAAACTATTAAAAGCTTTTAAAAATGCCTTAGAAATTTTGTAAAATGCCTTTCAATCTGTGAAGTTTTTTTTAATCACTTTAAGTTGGTAAAATCTTTTAAAAAATTTCTTGGAATTTATAAAAAATATATTCTTTAAAAATTTTTAGAAAATTATTGAAGCTCTTAAAAATTCATTACAATTTTTTAGAATTGCGTAGATTTCTAAGATCTTCTAAATTTATTTTTAATTATTCAAATCTAGTATTCATTCCCTGGATACAATTCAAGTACCTTAAAATATTTCAAATTCTATGTAATCTTTTAAGATTTTTCAAAATTTTTTAAGGTTCTTGCAAATTTTTAAAAATATTTTTTAAAATCCCAAAACCCTCTGAGATCTCTTTTTGAATCATATTTAAATGTTTTTAAAATTTCTTAGAATATTATTAATAACCCTGGAATATTTTAGAACGATGTAAATTCTATAAAACCCCTTGCAAATTTTTTCACAATTCTTGGAATTATTGAAACTATCCTAACCCTTCAAAATACCTTTAAATGATTCAAATTTCATGAAAAATACTTGGAAAATTTAAAAATGCCTTCAAATTATTTCTAAAAATTTTGATTTCCAGGAATTTTTTTAAATACCCTAAAATATTTAAAACTTTTAAAAATTCTTTAGAATTTCTTTTAATATCCCCTTAAATCTTTTAAACCTTTTTTAATTACATCAACAAAGTTATTAAAATATTATAAAATTTAGTAAAATAATATGAAATCTTTTTTAATAGCTTTAAACTTTCTGAAGGTTTCAAAAACTTCTTGGAGCTTCTAAAAATACCTTAAAACACTTTGAAATAACTTTAAATTATTAAAATTATTCTGAAATTTCTTAGAATCTTCTTAAATATCCCAAAATATTAATTTATAGCTATGGAAATATATTAAAATTTCCTTGGAATGTTTGTGAGTACCCTAAAATATTTCAATTGCTTTTAAATTTCATGAAATACCTTAAAGCTTTTTTAATCTTTTAAAAATTCCCGTAAATTTTCAAAAATACAATAAAAAACTTTTAAATCATTTCTAAATAGAATAAATCTTCTCAAATACTCACGAAATATTTTTTCTATAAAAATTTTTTAAGTCTTGAAATCCTGCCTCTTTTATTATCATTTTATATTATGATGTGCCCGAAAAAATTTCAAATCTTTGAAATATTTTATTCTCAATTAAAAATTTTAAAAGATGTTGAAAATTTTTTTATAATTTAAAAAGAAAACTTAAAACCCTTTAAGGTTTTTTTGAACTTTGATTTTCTTTTAAATTATTTTCAAATTCTTTACAATTTCTTTAAATTATTGGAATTTTCTCAAAATTTCTTGAAAAAATGAAAGATACACTGAAAAAATTCAAATACTTTTAAATCTTTTGAAATCCCTTGAAGCTTTTTGAAGCTCTTGAAAATATCCTTAAATCCTTTAAAATTTTTTTCAACTATCAAAATATTTGACAAAATTTCTCAGTTTTTTTTAAAATAAGATATTAAAGACACTGTTACAATTCCCACATATTCTCCCCTTTATAGTAAGCTCAGACGGATAACAATGTAATAATGAAAGCTGAGTTGAGTGAATCCCCATTATGTATCTGTCATTATTCCTTCCGAGGATCTAGCCGCTAATTGCGGCTCACCTACCCTGATATCACATGATATTTCAATTGCATTTTTTTTTAATTCTTTAGTATTTTTTCAAATACCATAAGAATCTCCAAAATGCATTTAAATTATCTAAATATTTTATGAATTGTTTGATATCTTTTAAAATACCGGTCAATATTTTGAATTCTAATAAATCTCTTCAAATCCTTCGAAGATTTTCAAAAATCATTAAAATTTTTTGATATCTTGTAAATTATCCTAAAATCCTTTCAATTCTTTGAAATCACTTCAAATTATCAGAAGCTTAAAAGAATTCCTTAGATTTTTTTCAAAGAACCCTGTCATCCTTTAAAATGCCTTTAAATTATTTTAAAAAATTCAAATTCCGCAGAAGGTTTTGAGTTACAAAAAATATTTCGAATGTATCAAAATCTTTAAAATTCTTCAAAATTTCTTTATATTATGAAAAGCTTTTAGAAGTTTCTGGGAGTTTCTAAAAATATTCTGGAACTCTTTGAAATACCTTTTAAATAATTTGAATATTCTAAAACTTCCTCAAAATCTTTCAAAATATTCTATTTTTTTTATGAATCCAATAAAATCTTTTCAAATTATTGCATTTTTCAAATTCCTTAACATTTTTCTAAATGCCCTGAGATCCTTCGAAATGCCTTTAAATTATAAAAATATTTTTAGTCCTTTTTAGTATATTTTAAAAAACATGGCAATGTTTTAAATCCTTATAAATCTTTCAAAATTCTTTAAAGTTTTTTAAAGATCTTCAAAATTTCTTGGAATTTTGTAAAATGCACTAAAATATTGAAAAATTCATTTTTTAAATTTAATTTTGACTTTTGAAGCTATTAAAGATTCCTTGGTTGAAAATTACTTGAAATTTTTTAAAATATTCGGAAACACTTCAAAATCCTTATAAAATTACCGAAATATTTTTTTAATTCTTTAAAATTTTTTTAAATACTCTGAAGTTCTTTGAAACGCCTTCAAATGAATAAAATCTTTTTAAAATTCCTTGAAATTTTTCAAGAAACCCTTCAATATTTTAAATGATTTTCAAGCTTTTAAGGTCGCTTGAAAATTTGTCACAATTTTTAAAAATACCATCCCTCTAAATTATTACAAACTTTAAAAATACTTTGGAATTTTTCAAAATGCCCTAAAATATTTAAAAACGGTAGGAATCTTCTAAAGTGTCTTCAAAATGCCTTGCAATTTTGAAAAATATTCCTAAACACTTTGAAATTTCTTTAAATTTATTAAATTTTTTAAAGATTCTTTGGAATTTTGTTTAATACCCTGAAACCCTGTAAAATTCACTTGAATCATTGAAAACTTTTAAAAATTTCTTGGAATCTTTTAAAATACCAAAGATATTTTAAATGGTTGTGAATCTTTAAAAGTCGCTAGGAACTTTTTAAATCTCTTAAAAATCCCTTCAAGTTTTTAGAAATATGCTAAAATCCATTGAAATCCCTGAAATTTATTTCAAAAAATTTCAAAACACCCTTAAATCCTTCGAAATGCTTTAAAATCACTAAGATATTTTTACAATTTCGAAAATACTTGTAAATGACTCAAAATATTTGTAATAATTGTAAATTTTTTGAAATACTCTGAAAACTTTTTAAACTATTAAAAATTTCTTAGAATTTTCTAAAATGCCATTCGATCTCAGAAAATTTTTGAAATATCTTAAAATAATTACAATCTTTTCAAAATTCCTTGGAATCTTTTAAACTTCCATTAAATATTTCATATTATTGTCAATATTTTAAGGTCGTTTGAAGATTCCTTGAAATTTTTCAATATATTCTGAAACCCTTTAAGATTTCTTTGAATTAATAAAATGTTTTTAATACTGTGGAGAATTTTGACATAATATCTTAAAATACTTTTAAAAAATTGGAATTATGAAAATCATTTTAAAACTTCTAGAAATATTTATAAATACCCTAAAGTATTTCAAATAATTTTTTATCTTTTAAAAATATTTATAAATACCATAATATATTTCAAATTATTGCTTGAAAATTCCTGAACATTTTTTTAAATATTCTAAAACTCTTTGAAAACCCTTTAAACACATTAAAATCTTCTGGAACTTCTTTGGAATTTCCATAATTACCCTGAAATCCTTCAAAATGCCTTCGAATTATTAATATATTTTTCAAACTCTAATAAAATATTAAAATTACACTGAAATATTTCAAATCATTGTGAATCTTTTGAAATCCCTTAAACATTTTTAAAGATATTTAAAATTTCTTCAAATTTCGTGAACGTCCTTAAATCTTTTCAATTATTTGAAACGCCTTAAAATGAATAATTTTTTTTTAATTCCTTCTAAGTTTCACTAACATTTTGAAACTCTTTGAAGCCCCTTTAAATTATTCAAATCTTTTGAAAATTTCTTAGAAATAAAGAATATACACTAAAATCTTTGAAATATTTTAAAATACTCAAAGATATTTAAAATCCTATTAAAACTTTTTAAATTTCCTCGAAAAATTTTAAAGCTCCTGGAACTTCTTTAAAATTTATTATTTTTTTTAACTTAAAAGCCTTTGAAATTTCCTCAAATTATTAAAAACTTTTTTTTATTCTATAAAATTTTTGAAGTGAAACTTCTTATGGCGCGAGGCAAAAAAAAAGTGAGGAGTAAAATGAACGAACGTGAGTCGTCAGCACGAAAAGCGTAAGACCGAATGGATAGAGAATGACGAACTAGACGATAGCTCAGTATAGACGCGGGGAGCGTGTTTAAATACTCGAAATCCTTTAAAATGCCTGAAAATGATTTAAATATATTTTTTATTTTTTGGAATCTCTTAAAATACCGTAAAATATTTGAAATCATTGTCAATCTTTCAAAGCCGTTTGAAAATTTCTTGCAATGTTAAAGTATATCCTGAAACTCTTTGAAATGTCCTAAAATGATTAACATCTTTTTAAAATTATTAGGGATCTTATAAAATACTTATTAAAATCTTTCAAAAATTTTTTAGAATTAAAAATAATTATTAAAATCTTTCAAAAATTTTTTCGAATTTTTTTTAAATACCCTGAAATCTTAAAAATTTTTTAAAATAACCTAAGATTTAAAAAATTTTTTGCAAAAATTTTTTAAATCCCCTGTAACTTCTTAAGGCTCTTAAAAATTTGTTGAAATACAATGAAATACTTTGAAATGCCTTAAAGTAATCAAAATCTCTTTAACATTCTTTGGAATCTTGTGAAATGCCATTAAATACTTTTAATCTCTGTAAATCTTTTAAAACTCCTTAAAACTTTCTGAAACTTAGAAAAATTCCTTAGAATCTTGTAAAATGCCCGAAGATCTTTAAAAAGCTTTGAAATGCCTTAAAATGATTAAAATATTTTTTTAATTTCTTGGGAACTTATGAAATATCCAAAAATATTTTAAATTATTGTAAATATTTTGAAGTCCCTGAAAACTTTTTAAGGCGTAAGAGAGAGACAGAGAGATTTCTCGATCCAGACCCTGTCCGGTCGTGCGATCGTGCAAACGTGCGGTCGTTCGGTCGTGCGTTTTTTTCAGTTCACTTCCGTTCCAAAAAAAATTTCATCTTAAAATTCAATTTCGTTCTAAAAAAAAGTTTCAGTTCAAAATATTTTTTTTCTTTTATAAATTTCTGAACGTAAGATATTGAAGGCATTGTCATAACTCCCGTACATTGTTTCCTTTATAGTAAGTTCAGTGGAATAACAATGTAATAATGAACGTTGTGTTGAGTGAATCCCCATGATATACCTGTCATTATTCCATCCGAGTATCTAGCCGCTAATTGCGGCCTGCGAACTGCCCCGTTATACTAGACATGCGAAACAGACGTTAGTATCGAGTTGCGTGGACACGCGATATTCGTTAGATAGCCTCTACTCTGATAGCTACACGAGCAAAACGATTTCATTCATAAATGCTTGCCGCGGGAAAGGCAAGCAAGATTAATCGAAAGGTTTATCGCGAATGCCTAACAAATCGAGAAGGGGTATTGTTTTTCATGATGAAAAAAACAGTGGCTGAAAAACATCAGTATTTTCCTATCGCAATTTGAAAGTGAATAAAACATGACAGCCGACTGGAATCACGAACAGGCGTTTATACTCGTATCGCGCTCTGCTTTTATTCATTTTTTATTAAGCAGTTACTGGGAAAATTCGCGAAAATATTTCCCAGCTCGTTAAGCGCTTTGAGCAATTGTAAATAGATTTTATATAAATAGAGCAAACAATGATGATACAGACATCAAAGGAAGATAGGGTGATTTTTTACATGCAAAAAAGAATAACAGAGGAGCAAATTCTTTTGAATAAAATTATTGTAGGTACCATATTGCTTGAATTTTGATTCTAAATATATTACATTTTCAAAAAATTAGTTGAACTGTCAAGCAATAAATATAAATTTTTGATAAAAGAGATGCATTTGCAAGCTAAAATCAACTTTCAAATTCAAAAAGATGAACTTTAAACAAAAAAGTTAAATTTCAATTCACTTTGAACGAAAAAGTTAAATTTCAATTTAAAAAATGACTTCTAAATGAAAAAAAAAAATATTTTAAACTAAACCTTTGCACTAAGACCAAATAGTTTTATTTTCAATCCAAAGAAACCATTTTTGCCAGAAAGTTGAATTTTTAACTTAATAATTGACTTTTTAACCTTTAGAGATAATTGTTTATACCAAAACGTCGAATTTATAGTTTGAAAGATAAGTTCTTAAAAAAAAATAATTTTCAAACAAAAATTTGCATTGCTATCCAAAAGAGATGAATTTTCAAGACAAAAAGGCGATTTCGCTACAAAATAGTTGAATTTGGAGAAAACAATTGAATTTAAACACAAAAGTTAAATTTTAAACCAAAGAGATGAATTTGAATTATAATTATGATAGTAAAATTTTGAATCAAAAAGAATTAACTTTTAACAAAAAATATTAGTTATTTTTTTCTACAAAAAAATGAATTCTTAATCTAATAGAACGGACTTTTTATCCAAAAAGGCAAAAGAAAACTGTAATAGTTAAATTTTCATTCAAGAAAATTAATTTTTTACAAAAAATGTTTTTACTATAATAATTAAATTTTCAAACAAATAATGGAATCTTGAAACAAAATATAGATGGATTCTGAAGCAGAACTATAATACAAGATTTTTCAGTTAAAAAAAATTTGAACCAACAAAAATTAAATTTTTACCAGGAGGTACATTATTTATTCAAAACGATGAATTTGCAGCCAAGAGATATTTTTTAGAATAAACAAAAAGTTAGCTATTTTGTTGAATTTTCAAACCAAAAAGATGAATTTTTTACACAACAGTAGTATTTTTGAAAAAAAGATATATATTTAATGAAAAAGATCACTTTCTAACAAAATAATTGACTTATTAACAAAAAGGAGAAGAATTAAAAAACAGAAAAAGATTTTTTAATAAAAAAAACAACTTTAACTGAATTGTTGAATTTTTACCTAAGGAAATATAAATTTTTCAAAATAGAGCAGTTAAATTTTTAGTTTCACAGATCAATTTTTATTGAAAAAAAAAATTATAAAAATAGTTACATTTTAAAATATATAGTTCATACCATAACCAAAACCTAATTATTTTTAAAGAAGCAGTTGTATTTATAAACAACAGAAATGAATTTTTTAACCAAAAAGGGAATTTGTTTTTTAAATAGGTAAATTGAAAATATATATAACTCTAAAAAAGTGCATCTCTAAGTAAAGAGATACATTTTCAACCCTAAAGATAAATTTTTTACAAGCTAATTTAACTTTTAACAAAGTAGTTGAATTTTTTCTTTAAAAAAAACTAGAAATAGTATTTGATAACATAGTTAAATATTTACCATAATAGTGAAATTTTTAATCTGCAACGACGAATTTGCAACTAAGAAAGATTTCCTAGTCGAGGGAAAAAAATTGAATTACATTGTTGAATTTTCAAACCAGAAAGACGAATTTCTTACACAGCAGTTGAATTTTCGACAAACAGATAAATCTTCAATAAAAAAATATAACCTTTTAACAAAATCGTTGACTTTTTAACAAAAAAAAAAAGAATTTAAAAACTAAGAAAGATTTTTGAATCAGAAGAATAAAAAACTCTAACTAAATTGTTCAATTTTCAAACTAAAAATATGGAATTTCTATAAAACAATTTCAATCCAAGAAGATAAATTTTTTATCAAGTACTTGAATCTTTAACTAAGGAAATATATATTTTGAAAGATAAAATAGTTAAATTTTGGGTTCATTTTAAGAAAAGAATTTAAACTAAAATATTACAATTTTCAATAATGTAGTTCATTTTACAACCAAAACATATTAATTTTTAAACAAGCAGTTATATTTTTAGCCAACAGAAATAAGTATTTAAACCAAGAAGGGAATTTTTCCCATGGAACAGTTAAATTGTAAAAATATATGATTTTAAAAAAGTGAATCTTCAACTAAAGAGATAAATCTTTAACCTCAAAAATAAATTTTTTACATATTAAGTCAACTTTTAACGAAGTAGTTGAATTTTTCGAAAAAAAATTGCGAATAGAATTCGATGAAATAGTTAAATATTTACTATTATAGTGAAATTTTTAATCCGCAACGACGAATTTGCAACTAAGAAAAATTTTCTAGTCAAGGAAGAGAAAAAGTTTTAATACATTGTTGAATTTTTAAGCCAAACAGACGAATTTTTTACAGAAAAGTTGAATTTTGACAAAAAGATAAATCTTTCATAAAAAAATATAACTTTGTAACAGAATAGTAAACTTTTACCACAAAAAAAGAAGTTAAAAACAAAAAAAGATTTTTTAATCAAAAAAATAAATAACTTTAACTGAATTGTTCAATTTTCAAATTAAAGAGATGGACTTTCTATAAAACGATTTCAATTCAAGAAAATAAATTTTTTATCAAGTAGTTAAATTCTCAACTGAGGAAATATAAAATCTTAAAAATAGAACAGTTAAATTTTCAGTTCAACAGATATTTTTTTATTTACAAAAAAGAATTTAAACCAAAATGGTTAAATTTTAAATAATATAGTCTATTCCTCAACCAAAACCTATTAATTTTCAAACCAGCAGTTGTATTCGTAACCAACAGAAGTAGATATTCAAACCAAGAAGAGAATTTTTTTTACAGAACAGTTAAATTGAAAAATATATAAAATTTGAAAAAAGTGAATCTTTAACTAAAGAAATAAATCATCAACCTCAAAAATAAATTTTTTACAGATTTATCTAACTTTTAGCAAAGTAGTTTAAATGCTGTAAGACAAATTACGAATCCTTTTTGATGAAATAGATGAATATTTATGATAGTAGAATTTTTTAATCCAAAATGACAAATTTGCCACTAAAAAAGAATTTTGAGTCGAGAAAGAAATAAATTGAACTTTTTTGTTTGATTTTTAAGCCAAAAAGAACAATTTTCTACAAAACCCTTGAATTTCAGCCTAAAAATATAAATTTTGTACAAAATAGCTATATTTTAAATCAAAGAGATTAATCTTTGACCAAAAAAAATTAATTTTTTAACAGAATAAATGAATTTTCAACCCAAAAATATGAATTGCCAACAAAAAAGTTGATTTTAAACCAAATAAGTTAACTTTAGAGAAGACATCTAACATCAAAAGATGACTTCTTAACAAAATAATTCAATTCTTCACCAAACTAGATTTTATCCAAGAGGATAAATTTTCCATTGAAGACACGAATTTTCATCAAACTACATGAATTTAAAACCAAATAGTTTAGTTTTCAATAAATGGAAATACTAAAATTTTTGGTTCTAAAAATTAATTTTCAACAAAATAAAATTGAATTTGCAAAAAAAAAAACAGTTACATTTGTAGCAAAATAGTTGATTCCTCAACTCAAACATATTAATTTTCAAACAAGCAGTTGCATTTTTAACCACCAAAGATAAGTTTTCAAGCAAAGAAGGTTTTTTTCACATAATAGATTAATTTTTAATCATAAAATTTTGACTGAAAAAAAGGAAATCTTCAACCAATGAGATGGAATTTCTCACAAATTATTTAAGCTTCTAACAAAGTAGTTGAATTTTTCACATAAAAATTAAGATGACCTTATCACAAAATGGTTGAATATAGATCTAAATTATAGAATACTTAATAAACAGAAAAACTTGGTAAACTAAAACATTATAGTAGATTTTTAACTTAAAAAAATAAATTTTTTTCAAAAAGGGCGAATTTGTAAATAAGAAAGATTTGCCAGTTGAAAAAAAAAATCAACTAAAATGTGGAATGTTTAAGCCATAAAATTGAATTTTCTGAAAAATAGTTGAATTGTTTAGCTGACAATATTAATTTTTATGAAAAACTTAATTAAAAAAAATTGTTAAATTTTCAACCCAAGAAATAAATTTTCAACCAAAAAAACGTGACTTTTCAACAAAATATTTAAATTTTCAAAAAAGCAGTTGAATTTTTAATTTAAAAAAACCACTTTTCAACGAAAAGTTAAAAGGGTTAATCTTCTGAGAAAAAAAATTAATTTTTCTAAAGTGAAAGGAATTTTTCTTAAAATAATTAAATTTTAAAGCAAAAAAAAACAAATTATCTATAAAACAATTGTCAGCAAAAAAAAAATTAATTTTGTATTAAATTTTGAAATGTTTGACTAAGGAGATATAAGATTTTTAAACAAAAATATAATAGTTTAGTTTTTAGTTTATAACATTGATTTTCCAGCAAAAAATGTAAATTTGCAACAAAATAGTTACATTTTCAACAAAATAGTTGATTTCTTAACCTATATATATTGATTTTTGAACAATCAGTTTTACTTTTAACAACTTTAGTTACATTTTCATGATAGCCAGGCAATTTTTTACAAAACGGTAAAATTAGGAAAAAAAATCAAGAAAAAAGTACATCTTCACCCAAAGAGATTTATTTTCTTTAAAAAAAAACAAACGGATGATTTTTAATAAAATAGTAAAATTTACAGCAAAATAATAGAATCTTCAAATAAAAGTGATTTATTTTATTAACTAAGTTCTTATTTGAGGTTAAAAAACGGGACAATCAGGACGTTACTTGAAAATAGGGGATGAGAGTACTTTTTTAAAAAAGAAGAAAAGAGGCTAGTAGAGAAAAGTGTAATGTCTGTAATTATTTTACTACTTATTTCCATTGATGAAGTCTTCTACATTTTAGCAGTAAGCTAATGTACCAAAATGGAAAAAAAATTCTATTGAAGAATAAAAAAATTAAGGTGGGCGGAGACGTCGGTGGCGTTTCTGCATATTACGATGTCACAGCCGCAACTACTGTGGTTGGGGCTTGATTTACTTCAGGTCGGAAAATATTCGAAAATTTACGGTGTTTCTGGCATATAGATGGCCCCACGTGGTCGCGGCCGCGTTCCTCTTTATCTTCTTCTCTTCCTCCTCCACCACTCTTTTTCTCTTCACCCACGCCCAGGCCACTCTTTCCATCTGTCCTTCCACCCTGGTCCTTTTTTCTCTCCACCTGTCATGCTGACTCGACGAAAACGACTTCGCAATTACTCCCAAGGGATCGCTACACCATGGAAAACAATCCTGAAACTTGTACCATCGTGTCGGGGCAAACTT
>JAUELO010000179.1:25378313-25388835 GCA_032357855.1 Amphibolips quercusostensackenii | reverse complement strand
ACTATACTACATTGTTACTACAGCCACATAGTCGATTCCTACTATCTCACAATCTGACACAAGATGGAGGTTACCTCTTTTCATATAAAGGATATTAAGCTGTCAACCAAACAGTAGCACCAGTGACATTTTATTGATAAAAGTTTTTTGAATTACCGACTAATTTTTTCTTTCATATTGACTCCATAGATAGCAAATCGCAATTTTGATAACATAAACCTGTCCAAATGCATATTTAAACTTAATTAGTAGTTCCTGTAATGCTCTAAATATTCTATTAAATCCGATGAAGCTGATAATTCATCGCTACTCATTTCGCTGCTGAAAATTCGTATAATGAAATCGTAATGAACGTAAAGCGTAAATCTCCTCTCAATTAATCCTCTATTATTCGTGTTAAGTGGATGCAGCACGAGCGAGCACTCTTTGAACAATAGAATCTTTAAAAATAATAAGCAAGATTTCCTTTTGAATCTAGTTTCGTAATAAATACATTTATCCAGCAATTTTCCTTTGTAATATTTTGCAGTTATCTGTCATTTCATGGTAGGATTAGTTCTGCGATTCCAGCTCGCCAGGGTTTGATAAAGCTGAATGGAGGTCGATAGCCCGTCGTCGAAACTTTGGATTAATTAACCAACCTTTAATATTGCAATTGGAGAGTCGGCTAACGAGTTTGGCGACTGTATATCCATAACTTGCTTGAATTTTGATCTGACCAAACGTATGATACAAATGTAAAATAGTCGGTACAATGATTGACCACTCAAGAAATTTTTCTAGTTTAACAATTTATGAAAAGCACTAGGCATAGTAAATTAAGCCTCCAAAGTAGTAGATAAATGATATATTTTTTAAATCATCAATAATATTAAGAAACACAATAATTGACTAATGTAATGTGGTGAAGTACAAACACTGACCACATCAGGTTATACAGATATGTGGTTTTAAGAGCAGAGCCCCTAAATCCTATAATCATTTAAGGATACCGAAAACAGTTTCTGACATTTTTAGACACAGTTTTGACCACTTATATACTTGTCTATAAACAGCTATTGTAACCGATCACTATGCTTGCCTACAATTCACGCGGATAACGTTTCGCTACCCATTTATTAATAAACAGACATCATTGTAAAATTAGCATACTACTTCTGCGTATCAAGAGTTTATCGTAACTGTTTGAAAGATAATAATTTTTAACAGACAGGCACTGCTAACCTCAACAGCTTTTCATGCGAATTCATTGCTAGTAGTATAACTATACGGGAACTAGTAGTATACTTACGAAAACACTTACCGATCGATGGTAAATGTGCTTTACCGACCGATGGTAATTACCTGACGTCGGTAACTTAGCACAGAACAGAACCTCTCTTCTGTAGCCGTATAGCTGTACTACTATTACTGCGCTACAATAACCAATCGTTTATAATACGATGCAAAACTGTTTGTTCCTCATCCTGGACTACTTATTTGTAGTTTTAGGTGCGAGTACTCTTTTATATAAGCATATTTGAATAAGGTGTCTTATCATTTAAGGATGTCCAACTATTGTACCGATTACCCCATAACAATATTTTCCGCCACTAGGAAACGAAGCGCCCGTGTTGAGCAAAATAGCCAATTGCTAAATGCCCGGTTGCTAAATGTCCGTTTACTGAATGCCCCCCTCCCCAAGCGCTATTCTCTGGCGTTTGTGCTTGTGAATGGCGAGCGCGAATGGCTACATTGTGAATTACTAGGTCGAAAATAGTTTCTGACAGTCCAAATAAAATATAGAGGCGCAGATCCGTTTCCACCAGCTCTCTTCTTTGTTCCACCTTTCTTTATATCCGTTGTTAAACAGATTTTTATGGTTATGCACCTACCATTTAGCATCTGCAGAAAAATATTTTACAGTTCCATTTCTTAAATGTTATTTCCACAGGTAAAATGAGATCAAGCTTTAACAACAGAACAGAGTAAAAAAAAAATTAAAATATTGTTATTGTATAGGTATAGGTAGTGGAAGTGTATAGGTAACATGTTAAGTTTAATATAAAACGCTAAAGATTTTATGTAGACATACACATGTTGCATTTAAAACAAAGTAGTTGAATTTTCAACCAAAAAATAATAATTTTAGACCAAAATAGATGAATTTTTAACGGAAGTGTTCAGTTTTCAAGGTAGAAAGTCAAATTGTTTCAAAGCAGTTAAAATTTCCTACAAAAAAAAATTTAACAGAGAAAGATGTATTTTTAACGAAATACATTATCTTGAGCAAGAGAGATAAATTTCTATCAAAATAGTTTAATTTTTAACCAAAAATTAGAATTTTTAATAAAATGGTTAAATTTTTACGCCAAAAATATTAAAGTTTAACGAAAAACAGTTGCATTTTCGACCAAATAGTTGAGTTTTTAAGCCAAAATGACAAATGTATTTTAAAACTGTTCAAATTTTCAATCAAGAAAGGTGTATTTTCAATCAGAGAGGATAAATTTTCTACCCAAAAGAAGAATTTTTAAAGAAAACAGCTAAATTTTCAACAAAATAGTAACCTTTTAATGTAAAATATACGAGTGTTTAACAAAACAGGTAGATATTTAGTCAAAGAAGAATTGTTTCTGATTTCAATTGAAAAATGAATTGTTAGCCAAAAAGAACGAACATTTATTAAAATGATTGAATTTTTAATCGTGATGATAAATATTCAACAACGAAAATTTATTTATTGGAATTAGGTTCAACTTTCAACAATATAGTTGAGTTTTCAATAAAAAAAATATTATTTTGCAACAAATTTTTGAACATAAATACGAAAAATATTAGAATACCAATTTCTAAAAAAAATTATTAAATTTCTAAGCAAAAAGATGAATTTTACAACTTATAAACTTAATCCTTATCAAATAGATTACCTTTTAAATGTAAGTGCTTTAACAAAGTTTTTCAATACAAAATTTAGTAGCTGAATTTCTAACTAGAATCGAATTAAAAAATTGATATTTGAATTGAATAAATATTTTTAATTTAGTTTAAAATCTGTTGAATTTCTTCCAAAAAGACCAATTTTTAACAAAAAGCTCAATTATCAACCAAGAACTTTTCCACCAGAAAAAGCTAAATTTTTTATCGCATGTGCGAATTTTCTCTCCAAAAATGTGTATTTCGAACAACAAATTTAAATTTTCTACACAAAAAGATAAATCTTAACAAAATCTTTAGATTTTTAACAAAATAATTCAGTTTTTTAAAAATAGGTGCATTTTCTCTACAAAAGGTAAATTTTTAACAATAAACTTAAAATACGAATAGAGGGCTGAATTCTTTAAATAAATAAACCAAATTCCTGTCCGAAAAGAGACATTTTAATAAAACAGTTTAATTTCAAAAACTAGTGGAATTTTTAAGCAAATGGTAAAATTTCCTGAAAACAAAAATTAAACTCCTACTATCAAAAATAATTTTTTTTTGTTTAAGAATTAGTAGAATTTTTGAGCCAATGATACGAATTTTTAAGGAAATATTTAAATTTTAACCAAATAGTTAACTTTTTAAGCTACAAAAATAAAGTTTTAACCAAATGGTAGAGTTAAAAAGAAATTAAACATCAACCAGAAACATTTTATCGTTATAAAAAATATTTGAATTTTTAAGCTGAAATGACGAATTTTTTCAGGAGAGACGAATTTTCAATCTGAATTTAAAAAAAAAAGGATATTTTTGTCCAAATGGCTGAAGGCTTAACTAAAGACGATCAATCTTCAACAAAAAATGGAATAATTCAGTTTTCGTTAGAAGAAAAATGATTTTCAACTGGAAAAGAAGGAGTTTTCAACAAAATACGTTAATTTTCAAACAACTAGTTAAATTTTTTAACAAATGGTAGAATTTAAAAAAAATTAAACTTGAACCAAAAACAGTTATATTTTCAAAAAAATTAGTCGAATTTTTCAGCTAAAAATGCGAATTTTCAAAAAAACATTTAAATCTTTGACCAAAAAAAAATTAATTTTTAACAAAATTATTAAATTTTTAACAAAATACATAGTTTCATTTTTAACCAAATAGTTAATTTTTCAACCTGCAAATATCAAGTTTCAACCAAATGGTAGAGTCAAAAAAAAAATTAAACGTTAAACAAAAACACTTTAATTTTAAAAAAATTGGTGGAATTCTAAGCCAAAATGATGAATTTTCTGAGAGAAAGATGAATTTCCAATCTAAAATTATAAATTTTTTTTCCAAAAAGACGAATTTTAAGTCCATAAAGGTGAATTAAAACAAAATATATATTTTTAATTAGGTAATCAAGTATGGAATAGTTCATTTTTCATTAAAAGAAAAATGATGTTCAACTAAAACCAAGAACTTTTAAACAAAATAGTTTAATTTTGAAATAAATATTTAAGTTTTCAAACAAATTGTAAAATATTGAAAACACAAACATTAAACTTTAACCAAAAACCTTTGTATTTTCAAAAAAAAAAAAGAATTTTCGAGACGAAAATTTGAATCTAAAAAAAAACATTCAAATCTTTAACCAAAAAAAGATTAATTTTCAATAAAATAATTAAATTTCTAACAAAATACATAGTTGAATTTTCAACCAAATAGTTGAATTTTCCACCTGCAAATATAAAGTCTCAAACAAATGGTAGAGTTAAAAAAACTATTAAACATTAAACAAAAACACTCTAATTTTCAAAAAAATTGTTGCATTTTTAAGCCAAAATGACGAATTTTCTGGAAAAAGATGAATTTTTAATCTAAAAGGATTAATTTTCTTTTCAAAAAGATAAATTTTAAACTCGAATATGTGAATTACCAAAAAAAATTATTTTACACCAAGTAGTTGAAGGTTCAACCAAAAAAGATCAATTTTCATCTAAAAATAAAATAGTTAATTTTTCATCCAAATAAAAATTATTTCCAACTATAAAATAAGCGAATTGTCAAAAATAGTTGAATTTCTATCCAAAATAATGAGTTTTTAACTATAAAATGTGTCTAAAAAATAGGTGAATTTACATTAACATAGTTGAATTTTACCTTTACCCAACAACAGTTGTATTTTAAAAAAATAGTAGAATTTTCGAGCTAAAAATGCCAACTTCCAACAAGACATGGAAATCTTTGACAAAAAAGAATAATTTTCAACGAAATAATTACATTGTTCTGAGAACACATATTTGCATTTTTATTAAATAGTTGAATGTTCAACCTGCAAATATGAAGTTACAACCAAACGGTAAAGGTGAAAAAATATTAACCATAAAGCAAAAGCACTTTAATTTTTTTTTAAATAGTTGGATTTTTAAGCCAAAATAACAAATTTTCTGGAAGAAAGATGAATTTTAAATCTGAAAAAATGAATTTTCTTTTCGAAAAAACAAATTTTAAGCCCGAAAATGTAAATTATCAAACAAAAAAATTATTTCACTTCGAGTAGTTAAAGCTTCAACTAAAAACGATCAATTTGCAGCCAAAAATGTAATAGTTAATTTTTTATTTAAAGAAAAATTGTTTTCAACTATAAAAAAGCGAATTTTTAACAAAATATTGAAATTTCCAAACAAAATGATAAATTTTCACCAAAAACATGAGACTGAAAAATAGGTGAATTTTGATCAACATAGATGAATTTTTTGAGAATCATTAAATTTTTAACAAAAAAGAATTTCTCATGTTTCTTGAAAACAAGAAAAAAAGGGAAATTCTCTGACACTAAAAAAAAGTGGAGTCAGTTCATGTGTTCTGTTCTCTTTTTTCATTACCACAGTATAGTTTTTGATATCTTACAATAATGCTAAATTAAAAATTCATAGAAAAAAATTTTGTTGGTTTGAAAATGTTACAAACGCAAGAAAAAATTCCAAAATTTTTAAATCACGAAAAAAATTTTCTGTTGAAAAAGTAGAATTACATATTTTTTAGCTGAAGCTGAACAAATTTAAGTTTTGACATATTTAAGGTTTTTCCAAAACAACCGAATCAATCTGAAGAAAGATGTTTTTTGCACATTTTTTGAAAATTCTAAATTATACATAATTCTCTAAACAGGAACGTAAAAGACACACTGTGACATACATTTTCCTAAATAAAAAAAATATTAAAATAAATATTCAGTTCCCGCAAAACAAAATTATAATTAGTTTTTCAGAACGTATTCATGACTCGTCTACAAACCGAAGCAGTAAAACTATCAGTATCGGAAGCATGCGAGATTCAGATTTCAATAAACTAGTTTAAGACATAGTTACTGAAGTTGATTAATTGATAATAATTATGAATAATTAACACAATAATTTTTAGAATTTTTCCAACATTATATACATTCACAACATTCTGAATCTAAATTTCTAAAATTTAAATTTAATTTTTTTTTAAATTTAATTTTAATTTAATTTTAAATTCGAAAAATTCTAAAAAAATCTAAATCTAAAATTATAAATAAATTTATACTTAAGACCACCGTAAACACCCAGCTAAGTTGTTACGATCTTGAAAAGTTCCTAAGTGGTCACATGTTACGAGAGGAATTGTTACTTGTATTTTAGCTTCCTAACAAGTAACGGGCTAATCGCCGTAATTTACTAGGAAGGCATGTTGTATCCCTTAAGTGCAATACTAGTAATATGATGGTAACAGCCAGCAGCGATCTTAAACTCAGTGCGCATGTGCAAGGAATAAGTATTTATTGGCTCTGCGATTTCCCGCACAATTTGAAAGCACAAACCTAAATAGCTTTGACATTAATTTTGCAATAAAAAAATGTTTTTATTTTTGCTTGTAGCACATACCATTTTAAATTGTATTCGGCAGTTAAATACATTCCACAGAAAAATTGTTTGTACAATACTGTGGACTAAAACTGCCTTAAAATGGAAAATTTTAAATAGTGATGCTTAAACATTCAAACAAGACCTTAAGAGTACAAAAACTAAAAGCTGTTGACACATACATTTTCAAAATTTAAAACTTGACAGATTTATGAGTTAAAATATATGAACTCTTTTAATTAAAGTGGTCTGAAGATTGTAATTTTTTCAATTATCCACCTTAATTTTAAATCAGTGAATATTAAATGAATAATTTCTTTATATTTAAAAACATAATAATGAAATATGTTTTTCTAGTCTTTCAGTATTTTAAAACTTTTTTCAATCAGTGTAATTAAATTAGTGTAATAGATGTTATTTTCAAAAGAAAGGAATGTTGGATTCGAATAATTTAAAATCGGCAGATTTAAGTTAAAAATATTGCAGACTAAAAGTTCTTAAAAATATAAAATTTCAAATGTTTTAGCCTAATAATTTGGAAAATACCTCAAAAGTACTAAAAAAAAGTTTGTAGACACAATAGTCTTCAAATTTTGCAAATTAATTTCAAGATGTAAATGCTTAAAATCACACCTTTATAAAAAATCAGTCGAAATTAAATCAAATGAAATTTTTTAATTTGAGAAACATGATAATTAAAAATGGTTTTCTAGCCTCTGATATTTTATAACTTTCTTGAATTAGTGCAATTTCTAAAAGCACAAAATTTCTAATCTGAATAATTTATAATTGTGTGATTTAAAATTTTAATCTTGTAACAAAAGGTTATTAAAAATATGTATTTGATTTTCAAATGTTTCTAAATAGTATTAATATAAGAGACAGTTTTTATTGTAAATATCCTATTAAAATGGCAAAATAATTCTGTTCATAATATTTTGCTACCTCAGCTGTAGCGGCAACCAAACAATTACCGGTACTGATAATAAGATTTGTAAAAATCTTTAAATGATTTAGGTTTTGTTTTAAGAGATTAATTTTAGGTTTTGAAGATTTCAAAATATGTCAAAACGGAATGTGGAAAGCATAAGTACAATTTTTTTTTTTAATTTGCGGAATTTTAACAAATTTTAGAAGAAATAAATTGTTTCAAAAGATATTAAGAAGTTTTTAAAGGAGTAGCAAATAATTAAAATTATAAGAATATTAAAAGATATTGAGAAGAAAAAAAATTTCTCAAGAGTGTTAGCAAAATTTTTTATAATGTTCTTATTTTTAAAAATGAATTCTTAGGGAATATTTAAAAAAATTTAAAAACATAAACCTAAGGTATCTGGGACAATATGAAACAGTTTTTCAAATTTAAATTTAATTTTTCAAGAAACTTTTAACAGATTTCAAAAGGTTTTAAAAAATGTCCAAAAAAATCTGGAAGATTTTATGGCAATTTTTAGAATTTGAAAACATTTTTCACAATATCAAGAAAAACTTGAGTCAGTTTATAATATTATTAAGAATTTGAGATGTTTTGAAAATACTTAAAATATTTAAAAACTTGAAAACGTCTTTGAGAATTTATAAAATATTTTTAATTTTCTTCCGAACTTCTAAAAGTCCTTAATATCTTTTATATTATTTAAGCGAATACGAGTTTTTTTTACTATTTTGTAAAATCCCGTAATAAAATATATTTTTTTTACATTTTCTAGATTATTTTTCTACACAACTGAAGTCTTGAATTTTTTTATCATCTCGATAAACTTAAGAAAATTATATTTATATAACTTGAAAAATAAACTGATAATATTTACTCTTTTTGGTCTTTTGTGCAGCTAATAAAATGTAAAAACTGTTGAATTATAAACTTTTAAAATTGAAATTTTTATATTTTAACGCTTAATAATTTAAATGTATAAAATAGAAGCTAATAACTCTTTTTCATCAAAAAAAAAATTCCATTAAATGCATTTATACCGCAAAGTAACTTTTTTTTCTACTTTTATAAATAATACAGTTCAAAGATTCAGATTCAGTTTAAGAAATATAAATCCACGTTATCATTTTTAAAGTTGACGGTTAAAGAATGAGTCAATAAATTTGTAAGCTTTCCAAATTATATCATTTAAAACAATTTTGATCTAAAAACATTAGAGAGTTGAACGATTAATGTTTTTCTTTAAAATAATACTTTTTAAACTAGAGTTTACATTTTTTAAAGTAATTTATATTATTTTTAGAATTTTTTTGAAGCATCTACATGTTTTTTAAAGGAACTTGATTTTTTCCTACAATATTTTGAAATCCTTAAAAATATATAACATTTCCATAAAATCTTTCAGATTTTTTTTTGCCAATTTTGGAAATCTATCAAAATCTTTAAAAACATTCTCTTAAAAGAAAATTATAAATAAATAATTTACAATTTCCCCAGAAATCACATCAAACTCTCTTTTTGAAACCTGTCACAATTTTTGAAAAGCTTCTAATTGCTTTGTATTGATGCATATTGTTATGAATAAAAGACGTATTTTATATGGATATGTACATATATCTATTTGAGAAAACTTCTGAAAACAGCTTTATAATTTCATTATAATAGTAATAATAATTATACTTGCTCTGTATTGAAAGAATTTATGTTAAAAATATATATTTTTAAGTTAATTATTTAAAGCTTAATATTTTATTTTTATTTACATCTACATTTTGGCTCAAACATCTAATGTCACTTTTTTCGTACAGGTTATTTAGCTGAAAAACATCGCTATTTCAAATATAAAATGTGTTTATATGTTATTTCACTGATAAGGAAGTGTATAAAAATATATCCCTTTTTCGAAACTTATTAATCAATTAATTATATCCCGTTCTAAAAATTTTGCAAGAGTATTAATAATTTTTATTCCAAAACACTGTATATTCTGAGGTTAATATATTATTGCATGCTGTTTTTCTCAACCTCACTTTGTTACAAGCGCGCACGGAAAAAAATGGATGGTCAAAGCTAGAGAGTCAAAATTTAGAGAGCCTGTCTATTTTCCCAAATAATCTGAAGAGCTTTTTAGAATTTTTTCGACATAGTCGGAAAGACTCTTATTTTATGTCCAGTCTGTCTTTTAAAAGAAGGCTAGACTCACTTTCAAGGATAACCTAAGTATCCTTTTGGGATGGTCAATACGATCATCTTGTTTTTACGTATCTCAACCATCCACGGAAGAGCAAATGACCCGTCGTGGAGGGCTAACCTGATTAGTTACCGTTGGCGTGCTTATTGAAAATGATTAAATATGTGAGTCAAATTTTCAGAACAAATAATAAATGTGAAGTGCATAAAAATATTAGGAATTACTGTTAATTTATATTTAATATAAGAGATATTCCTTTCTCTAAAATTAAAATAATTCGTTCATTTTGAAGAAGAAAATATAATAAATAATTTAAATTTCACTTCACAAGTCTTTCTTGCAAGCAAAAAATTATTTGGGATAACTTTACTCTTATTAGTTGCTGTATGCAATTGCTTTTCACATTAAATCATTTCAAATATGCGCGCCAAACCAACCAAGCCGGTTGTCGATGCGAAGCATGCAGTGGAAAGGATAGGAGAGTTGGGATCATGGTGGGTTGCATCATGATTATGATCACCGTGTTCAAAGCATTTTCGGAGTAACTGAATAGCATTAAGCCGTTCAGCGTCACATTTGCTGTTTATTAAACTTAAACATATTTTTAACAAGTTTAAAATGCTT
>JAUELO010000179.1:25362132-25373603 GCA_032357855.1 Amphibolips quercusostensackenii | reverse complement strand
TATAGTGAGAAAGTATAAGTTATATAAAAACTTGGATTTTGCCGTCTGCATCAAATCTTTATGTTATGATACCCCCTGATACATAAAACAGATTTAAAAAAAAGTCTTTTCATATGTGTCTGCATGTGTGTCTATGCCCGTCTGTATGCTGTAGGCCCGATGATACTCAGTGTCGACCTAACCCCACGCGTCAATTTTGTATATATTTATCCGAAAAACATTCAAAATCATCACAAAATTGAAATTCAAAAAGATATTTATGTTCAGCGCTCCGTTTACGTAAGGCGAATAAACTTATTTTCAGTGAACGTTTATTTACAAAAAAAACACAATTTTCCACAATTCATGCCGAATGCCACGAAACACTATCGAGTATATTGGGACACTAGGGCACGTTTTTTGTTAAAGTTCAAAAAATCAAGTTCACAAAGTTTATATTTTTCTTTAAAGAATCAACTGTCAGTTTAGCCCCACTATCAGCATACTCTCACTGATAGCCTCATTTTCCTCTACTTTGTTAAAGCAACCTTTAATAATTATTTTATACGAGGAACTAAGTCATGCCTCTCTAGCATTTAATAACCGAACCCTAGAGAATAAATTTTTTATTCATCCGGGGAGAATAATCTAAAGATTTACGCGTTAGCTTCTTCAAGAAAATGAGAAGGCCTTTGAAATCACCGAAGATAATTCACACGAAGCTCTAACGAAACGAAGCCATTCACTTGGTTGGCTCCGCTTGCACAGCAATAATTCATCATTTATATTTCCTGCAACGATCACGCGATTTGCGTCTATGTATAACATCGAGTATCAATAATGTATGGGTGTAACGTTTTATTCGAGGACTTCCTATTATGCCACTCCTCCTATTTTCGCATGCAAGATAAATCGTCCGCTTATGGATTTTCAATCGGGCCCGCACAGAGCGCGCATAATGTGCGTGCAATCCTCTTTTTACTAAACGATGTTTGTACTTATCGGACATGTACCGGCGACATCTGTTCTCCCTCGAGGATGATAAATAACACTGTGGAAACGTAATTTCAAACCGAGATAAAAAGTTAATCATTTCATAACTAAGTTCAGGGGAAACCAACTGTAATACGAATAAAGCGAGCAGATACTGAATTAATCAGTGTGTGCTCTAATTTTGTCATTAACCATGTCAAGTGATTCCTGAGAACTTAAAATGACGGAAATTGCTATTTCAAGAACGTCAAATTTTGAACGTGATTAAATATTCACTGTTGATCGCAATCTGTCTCCCGATCTTATGAATATTAATTTCTCGGTAAATAATTATAGCAAACCCTTAGACGGAAAATTACAGAAAAAAATTGCATCTTTTAAGAGAAGAGACAAATTTTTCAACAAAAAATTGAAATTTTTAACCAAATACTTCAATATACTAACAAAAAAAAGAATAAATTTTGACCAAAAAAAATTGCATTTTTTACCAAATAATTGAATGTTTGAAAAAAAGGTGAATTTTCTACCAAAGGAGATAAATTTTGAACAAAGGGGTTCAGTTTTTCAAATAGAAAGTCATATTTTTTTAAAAACACTTGACTCATCAGCCGAAGTAGATGAATTTTTAATCCATAAAATAATTTTCAACAAAGAAAGATGAATTTTTAACTGAATGATGAAACTTTGGATTAAAAGAGAATTATTTCAAACAAAAAAGTTTAGTTGCAAAGTAAAAAGTTAAAAATTTCAAAAATATTTAGACATATAAGCTAAAAAAGGAGATTTTTTAACGAAAAAATTAATATTAACCAGAATAGATGAATTTTCAAGGCGATAGTAAGACTTTTAAGCGAAAAAGATGATTTTTTTAACAAAAGAGTTGATTTTCAAACAAAAATTAATTTTTTGTAAAGAAATATGATTTTTTAACTGAGTATCAAAATTTTTAAACAGAGAAAATAAATGTTGAATACAAGTATTAAATTTTTAATCAAATAGTGGAATTCTTAACATTCTAAGATAAAATGTTCAAAGAAAAAAAAAGGAAATTTTTATTAAAAATGTTGAATTTTCATAACGGAAATACTAATTTTTAACACAAAGTTGAATTTCACCTAAAGAGACAAATTTCCAACGCAAATGTTTAATTTTCAAGGTGAATAAAATATTGATTTTTGATCGAAAAATTAATTTTAATCAAATAAATGAATCTTAAAAAAAAACGTTAAATCGTTAACCAAATCAGGTTAGCAGAAAAAAGACGAATTTTCAACAAAAGATTTGAAAATTTAGTGGAAAAACAAAAATTTTCAGAAAACATTTAACTTTTGAGTGAAAAAAAAATATTTTAACGAGGAAACTAAATTTTCAACTGGGATACATGGATTTTTTGCTAAATGCTTGAAGTTTTTATCAACAAAAACTTTGAACCCAAAAATATGAATTCTTAATAAAAAAGTTAATTTTTAAGCTAAGAGGTTAATTTTTCACTAAAACAGTTAAATTAATAAACCAAAAAGATAAATATTCAAACAAATGATAAAATTTTCAGACAAGTTGTTAAATTTTTAACCAATTAAGATTGATTTTCAATTGGGGATTTAATTGTTTTTTTTTTAACCAAAAAATATTAACATTTGTAAAAAAAGACAGTTCCATCTGGAAAAAGAGTGTTTTACAAAAAAGATTACTTTCTAACAAAAACAGACTAAACTTTTAAAACGTAAATTTCAAAAAAAACAGTTGTATTTCCAAAAAAAAAATTATTTAAAGCAAAATAGTTGAATTTATCACGAAAGAGATGAATCTTCAATAGGGTGGTCCTAAAATGCATTGGAATTTTTTTAAAAATTGTCATGCACATCGCCTGAATTTTTTTTTTTGATTATGGAGTACGAAAAAAATAGCCATAAATTATAATTCAAATATAACGTTTTGAATGTGACCGTATAGGTCAGTTTAATAGGGTCCCCAAAAAATCCCATAAGTGAAAAAATAGTTTTTGAAAGTTTTTGGCAATAATAATAATTTTTTCGCGCTTTTTCAACGCAACTTGTTTTTAATATATGAAATACTATTAATTACCAACAATAAGATTTATAAATCTGTTTTTTCAAATAACTTATTATTGTTTTCAGTAATTTTATCTTAAAATAGAGAAAAAAGGTCGCAATTCTTTGAAAAATGTTCTATTTTTTGTACAATGGTTAATTAGAGTAAAGTAAAAGTCAAATATTAAAAAAAACCTAATTGTTCAAATAACTTTGATTATTGTGAATAATATTGTCTATAAATAATCCTAAATATTGTGATTTTCTCTGAAAATGAAAAATGTTTATTTATTTTTCACTTTGAGAGAACTAATAATTAATGTTATTAAGCAAGAATGATGGTTTAAACAAATTATTATTGTTCATAACTACTTTCGTCTGTATTATCATCAGATAGTTGCGGTTTTTTACTGAAATTTTCAACTTTTTACTCTTTTATTACTCTTTTTTTACTCAGTAAAGTAGTAAATAGGCAAGTTAACAAACACAGTTGTTTGAGCAAATAATTATTTTTGATAATTATCTTCTCTTGGAAAAGTGCCACAAAATTGCGATTTTTCCCGAAACGCTTGAATTTGCTTTGTTTTTTTAGTAATAAACAAATATAAAATATACAGAATCATTCTTTAATCAATCTTTTTTTTTAAATACATATTTTTCTGAAATAAAACTGTTCCTTAGAATATTTTTAAAATTTTCTAAATGGATCATATTGAATGTGAATTTTCCTTGAAGTAGTTACTGAAAGCCTTTTTGTTGAAGTTGATTCTAATATTTATTATTTGATCTTAACTAAAAAGTCAAAGAAAATATGAAAATTTTAGAACTTCAAATTTCCAAAACGCAACTTTCTAACATTATTAAAAAAGATAGATATAAACATTAAGAGAATTTGCAAAAAATTTTTTTGTGAAATTTTATTTATTCTTATGACACTCGTAGTAAAAAGTAGACAAAAAGTTTAAAATTAGAGAAAATTTCTCAGCTTTTTATCAATTTTTTAAGAAAGGATTGTTATAAACAACGATTCTATTTTAAACAACTATGTGTATTAACTTGCATTACTTATAACTTCACTCTGAGTAAAAACTGTGTATGAAGGGCGAAATTTCAGAAGAAGCCGCCACTGTCTAGCATTAATAAAGAAGATGATTGCTATTATTAATAATAATTTGTTTGTCTGATTATTTTTGCTTGATTAAATTAATTATGAGCTCAGTCCAAGTGGAAAGTAGTAAAATGAATGAAAAATTAAAAAACCGTCACTTCCTAACATTATCCGAAATAAATATTATTAAAAATAATAATAAATTGTTAAAAAATTAATTTTGATAATTCCTTTCTATTATAAACCTTACTCTAATTTAAAATTGGACAAAGAGTGGTCACTTTAAAAAAAACTAAAATTTTCTAGCATTATTTTAAAAGAATATTATAAACAATAATAACCAATTGATTTAACAATTTTGTTTGTTGAAATTGATATACTATTACCTCACTCTAGTTACGAATTAGGTAAAAAGTGAAATTTTTTTGGAAAAGCCGCGATTTTGGAAAGCTATTCGTAGAGAAAATTGCTTAAAACAATAACGAATTGTTTAAACAATGTATTTAAACATCTAATTATCAGTATAGAGTAGCACTTTATGTATTGGAAACGATTTGTTTTTAAAAAACCGCCAAAAAATTATAATTAGCGTCAAAATCTCGCAAAATCCATTTTTTCACTAATAGGATTTCTTGGATCCCTATAAAACAGAATTATCATTAACTCAATTTACCTAATATTGACGTTTCTGAATGAAATTTATTAAAATGTCTTTTTTTCTTATAAAAGGTACGTGTTAAAACTCACAGGGCTTGCGCCACCTACAAATATAATTTTTTTTTAAATGAAAACAATAGAATTATTCTTTGTGAATTCAAACATAAAAGAAGACATCTTCACACAAAAAAATAGTAGACTTTCAAATTAAAAAGAATAAACTTGAACCAAAAATATTTAATTTTACACTCGACTGAAATGGCCATCTTTTGACCCTCAAAATAGGGACGAAATAAGCATACATTCCTCACAAACTGCATTTGCGGGGTAAAAGTAAAATTAACGGAGCTAGTGTAAAATTTGCGGGGCAAAAGTAAAATTGATATTTTTTTTTTACAATTTTTCTTCACATGAATATGTTTTAGGCACGGGGGTTTGGCGAAAATCGACACGAAAAAATCGTCACGAAAAGACTGAAAAGGTGAAAAGGAAAGAGGGGAAAAGGAAAGAGCAAGCGGGGAGAAGCAAAGGAAAAAAGGGTAATGAAAAAAAGGAAAGGGAGAATTGAAAAGATGAAATCATGAAAGGAGAAAAGTGGAAAAGGGAAGGGGGTAAATAGGAAAAGGGAAAAAGGCAATATGAAATAAAAAAAGGGGAAATAGAAAGGAGGAAAGGGGCAAAGTGGAAAAGTGGAAAAGAAAAAAAAGGAAAGATTAAAGTGAAAGAGAAAGGGAAAAAGAGAAAAGTGAGAGAGGGACGGGGTCAAAGGAGAAAGAGAAAGGGAAAAGGAGGATAGGGCAAAAGTGGCTGAGAAAAAAGAAAAATGTGAAAGGGAAAGAATAAAAAAGGAAAGGCAAACAGGAAAAAAGGAAATGAAATATGAAAAGGGGAAACTGAAAAGGAGACATGAGGAAAGGGAATAGGTAAGTGGAAAAAGAGAAAAGGGGTAAAGGGAAAAAGAGAAAAAGGGCACAGGGAAAAGGGAAAGGGCAAGAGTAAAGGGGCAAAAGGAAAAGTAAAAAAGCGCCAAAAAAAGGATAATAGGTTAAGGAAAAAAGAAATCAGAAAAAGGGGAAATGTGGAAGAGGAAAATGGGAAAACAGAAAAAGAGGAAACGGATAAAGGGAGAAGAAAAAGAAAAAAGTTAAAATTGTAAAAGGAATAAGAAAGGGGGAAAGAGGGAAAGAGGCAAGAGGAAAAGAAAAGTGGGAAAGAGGTGAGGAGAAATAGGAAAGGGTAAAGCGAAAAGGGGTAAAGTGAAAAGAGGACAGGGAAAAAAGGAAAGAGGGAATAGTTAAGAGAGGCAAAGAGAAAAGGCAAAGGGGAGAAATAGGAATGGAAAGAGGGAAAGAAGGAATTAAAAAGATAAAATGGAAAAATGAGAACAAAGGGCAAGGTGTTAAGAGGAAAAGAAGGTAACGCGAAAGGGAAAGGGGAAAAGAGAAAAGTGAAAAGAACACAGGGTAAAGAGGAGAGGGAAAGAGAAAGAAGAAACAGGGCCAAAGAGGATGAGAAAAAGGAAAAGGGCAAGAGGAAAGGAAAAAAAGGAAAGGATAAAATAAGAAATGGCCAAAAAAAAGGGAAATGTGTAAAGGAAAAAAGAAGGAAGGAAAAAGGAGAAGCGGAAAAGTGAGAGAGAAAATTTGAAGAAAGAAAAAGGATGAAGTGAAAAGAAAAAGGGGAAAGCAGGAATTGGTAAACGAAAATAGGGAAGGAGAAAAGTGGTAAGGAAGAAATAAAAAGGGTTGAACCAAAAAGGGGAATAGGACAAAAAAGGCGTTAGATGAGAAAGGGACAAGAAAAAGGGGGAAAGGGAATAGTAAAAACAGGCAAAGGGGAAAGAAAATAATAAAAAAAGCAAAGGGAAGAGGGGAAAGGGAAAATAGAATAGAGGAAAAATGGGGAAATAGGGGATTGGAAAGGGTAAATTAGAAAACGATCAAATGGGGTCAAGGAAAAGAGGAAAGGGGAAAGAAAACGGGACAAGGTTTGGAAGAAAAATCAGAAAGGTTAGAGCGGAATAGGGAAATGCAAAAGGGAAAGAGCAATGCAAAATAAGAAGGGAAAAAGGGGGAAATGTGCAAAGGAGAAATAGAAAAGGGTAAAAGGAAAAAGAAAAAAGTGAAAAGGACACAGGGTAAGAGGAAAAGGAAAAGAGAAAAAAAGGACAGGGCGAAAAGCGGATCAGAGAAAGGAAAAAAACAAGAGAAAAGAAAAAAGGGAAAAGGGAAAAATGGCAAAGAAAAAAGGGAAATGTGTAGAGGAAAAAAAGAAGTGACAAAGAAAAAGAGAAAATGTGGAAGGGGAAATGGGTTAAAGAGGAAAAGGATTGAGGAAGAAGCAGAAAGGGGAAAGCTTCAAAATTGGTAAAAGGAAGTAAGAAAGGGAAAAAAAGTTAAAAAGAAATAGCAAAGGTTTAAGCAAAAGGGGAAAGGGGAAAAAGGTTCAGTGGAAAAGCGGACAGGGGAAAATGGGAAAGGGAATATTAAAAACAGGCAAAGGGAAAAGAGAATGGTAAAAAGAGGCAAAGGGCAAAGGGGAAAAAGGGACAATGGAATAGGGGAAATAAAAATGGGAAAAGAGGGAATTGAAAAGGGGAAAACTAATGAAGGGGATGAAAGAGGAAAGGTGGAAGGAAAATGGACAAAGGGAAAAGAGAAATGGGAAAATTTGAAGCGGAATAGGGAAATTGGGAAAGGGGAAGGAGAAACAGAAAAAGTGGAAAGGTAAAAAGGGAAAAGAGGCTCTGAGTCGATCAGAAACCGAGCCGCGTACAAAGCTATATAAAAATGCGTCGGACTCGCTTTTCAGGGCCAAAAGGTGGCCACGGTCGAGAATGGAATAAAATATCATATGCAACACGGCACGTTTTGACAATTTTTATTTTTTATTTAGCTAATATGTCTTAATCGCTCGCAAAGATTAATCTCGGGTATAAAATCACGTAAGTTAGTTGCCTTTGATTTCAAAAGGGAAATATAATATATCATGATCAGAGCTTGGATTTTCTGATCAATTAGCAGTTAAAGCCAGACTAAGTGTCTGTCGTGCGGGGTTAAACTTTCTGAGAGTAAAGTTACATCGCCCGCGATTTGTTAAGCCAAGCCATCGATATCTCATCGATTATTCGCTTGTGCAAACTCGTAATCTGCTACGTCTCATCATAAGATCCCCAGAAGAGATAATTTTATAATTAGCTTAGGATGATACATAGTAGAAGTTCCTATTACTCTCTTTGAGGTAATTCAGAAACAGAGTAATTTTTCATAAAAATTGAGGAAAAATTGTTTTTAATAAAATTGTGTCAAAATTTATTGCGTTTTTAACAAAATAGTTAAAAACTAAGCAAAAAATATTAATTTTTAATGAAAGATTTGTGTGTTTCAAGACAAAAAGTCATATATTTTGTTGCTGCAAATTTAAACCTGTCAAGATATATTTTCAACAGGAAAATTAGGTTTTCAACCAAAAACTTTTTCACCAAAAAAGATGCATTCTTAAAATAAGAGAACAAATTTTTAACAAAGCGGTATAATTGTTTAACAAAAATAAAGAATTTTCAACAAAATAGTCAAATTTTTAAGAAAGTAATAGAATTTTTTACTCGAAAAGTCAAATTTGTACTTAAAAATTAAATTTGTAACAAAAAAGTTTAATTCAAACATGAAAAAATGAATTCCTAATCCAAAAGGACGAATTTTTCATATGAAAAGACGAATTTTTAACAAAATAGTTTAATTTTTAACTAAATGATCAAAATTTTAACGAAAAAAAAGATTAAACATCAACCAAAGAGACGTTAATTGTCAACTACATCGTTAAATTTTCAAACCAATATAACGTACTTTGTACAAAACAGTTGAATTTTTAACAAATAAACTTTCTACAAAAAATAAGAATTTTCACTACAACAGAACAAAATTTCTGTAACAAAAAAAAATGTTTAATGAAACGATTGAATTTTAATTAAATACGTGAATTTTCAACCATATGCTACAATTAAAAAATAAATAAATTTGAGTTGAATTTTTTAATTTTTTAGAGTTGAATTTTTAACTAAAAATCATTAATTTTTAACCAAAATACAAATTTTCAACAAAATATGGAAATTTTAAATTGAAAAGATGGATTTTTTAGAAGACAGTTGAATTTACAAACAAGGTAGACAAATTTTTAATCACCAGAGACAACATTTTTATGAACAAATTTTTTTAAAATATATGTATTTAAATATTTAAATGAATAGTTCATTATTTAGCGCAAAAAAATAAAATTTTAACTAAAAACGTCGAATTTGGTAATAAGAATTTGAGTTTCAGGTGCAAATTGAAAATTTTCACAAAAAAAGTCTATTTTTAACGGAAATAGATGAATTTTAAACCAAATAGTCGAATTTTTAAAGAAAAAAAAAGAAATTTTAGCCAAATAGTTGACCTATGAAACAAAATAGATACATTTTTAACATCAAGTTAAACTTTTATTCAACATTTTTAATTTTTTAAAAAAAGTTTGAATAAAACCAAAAAAAGATAGATTTTCAGCGGAAGATTTGTGCGTTTCAAAACAAAAATTAAAATGTTTTGTTGTTGAAGATTTACACCGTCAATACAAATTTATAAGAAAACAGTTCATTCTTTAAACGAATAAATTAATTCTTAAGCAAAACGGTTGAATTTTCATCAAAATAACTTAATTTTTAACGAAAAAGTTGAAGTTTTGACTCGAAAAATTGAATTTTTACACAAAACAGTGAAATTTGATCCAAAAAAGATGAATTCTCAATCCAAAAGTACAAATTTTTTTATAGAAAAAGACTAATTTTTACAAAATATTTGTATTTTTAACTAAATTATCAAATTTTTAAAAAACAAGAATTAACTTGAACCAAAAACACTTGCTTTTTAAACAAAATATTTAGAAACAGCGAAAAAGATTTCAAGTCGAAAAAGATTGCATCTTTAGGAAAGCGTCTAAATTCAAGAAAAATATGAATTTTTGAAAAAAGATTTGGATTTTTGATTTAAAAATTGAAATATACAACAAAAAGTTACATTTAAACCACAAAAAGTAAATTCTTAATCCGAAAGAACGAATTTTCCATAGAAAAAGATTAATTTTCCACGAAATAGTTGAATTTCCAAACAAATAGACAAATTTTTAAACAAAAAAGATTGAACCTAAATTAAAAACACTTGTATTCTTAACGAAAAAGCTAAATTATCAAGCCAAAAAGATAAATTTTTGACGAAACAGTTAAATTTGTATCCGAGAACTTTTCCTAAGAAAAGATGAATTTTCATTTCAACAGAAAGAGTTTTTTATTCACAATGATAAATTTTCAACAAACAGTTAAATTTTTGACTATAAAAGATAATTTTTAAATCAAATAGCTTAATTTTCAACAAAATTAATCAACTTTCAGCAAAAAAGTTTTATTTATCTAAAATGCAACTTGAAACAGCTTAATCAACAAATAACTAAAACAGACATATTTATATTGAAAAAATGTTGAATTTTTTAACAAAAAAGTCCGTTTTCAAAAAATAGATAAATTTTTAATTAAAAACGATAAATTCTTGATTAAAAATAAAACAATTTAATTTTGCAGTTCCTAGTGTTGTCTTTCAACACAAAAAATTCAAATTTTCAACAAAATAGCTAAACTTTTAACGGAATATTTGATCATTTCACACAAAAATATAAATCTTAATTCAAAAACGTCGATTTTGATAGAAAATATTCAAATTTTAAGTGGAAAAAAAATTTTTCACAAAAAATTTAATTTTCAACCAAGATAGATGAATTTTAAACCAAACGGTAGAATCTTTAAATGAAAAAATTTATTTTAACGAAATAGTTTAACTATCAATTTGAATCAAATGAACGAATTTTCACAAAAATAATTGAATTTTCAACCAAGAAAAATTTTATGGTCAAAAAGACAAATTTGTCTAAGATTTTGAATTTTCAAGCCTAAAAGACGAATTTTTCACAAAACAGTTGAAATTTCAACCTTAAAGTACAAATTTCTTTAGAAAAAAGTTAGTTCCTAACAAAACAGTTAAGATTTTCAAAAAATTGTCAAACTTCCGAGAAAACAAGCTACATTTCTAGAAAACAGATGAACTTTTAAGCCAAAAATATAATTTTTTGACCAAACAATTGCATTTTTAACCATAAAAATCAGTTTTTAGTTACAAACTATACTTTCCAATACAAAAAAAATTAGAAATTTTATCTAAAAAAATTGGTCTTTAACAAAATAATTAAATTTTCAGCTAACAGAGATGAATTCTCTGCCAAAAATAGAAAATTAAATTTCTAGTTTCAAGCTTTCATTTTCAATCCAAAAATTCAAATTTTTTACCAAATAGATAATTTTTAAATTAAATATTCGGTCATTAGAGACAAAAAGGTTGATTTTCATCTAAGATAGTCGAATTCGGTAGAAAATATTTAACTATTAGTCAGAAAAAGAAAAATTTTCGACAAAATAGTTAATTTCAATCAATATAGTTAAATCTTCAACAAAAAAATTAATTTTTGACAAAATAATTACAAATGTTGAATTTTGAAGCCTCAAAGACTAATTTTTCACACAAAAGTTGAACTATCAACCCCAAAATATAAATTTTTAACAAAAAGTTAGCATGAATTTTTGTCCAAAATATTACATTTTTAAC
>JAUELO010000179.1:25294258-25314224 GCA_032357855.1 Amphibolips quercusostensackenii | reverse complement strand
ACTTACCGCGGTCTCCCCTATTTGCTCGGCTACATACTGCCTGTATAACGAGTTTTATGAGTTGTGTAAGATAAGTGTGAGCTGAATGAGAAAGAAATGAGTTATAAAGCACGACAGTCTACTTACGGGTAAAATAAACTGACGCTAACTTAAAGACGATGATGTTTTATTTTCTGAGGAACTTTGTTTGCGTTGTCTTAGTAATTCTGTTTAGATGTATACTTCTTCCGGTGATAGGTGATAACCAAACTCGTGATATGGTGAAGTGGTTAGATTTGCTTCTTATCCATTATTGAATAGCTAATTGTTTTTTAATAAAAGTTTATCTTACTGCAATAGACTATTTTTATTTAAATCAAGTTGAATATTTCATTTTAGCCATTTTTTCTTATAAAAAAATTCCTAATGCATTTTTTAGTCAACTAAGAGTTGAAAAAGCCCATCGCGGTTCACGCAACGTGGGTGTACTTGAAAAAAGTTTTTCTTTATGAAAGCTGAAAAGCGAATCTTATTTCTTGAGCACATAGCAAGTTTGGTAATTACCTATCACAATATCAATAATCTTGTAAGCTTTTTCCCTTAAGCCTTTATTTCTTAGAATGGAATTCATTACAGAGCAATATCTGCCTCCTTGCCTGCAACGTACTCAGATATTTCCGGTGGAACTGCTTCTCTTTTAAGAAAATCGTTATTGGTAGATTCTTTTCCGTTCTCTTAAACTTTTTACTTTCATTTTATAGAAGTTTCAAGAGTTTGATGAAAGAAAAGAAAACTTGCGGATTGAAGAAAAAGAATGACGCTAAAAATTCATTTAAAAACTACTGCAATTTTTTTATTATATTTTTTAAATTTTACTCGCTAAAAGATGAGCAACAATTAAATCCAATTTTCGACAATTGATTTAAGGTCATAATACCGGGAAAAATATTGAATTATATTTCATTGTAGGATGTTTCATGGTTACTGTAAGACAGATAAAGATCCAAAAGTTCATTTTTAGGACTACTCTATTCTCCAGTGAAAATAATCCTACATAACGTTCATTAATTTTGCAGAAAATGTTATACAGAAAGTCTTTTTCTGTTTGGCCATCATACCCAAACTTTTTATCGAGACATTTCAACCACTTCTTGTACTCGAATAGTGTAATTACTCGAAATAATTGCAGCATCATCGAATTAAACGTCGCGTGTTCACAAAAGTTGTCTCGAGTGAATTAAAAGGCGAACCAGGAAGAGTTTGTATCGTGTGGGGTGTTTTTATTATGAGCAAGGCGCACTTTGCGCGAAGCACTGTGGAGCAATTAGGTGCCTACCCGGAGAGGCGCAGAAAACGTGGTGAACGAAAACACCTGTTTTATACTTTTTCTCAGCTCATCCATCCTAGGTAAGAACTATGAGTGTCAGGGCTGAGTCTCGGTTTTCGTAGCGATAACGGATTGTCTTTTCATCCATTTTGTCATTTTGGACGACACATCATATACGAAATGAACAAAGGCTGTACGAAACGAGAACAGCAAAGAGAAGCACTCCCTATTTTTAACCCTTCTTGTCACGAATTTTCTCAAAGTCAAAATAAAAGCAAAATCAATTGTTAGCAGGTACTATAAGAGTTTCTGCAACTTCTCCAATAAGGAGGATTATTAGTGAATCAGTGAATTAATTTAGTACAACTTATTCTTTCCTCATTTAGAAAAAAAAACATCTAGCCTTCGGAATTATTTGAGAAATGCAAAATAGTGTCAATTGTGGACAAATTTTAGAAAAATAGTAGTTACACAGCGTCATCCAAGTTTTTGAAATGTTAAATCAAGGGGTCAACAATTTCTTTAAGATTGTATTACAATACACATCCCCCATTAAGTTGCGTGTATGCCTTTCGAGTCTCTAAACAAAAAACCTTTAAAAAAATTATGAAAAACTTATAAATCTTTTTTAAAACCTTAAAATCTGTACAAATACCCTAATATCTTATAATTTCTTATATAATCCTATGAATCCCTTACATGCGGTAACATCTCTGGAAATCTTTAATGTCCCTGATATCAGTAGAAATCCTTATATATCAATAAGTTTTTTGAAATCTATTAAAATCGTTATGAATTTTTAGAATCTATAAAATGTTGTGAAATCCCCAAGATCGCTTGAATTGCTGAACATCAAGAAATCTTGAAAATATTTTCAGACTCCTTTCAAAATGCTTAAATCTTTAAAAACCTCCAAAACCTTATAAAATCCAATGCGATCCGCCGAAATCCCAAGAAGTCCCTAAAAATTTAATTCCATTTTATTAACTGACTTAAGTCTCTACAAATTCTTTGAAATTTCCTAAAATTTCTTTAATTCTCTAAATTACTTGCTATCGTTGATACCCTTTTAAAATCACTGACAATTTTTTGTAATTTTGTAAAATACACTAAAATGTTTCAAATCTTTGAAAATTGAACAAAATTGTCTAAATCTTCAGAGTCCTTGGTAATGATATAAACTAGACATTTTAGTAAAATCCCACAAAACTTTTAAGATACTTTCAAGTTTCGTAAATTAGCTTACAATTTGTAATATATCATAACATTTCTTTAAAGTTTGTAAAAATTTCGTGATTAGATGAAACTTCTTGAAACCTTTGGAAATTTCTTGAAATATTTCATGCTCTCTGGAATAATTTTGAAACCTTTTTAAAAATTTTAAAAGGATTAAAACGTTATAAAATACTATTAACTAGCTAAAATTAGTAATAATGCTTTCAAGCTCCTCAAAATTTCTTAAAATGTTTGAAATTTTGTTAAACTTTCAGCAATTCCTTGAAATTCTTTGAACTTCTCAAAAGCCTTTAAATCTCGTAAAATCTCTGTAATTTTTTTTAAATCCCGTCCAACATCAAAAAATCTTTAAAATCTTTTAATTTTTTTTCAAAATATTCAAATCTTTAAAATCCGCTAAGACCTTATAAAACCTAATGCAATCCGTAAAAGCCCTTACATGTCCCTTTCAAATTTATTTCATTTTATTACATCCTGAAGGTTTCTAGAAATTCCATGAAACTCCCTGAAATCTTTTCAAATTTTTTAATTAAAAATTTTTTTTTCTTATTTAGTAAAATAAAGTGAAACCTTTCAAATCCCTTGAATTCAATTAAATTAATAAATCTTTAAAGTCCTTGGTGATTCGATAAAATCAAGTAAAGGAAGTAACATCCATAGAAACCCCTTAAAAATTCTTTGGTTTCTCGCAAATTATTTTAATTTATAATATCCGTTATGCTTGCTTCAAAAATTTTAAAATACTTTAAAATTAGACAAAATTTGTTGCAAATCACTAAGAACTTTAAAATTTTTTTAATTTTTTGAAATACCTTGAAATATTTTAGAAGACTCTAAAAACATTAAAACCTAATAGAATAGTTTTGAGTCGTTGAAATGATTTAATTTTTTGCAAGCTCTTGTAAATCTTTTTAAATCTTTGACGTCATTATAAATTTTTAGAAATTTGTAAAAAATGTCAAAAATTGAATGAAATTTTATAAATCTTTAAAGGCCTTGGTGATCTTATAATCGCGTAAGTAGTACAATTGCTACAAATTCTCTAAAATACCTTGAAAGCTTCTAAAAGAATCTAAAAGCATTAAAACCTCATAAAATTTTCTTGAATCGCTGAAATTGATTAAAATTTTTCAACCAACTTGAAATTTTTTAAAATCTCTAAACTCTGGTTGATTTTTTAAAAGTTACTTTAAATTTTGAAACTAAATGAAATATTATGAATCTATAAAGTCTTTGGTAATCACATGAAATCGCGTGAGTAGTACCATTCCAACAAATCCCTTAAAATTATTTTAAATTCTGTAAATTCTTTTAAAATTTAGAATATATCTTGAATTTTCTTTCAGAATCAAAAAAAGAAAACTTTCATATAAAACAAAACTTTTTCAAGTCTCTTAAGATCTCTTTCAATTTTTCTAAATACCTTGGAATCTCTTCAAATAATACAAAACTTTAAAAAAATTTCTACCTCATAGAATAGTTTCAGGTTGCTAAAGTGAATTGAAAAAACCTTTAATGCTTTTTAAAATCTAGTGAAACTTTAGAAATCTCGTCAAATTTTTATGAATTTTTATGAATTAAAAAATTTTTTTTTTCGAAATCTAATGAAATTTTATGAATCTGCAAAGTTTTTGGATATTCTATAAAATCACGTGAGTAGTGCTATTCCATTAAATTCCCTAAAATACTTAAAAATTCTAGTGACATAAAGCTTCATGAAATTCCTTGAAATTCTGTTAAATACCTTGGAATTCTTTAAAAGACTCTGAAAGCATTAGAACCTTAGAGATATCAGTTAAAATCCTTTGAAGCTTCCAAAAATATTGTTAAATTTTTATATATTTTTTTTTTAATCTTTCAAAATCTAACAAATATTGATAATTCTTAAAAGTCCTTAGTGATCCTATAAAATCGCGTGAGTAGTATCATCCCTACAAATTCCTTAAAATACTTTGAAATTCCAAAATTCTCTTGAAATATGGAATATTATTTAAAATTTCTTAAGAAATTTTAGATTCTTATAAATGAGAAAACTTCTTGAAATCTCTCAAAATTGAGATTCTCTGAACCTTGAAATCATGGTAGTACCATCGCTACAAGTTCCTTAGAATACTTTAAAATTTCGTAAAATAGCTTGAAATTCAAAATATTTCTTAAAATTTCTTAAGAAAGTTTGAAATCTTTTAAATAAGATGAAACTTCTTGGAATCTTTTAGAATCCCTTAAAACTCTCTCAAATACTTTGCAATATTTTAAAAGACTCTAAATGCATTAAAAATTTATAGAATAGTTTTAATTCGCCTTGATCATTTAAAATCCTTCAAGGCTCATTTGTATCTGTTAAAATCTTTTAAACTTCCCTTAATTTTAAGAAATTTTTCAAAATTCAATACAATTTTATAAATCATTAAAGTCCTTGGTGACGCTATCAACTCACTCAGGTAGTGCCATCCCTACAAGACCTGTAAAATACTTGAAAATTCTGTAAATTTTCTTGAAATGTGAAATATTTAAATTTTTTAAATTTTGAAACCTTTTAAATATAGCAAAACTTTTTGAAATCTCTTAAAATACCTGGAAATTCCCTTAAATTCTTCTGAATCTTTTACAAGACTCTAAAAGCTATAAAATCTCAGATAATAAATTAAAGTGGCTGAAATCAGTTAAAGTTTTTGTAAACTCCTCAAAATCTGTTAAAGTATTTAAAACTTTGTTAAATTTTTTGAATTTTTCATCACTGTTTCAAAATGTAATAGAATTTCATCAATCTTTTAAGTCCTTACTGATCCTAGAAACTCGCGTGATTAGTACCATCGCTACAAATCCCATTAAACATTTTAAAATTCCGTAAATTCTCTTAAAGTTTAAAACATTTCTTAAAATTTCTTCAAAAATTTAAAAAATTCTAAATAAGGTGAAACTTTTTAAAATCTCCTAAGATCCCTTCAAATTATCTCAAGTACCTCGGAAACTTTTAAATTATGTAAGCGCATCAAAATCCCATACAATAGTTTTAAGTCGCTGAAATTAATTGAAATTCATCAAAGCCTATATAAATCACGTTATATTTTTGAAAATGGTAACATTTTTTTTTAAATATAATAAAATTTCATAAATCTCTGGAGTGCTTGGTGATCCTATAAAAACGCGTGAGTAGTGCTATCCCCACAAATCCCCGAAAATACTCTAAAATCCCGTTAATTCTCTTAAAATTTGGAACCTTCTTAAAAAATTATTATTTAAAAATTTTGAAAACTTCAAAATAAGAGAAAACTATTTGAAATCTCTTAAAATCCCTTAGAATTCTCGTAAGTACCTTAAAATCCTTTCAAAATCAGAAAGCATTAAAACCTCATAGAATAGTTTCAAGTTTCTAAAATCAGTGGAAATCCTATAAAGCTTTATAAAGTCTGTTAATTTTCTGAAATCTCGTTAAATTTTTTTTTTTTTTTTTTTGACATCTAATAAAATTTTATACATCTCTAAAGTCCTTGGCGATCATATAAAATCGTGTGAGTAGTACATTCCATGCATGTCCCTCAAAATACTCTGAAATTTCATGAATTCTATTGAAAATTGAAATAATTCTAAAATGTTTCTACAACAATTAAAAAAACTTTCAAATGAGAAGAAACTTCTTGAAATCTCCTAAAATCCCTTGAAACTCCGCTAAATACCTTGGAATCTTTTGACAGACTCTAAAAGCATTAAAACCTCATAGAATAGTTTCAAGTTCCTGAAATCTGATAAAATCCTTTAAAGCTTCTAGAAATTTCAATAATGAAAATAATTTTTTGTTAATTTTTCGAAATCTTATGAAATTTTATAAATTTCTAAAGTCCTAGGTGATCCTGTTGAATCGTGTAAGTAGTACCATCACTAAAAATCCCTTACAATACTTTAAAATTCCGTAAATTCTCTTGAAATTTGAAATATTTCTCAAAATTTCTTGAAAAATGTTGCAAACTCTGGAATAAGATAAACTTCTTAAAATCTTTTGGAACTTTTCGAAACACTCTGAAACACCACGAAATCTTTTAAAATACTCTGAAAGCATTAAAGCCTTATAGAATAGTTTCAATTCGCTGAAATTAATTAAAATCTTTTGAACTTTTCAAAATATTTTTAAATCTTTGAAATCTCTTCAAATTTTTGGAATTTCAAGAAATATTTTCGAAATCTCATAAAATTTTATTGATCTTTAAAGTCCCTAATGGCCCTATAAAATTGCGAAAAAAGTATCATCACTACAAGTTTCTTAGAATACTTAGAAATTTTGTAAATTCTCTTAAAATTTGGAATATTTAAAAAAAATTTTAAGCTTATAAATGAGACGCAACTTTTTGAAATCGCTTAGAATACCTTCAAAGTGGAATCCTTTAAAGTTTCTAAAAGCATTAAGACCTTAAAGGATAGTTTCAATTCGCTGAAATCATTAGAAATTCCTTTGGAGCTTCTTGAAATCTGTTAGAATCTTCAAAATCCTTTTGAATTTTTGGAAATTTTAAAAAAAACTTATGAAATTTTATAATTCTATAAAGTCCTTTGTGATTCTATAAAATCGCTTGAGTAATGATATTCCTACAAATCCCATGAAATACCTTAAAATTTCATAGATTTTTTTGAAACTTGAAATATTTCTTTTAACTTCTTAGAAATTATGGAAACTTTCAATAAAACAAAACTTTTCAAAACCTCTCAAAATCCCTTAAAATTCTCTGAATTCCTGGAAATCTCTTGAAATATAAAAAGCTCTAGAAGCATTAAAAACTTATAAAATGATTAAAGATCGCTGTAATCAAATAAAATTCTGTAAGGCTAATCGGAATCTATTTGATCTTTGAAATCTCATTAAATTTTCAGAAATTTCTTGAAATCCTTTGAAATTTTTCAAACCTTCTAAAACTTTGTTTTTGAAAATGTTAAGTATGTTATTATATTCAATCCAGCAAATTTTATTTTTAAAAATTTAAGTGCTGAAAAGTGTTAATAGTAGCATGAGTCATAGGCCTGACCATCTTCTATTTTGAAGCCTCTAACTTTTATAATAGGGTAAGGACGGGCAGCGCCGATCAATTAACTGTCAATGATTTTTAAAAAGTTAAAAACATGTGAAGCTGATACAATTCTTAATTTTTTTATTTAGAGTCCAACATTATTGTATTTTATATTTATATAGGCAATAATTACATAAATAAAACAATGATTAGATTCAATTATTTCTAACAAGCTATATTTCGTCGGTTTCGCCCCCCACCGGAGGGTTTATGCGACCTTAGCTTCGCATGAAAATCAAAACATCTGAAGATAAAAAAATAGGATGGTACGCTTCTGTTGTATTTTGTAGACTCAAAAGTAAAATATTTTAAATAATAATAGTGATATTTGTGATATAAACACTCACTTGTTGAGATTCTACTAGAAACGTACTACACGTAAATGTTTATATCGAACTAACACAAAAAACCTGTTCTACCGACCAAACTAGGAATAATATTTAATATTTTTTTGCATGTTAATTAGAAGATTAAAGGCTATTTTACACTACCGATTATTTATCGGCATAACTTATGATACGTGCACCACCTAAGCAGTTGTAAACTGTTACCCTGGTCGCGCTGGACCCCTGGTGAGGAGGCGCATGAATATCACCCGATTTCCACTTAGCATGAGTTTCATTTGATCAAAAATCAATTTAACTAATACCCACCTACTATGTGTTTATTTACCTGAATTTCCATTCTACAAATATTTCATTTCTTCGTTTTCTCACTAACTAGAATTGTGATTAGTCCGAACTATTATGTGGTCTAATTTTTAGATCAACTAATTTCCCTTTGCCAGAACATTTATTTATCCTAATATCCATTTATTCTGATTTATATTTTTCTCAATTCTTATATTACATAATTTTCATTTTTTCGAATAACCACATAACCTAATTTTTATTTGCACAAATCGTCATTTTTCATCATTTTTATCTACAATAATTCTTAGTAAAACTGAATTTTATTTATCCTAATTGTTATGTAGCATAATTTTCACTCTTTATAATTTGATTATAAAATAATTTTAATTTTTTTTTGGATAACTAGTTGCTATAAATTTTATTCGTCCTGATTTCCATTCAATCTAATTTTTGTTCTTCGGAATAATCATTTACCGTAATTTGTATTCATCCAAATTTATATTTGTCATAATCACAATTTGCTCGAACTTCTACTTGGTCTATTCTTCATTTTACCGAATTACCGTTTGGCGTGAGTTTTATCATCCCTGATTTTCATTTAACCTAATATCGATATATCCGTACTTTCAAGCACCATAATCTAGATGTCACAAAATTTCCGTTTGTCCTACCGAACTTCCGTTTAGTTTTGTAGTCGTGGTTTCCCATATGAATGTATTTAATCTAGTCGGTAAGTCAGGTGAAGATGGCGCTGTGGAACACTTCCTAAGGCACCAATTAGGCGAAGGTGTCAAATTCAAACAAGAGACCTTTACACATACAACAATCGTAATATAAATTATTGCGCAATGCCAAATTTCTTCATATTTAGACATTATTTTTCCTTTAGAAATTCAAATTAGACCCAATATATGAATTTAGACTAAAGTTACTTTGATAATTTTAAATAGCTTTTTGGTAAAAGCGAAAATTTAAGACGCAGCTAATATATTTGGTCGGCAACACGTCCCCAAACACTTATTTCTAAACCCTGTCAAAAAATCGATGCCGAATACAAGAAGGTAAGTACGAACTAAATTATGAAAACATTTTTAATTTTAATTTTATCATGTTCGCAATATTATGTATAAGAAAAAAAGGAGAAAATAAGTTTTAGGTACATATAAGTAAACAACGGTAAAACAATAAACTATAATTACATTTCACGTTCGAGTTACTCCGTAAAAAAGGAGCACTGTTTAAAATGATTGAGAAAATGAAAAAAAAAATTACATTATTAATGTAACTGATTGTGAAGCCGAATTGAAGGCGAAAATTAAAAAAATATTTCAGATTTGATTTGTTTAATGTAAAATAGTTATTTGGGGTTTCATGTTTTTGTTTTTTCCTTAGGTATAAGTTGCTATTAATAGTCAATCCTAATAATGCAGAGTTTGGTTTATTTTTTTAAAGATTCTCTAGAAATATCCTTTGTACAATTTAATCTAACAAATTTTATTTAATAAAAATGTTTTTTAGAAACCACAACTTCAGAAGTCAAAAATGAAATTTTTCGATTAAAATTGTATCAAAAATATTTATATAGAATATTACAAGAAATAGAATAATCCTATAAAATTGATACTTATTTAAAAGCCTTTTTTATCATGAAATTACTTTAATAGAAATAAACTAAAAAGATTACTAAAGAATTCCTTCAAAAAAATTAGGAAAGTAATAGAAAGCCAATACATAAAACCATTAATAACTATTGTAAAATAAACGATTTTAGCTTAAAGTAATTTTGTTCAAATTTGCCTTCATTTCTGTAACAAAATTAGTTACATTAACAATGATAATATTTTCCTCGATTTTTCAACTTATTTTTAACAATGCAGTTTCACGGATCTACCCGATTTTGATTTGTAATAATAAATTACTGTTCTACCTATGTAATTGCTTTCCAATAAATTGTTATAAATCGACTATTCCATGCAAGATGGAATTAAAGTTTTACTAATGAAGTTATCTCAAGTTAAAAAATGAGCAATGTAAAAAAAAAATTATAAATTAGAAAAGGATATTTTCATTGTTACTTCTAACTAATTCAACAAGAGAACTTAGGGTGAAATTTAAAAAAATATTTTATCGTAAAATTGCTTATTTAATTTTAGTCATTTAGATTTTTGCATCTTTTCCTTTTATTATAATAAAAGTTGAAGTCCTGATCAAACATATTATTGCAGGGCTTATTTTATTTCTTGCGAGATTTTATAAAAATTAAATAAAAATAAAATTTGTTTGATAAAAACGTACCTAAGAAATTTCTAGAGAATCTTCTGAGGAATAAACTGAGCCCTGCATCATCAGGATTAAATAATAATAGCAACTTCTATCTAAAAAAAATAAGAACATGAAACCCCAAATAACTATTGGTAAATAAACAAATCAAATCTGCAATACTTTGTTTCGGTTCGCCTTTAATACTGTTTAAAAGTTAGTCACAATTAATATTAGAAATATTTTTTCTAATTTTATTAATCATTTTCAACTATGCTCCTTTTTTACGGAGTTACCCGAATTTAAAGTGTAATTATAAATTACTGTTTTACCTTTTTTCATTTCATTTTACCTTAAGTCTATTTTCGCTCTTTTTCTTATTACATAATGTATTAGAATATTTGGGAATAAGTGTTTGAGGACATGTTACCGACAAAATATATCAGCTGTATTTTAAGATTTTGCTTCTAAAGAAAGGCGAATTTAGAGTTTTGAACTACTTTAGTCTCGAGTTACATATAGGGTCAAATTGAAGTTTCCAAAAGGGAAATAAAATCCTAATATGGAGAAATTTGGCATCACGCAATAATTTATATTACGATTGTTGTATGTGCAGAACTCTTATTTGAATTTGGCGCCTTCTCTTATTTGGTACTCCTGACAGTGTTCCACAGCGCCCTCTTTACCTGACTTACCGACCAGATTGCATACATCTAGATGCGAAACGGCTACTCCAAATTAGGTTATGTGGTTATTAGAAAAAATGTAAATTATTTCATATAAAAATTTGAAAAACAGGAATTAGACTAAATGGAAATTAGGATTAATAAATGTTTTGTCAAAGAGAAATTAGGTGATCTAAAAATTATGCTACATAATTTTTCGTACTTATCAAAATACTGGTTAGTGACAAATCGGAGAAATAAAATTTAGGTAAAATAACAATTCGCGTAAATGAAAAATATAGAAAATAGGTATTAGTTAAATTTATTTTTGATTAAATGTAACTTACATCAAGTGGAATTTGGGGGATATTCATGCGCCTTCTGGTGAGGCTTTTATTATTTGGACTTGAATTACGATCAATTATTATAATTACATGATGCAATATTGTTTTATCTGTCAATATATAAAAATTTTTTACGGTCAGTATTGTTATAATTGTTAAAATTTTCATATTTCTGCCAGTGAATTTTTTTATTCGTTTATTGCCAAGAAGGTTTACTGCATAAGTTTTTTTTTTTGCAACGTCAATTTTCAAGACGAAGTAAGTAGCATTATCCATAAAATATAGTGCATTTATTTAATTTAAAATATAAGAAACATTTTTAAGTAATATCAATTTTATAAACAAAGTCACCTTTACCGCACTGGCAGGCGCTGCCCATCCTACCCTACACAATATAAATTCCATTTATTAACCATTTAGGAGACATGTTTGATCCATTTAATGTCTGGTAGGAGATAACCATGCGTGCCGTATGGTTCATAAAGTTTTGATGTCCATCTGGCGTAAAATTACTGTCCTTCAATTGCCTTTCTCATGATAAAATCTCAAATCCTTTTTTTTTTCATTAAAGTTGTAAAGACCAAAGGCACGATTTCACCATGAAAAAACTTTTTGTTTCGTACAACGGTAAAAAAGTCTTTTAACCACCCGTTCCGGAGAATATTTCATTCATATCCCTGTTTGAGGCTGGTTATGGCAATAAAGACGATGAAGAGTCAGGATAAAGTGATATGATATCGTAGTTACATAGCCATATTGTTTTTATTATACATTTGACGTGAGATTTCACCCTTCTTTAATTTGTATCAGCGGATCATCCACTATTATCTCGCATCAGGGATTATTACTGCTAAAAATTTTTTATGTTTTACTTTTTATTAAGTCAACATGAATAAAAAATGTTATAAATAAAATTATTTATTTATAATTAAAATCAGTTACAGTTTTGAATTTGTAGTTGCACAAATTTTGTCGCATAAAAAAATTGAGATATTATTGAAATGTGGAAGAGAGTGGTTACAAAACTTAATTTTCAGAATTCACTGATTTTCTCGTAACTGATTTTTTTTCCCTGATGATTCATATTTATAGACACAAATTTTATTTGTGTTGCATTTGAATATAGGATATTTTATGAATCAAATAAAACAATTCAAAGTTAAAATTGATAAATTTGGTATTTATTATTCTTAGGGCTGCCATACTGCGACAGACTAATTTACGTGAGAAATTCGCCTATTTAAACAAAAAAAGTCATCAGATGTGACTGATTCATAACTAAAAAAATCTACAAAAGTTAAAAATGAACTCAATTAATGTAACTAATGTTCTTTTGAATTTAAAAGAATTTAACTTATTTGCAAAAAAATTTAATTTAAATTCAAAAATAAAAAAATAGAGGAAATAATACAAATTTTCCTTAATTTCTGAAAACACGTGGTAAACTAAAAAGAATGTTTAAATATCAATATCAAAAAATTAATTAAATTCAGTAAGTCCAAAACAAGTTTAGAAAAATTTGAAAAAATCCAAAAGAATTTAACAAAATGTTTAAGAATCCATTATAAGTTTCAAGGACAAATTAAGCAGAACGTACACAAATATTTTTAAAAACATTAAATTAAGTAGAATTTAGTGATCTTACAAGAATTTAAGAGAATTCAAAAAAGTTTAAACAATTCAAATAAATGTAAAGGAATTCAGAATAAATTAATGAGAATTTAAAATAAATTAATCAGAATTCAGGATGAATTCTGAATGAATTCATATAAATTGGAAAAAATATTTGAAAATCTTTTTGAATCTTTGAAACTCTACAAAATAACTTACTTCTTGTAAATAAATTTTTTGAAATCATTCAAAAATATTATAAAATTCCACTATAAAAACTAATAATATTTCCTGAAATCCTGCAAAATGTATTAAAATAAGTTGAAAACTTTTCGAATCTATTAAAATCACTAAAAGCTTTGGAAATCTGATAAGACCTCTTCGAATATTTTAAAATATTTGAAAACATTATTGGTCTTGTGAAATCGTTCCATATCTTTTTATATTTTAGGAAATTCTTTACAATCGAATGCACATTTTTCATATTTCCTTAAAATAATTGAAATCCTATAAAATACCTTGAAATGGCTTGATCCACATGAAAATGCCTTGGAATTATTTAAAATACCGTAAAATATTTTCAACAATTTTAAATACTTTTAAATTATCAAAATCAGTTAGAAATTCTTCGGAATCTTTCAAGGTTTATTAAAACTTTTCAAATTCTTTAAAGCCCTTTGAAATCTCTTAAAACTTTTTAAAGCTCTTACAATTCCTTCGGAATCTTTTATAATACCCTAAAGTATTTAAAATTCTTCAAAGTCTCCTAAAATCCCTTAAAAAATTGTACGGGACTTAAAATTACGAAAATTCATACCCTTTAATATTTAAATTCTTTGCAATTACCTTGAGTTATTTAAACCTTTTAAAATACCATGAGATATTTTTAATCCTTCAAAATCTTTTGAAATACTTAACAAAATTTTTAGGCTTGTAAAAATTTCCTAAAATTTTGGAAAACACCCCAAAATCATGAAAAATTAAATTTTAAATCTTTAAAAAAATTTGGAATCTTTGCATATAGAATTTAAAAAAAAATATAATTTACTTTCAATTATTAAAATCTGCTAGAAATACCTTAATATATTTATTATCATTAAAAATCCTTTAAAATCCTTTGCTATTTTTTGAAGCTCTTGAAAATTTCTTGGGGTTCTTGAAAATACCCTAGAATCATTAACATTTTTTTAAACACCTTTAATTGATTGAAATTAGATAAAATAAAATTAAAATAAGACATTAAGCTATAAAGTTGTTTTATATCTTCCAAAAATGAAGTAAATTCTCTACAACAAAATGAAAAATTTGTTTAGTCCCTTAAAATAATTGAAACCTTGGAAAATTTATTTAAATTTTTGAAACTATATAAATTTAATTTATTTACTTAAAAATTTCTTTAAATCTTTTAAAATACTCTAAAATATTTCAAAACTTTCGAAGTTTCTTCAAATTATTGAAATAAATAAAAAATTTATTGAAATCTTTCAAAATTCTTTAAAAAATATTTGAATCCTTTAAAATCCCATTAAATCACCTTAATTAATTAAAAATTCTTTGGAATTTTTCAAAACACACGATAAAATTTTAAATTCTTTACAACTTTTTGAAATACCTTGACCTTCTTTTTAAGTTTTAAAAAATTACTTATAATTTTTTCAATACCCTTGAGTCATTAAAAGTTTTTAAAATTATTTCATATTATTAAATTTTATCAAAAATATCTTAAGCTATTTTGAAATCTGTTCAAATTTTTCAATTCTCTTGAAATTTTTCAAATTTTTTTTGATCACCTTGAATTTTTAAAAAATAACCTTTAATTTGTAAAATTAATTGAAATGGATTAAAATTTCATAATAACTTGTGAAATACATTAAAATTATATTACAATTATAGTTAACTTATTCATTATAATATATCAAAATTAAAATACATTTCTTAAAATCATTAAGATCTTCAGAAATCCTATAAGATTTCTCGAATTTTTTTCAAATATCCTGAACCATATAGATCCTATAAAATAGTTTTAGATGTTCTAAAATTTTAATAAATTCTTTAAAATATTATAAAAATTTTTCTAAATACTCACGAAGCCTTCATATCCCAGAAAATTCTTTGAAAATTGTTCAATTAATTGAAAATGTTTTGAAATCTCCTAAAATTCCCTAAAATATTCTAAATCCTCTAAAATCATTTGAAGTTCCTTAACACTTTTTAAAGCGTCTACAAATTCCTCGGATATTTTAAAAATACTCTAAAATATTTTGAAATTTCTTTAAAATATTTAAATCTAATATCCCCTGAATTATTTTTAAATACTCGGAAATACCTTGAATACTTTAAAAACTTTTTAAATCCATTATACTTTTTTGAGCTCTAAAGAATTTTTTGGGATTCTTGAAAATACTTGAAAATTTGAAAAATCCTTCAAAATCCCTTCAAATTATTGAAATCTGCTGAAAATTTTAGAAATATTTTTAAATAACCTGATATATTTTCAAAAAACTCAAGAAAATTCGGAAACATGTCGACCAGAGTTCAAACTCTAAACGTTCATGCAAAGCAATTTTGCGTTTGATTAAATTCTCTTTCAAATGTTCCACCTTAAAAAAATTTGTGTCGGTATTTAAAATCGTTAAAGTTTGAAAACTATCACATAAAAATTTAATTATTTTGAATCCTACGGTTTCTTTGAAAAAATTAATCCGCAGATTTATCTAATATTGAGTCTTTTTGGATTTTTTTTTTATATCCGTAGGTAAAGAATATTCCATATTCTGATGTTTGTCTGCACTACTCGGCACAATTTCAATGAAATAATATTAAATTTATATTTTTCTGAAAAATTCACTAGCAGCTCCTCTTTGATTCTCTTGTGGTTTTCATTTTTACTTCCTTTTTAATTATTTCATCCGTATATTTGAAACCACAGATTCAGACAAATTGCGTACTTGAACCTTAATTTTACATGCAAGCATACATTTTTTATCCATGTGTACTTTTATATAAAAAATTTAAAATAATTGAGAAGATTAATAAATGGATCTTTTGAAAATTTTATACTTTTTTTGTTTGAACAAAATATTCAAGCAAAATCTAGAGGAACTTTCTTTTTTGTGAATTTTATTAATAAGTTTAATTACTTTCTCCAAATTGTTAGCTCTTTTAAGCTATTGCTAATTCTGAAAAAAGTGGATTTGTTCAAAAAAATTATTATCTCATAATATCGTAAATTATTAAATAATTAAATTAAATGAATAAAATGAATTAAACAAGTTTTTAACATATAAATAACATAAGCTATATATTTCGAAAAAGTGTAAACGGGTATTCTGGATCATAAGACGTCATCAAAAGTTGTTGAATAGGTCAGTAGGTGTGTCTTGAGAACTTTGAAAAAAAACATCATACATAGTCATGTTATCTTTTGAATATAAAAGAGTTTCAATTATATAAGCATGATAAACAACATATTTCGAAAAATCATAAAAAGGTAATGCTGACTGATAATAGGTCATGGAAGGTTGCTGAATAGGTCAATAGATGTGTTTCAGAAACGCAAACAAAATACATAATATATAGTCATATTGTATTTTTAATATTAAAAAATTCTTTATCATATAAATGATTATAAACGATACACTTTAGAGAATGGTAAACAGGTATTGCTAGGTCATCAGATACCATGAAAGGTTGTCCAATAGATCAATCAAATTGTCTATGATAAACAATATATTTCAAATAATTTTAGTTAGTTATTAGTAGATTATAAGAGATCTTAAACATTTTCTCATGTGAACAACATAATTTTTTTTTCCTTATATTTTCTAAACAAAACGAAGACGCTCCTACTTGGTCGGTCTAGCTCACAATCCTATCAGAACAAGAAATCGATTTTAAAATATGGCAAATAGAAAAAGTTACTCACGCTCACACACACACAAACAGTCATTTTTTAAAATAACAGTTAGGATTACCTAGGGTCGAATAAAATAAAATTATGCACAAAAAAAATTCGGGCCACGCTATTAGGGTATTTTAGGCTAATTGCTTCTCGAATTTCTAGGCATGTTCAGAACGCCGTTTATTAACGAAAACATAGTTGTTAAGCAAGAAGCCATCTGGTAATTATGTATCCTTTGTCGCATACCAGTAACTAGTTGATTTAGCTCCACGCGGTACAGTATATGTGCATATAGCTTGATCTATGATGCACCTGTGTCCTAAGATAAATTCAGGGACCGTAACTTTTGCGACCACAATCCTTACTGAGAATATTAGTGTTAGTAATCTTCGCATACTATCTTTAAACAATGAAGTTTGGATTATTAAGGCTGAAAATTAATTTAAGAATACTCTAGAGTAGGTTTATCAATAAACAATTGATTATTTACTCCAGGGATTTCTTTTATTCATTTAACCAAAAAAAAAAACTTTATACTATACAGGATAATCTTTAAATCTAGAGAGATTAATTTTTAAAACAAAAACAATTAATTTTTGGCCCAAAATTTTTAACATTGAAAGATTAATTTGCCACCAAATAGTCAAATTTTCAAACAAGAAAGAATAAAATTTGTCCAAAAACTATAGAATTTCTAATTAAATAATTGAATTTTTCAGAAGACAGTTGAATTTTTTAAATTGAAAACTGAATTTTAATAGAAAAAAAAACATATTTTGTTTTCAAATAAACAAATGTTGAAGAAAACAGTTCAATGGACGTTTAAAAGTGGTTCCTTTTTAATACCATATTTAAAGTTTTAACAAAATAATTAAAGTCTCAACAAGATAGTTGAATTTTCAAACAAGTATTTAAATTTTTTACCTACGAAAATGAGTTTTTTAACAAAATAGTCGAATTTTTGAACAAAGAAAATTACACTTTGTCCAAAAATAATTTTGTTTAACCAAACAGTTAAATTTTTAGTCATAGTGTTAATTTTTCGACAAAATAATAAAAAATGTTAACAAAATAGTTAAGTTTAAAGTGAAATACGAATATTTAACCTAGAAGTTTAATTTTCTACCAAAAAAAGAATAATTTTCAACAAAATACATGAATAGTGAATGAATAATAAATCACTAAAAAAAAAGATTAATTTTTGTACCCAAAAGGACGAATTTTCACTGAAACAGTTAAAATTTTCAACTAAAAAAGATTAAATCTAAACGAAAAATGGAAAAGTCAAATTCTCAGTGAAGATATTTATTTGAAGCGAAAAATAAAAACGATTTTGTAAGAAAGTAGTCCAATTTCCAACCAAAAAGATGAATTTTCTACTAAAATGATGAACTTTTAAAAAAGACGAATTTGAAACAAATAATTACTTTAAAGTCCAGAAAAAAAACAAGTTAACGAAATTGTCAAACCTTGAGAAAAGATGAATTTTCGTCAAAACAGTTAAATTTTCAAAGTAAACTATAAATTTTTAGCAAAAACAAAAGTATGACAAAAAAGATTAAAGTTTGTAATAAAAAGATTAGTTATCTCCCAGAAAAAAAAACTTTTCGACAAAAGAGTGAAATTTTTAACTGAAGAGATGAATTTTATACTAAAATGATGAATTTTCAACTGGAATAGTTAAATTAGGAGTTCAAGAATTGTCATAAAACAAAACCTGATTTTTAACAAAATAGTTAAATTTTTAAACAAGGAATTTAATATTTAATAAAAAAAATTAACAAAGTAGGACAGTTTTTACCCAAGTGACTGAATTTTCGAGTAAAAAATATCAATTTCAAAAAAATTGTGAAATTTTCAGCCGAAGAGATGAACTTTCAACTGATATAATAATTCTCCAACAAGAATGATTAATAGATTTAATGCTTTCACGATGATTTATTGTAATAAAAGAGTTTTTTCGGGTTTCAATTGTGTAAATAACTACGAATCTTGCCGACGTTTCGTGAACGTTGCAGTTCACTTCTTCAGGGCTAACGATTGCTTTTGAAACAGAGGTCAGAATTCTAAGGCACAGTTTATTGAAACCCAATAAGGATTTTTCAACGAAAAAAAATTATTTTTCGAATTAATATTTAAACGCAGCCTTGATTTTTTATAATTATTTATACTCACTTCGTACACCCGTTTACTCACGAATATAATCTCACGCTTGCCATTTTGAAAATTGCACTCGATGAGGATTCGAACCCCTACCCGACTACCTAAACTCGTGTATTCTACCGTGCGCCTTAACTCATTTCCATATCGACGCATGTGCACCTTGGTTACAAAATCTCCGTCAAGAAGTGCGAGGCAGCGTCGTACCAAGTCGTAGGGTGAGCTTCAACCATCTTCCAACTAAAAGTTGTTAAACTTAATGTTTCTTTATATAAAAGATTCTTCTAATGATTCATGAGTAGTTAGTTGTAAGGCAAATTAAAAATTTTCAGGGTCTTTAATTGAACATTTTCTGTTTGAAAGTAATTTAGAATTTAATTTTACTTATTTCAATGAAGTTTCAAAACTTTTTTCTTTAAATATTTAAAAAGTTTGCAAGGAATACGAAAGCAATACAAAATAAATAAAAGTCAACTGCAAAAATGTTTTAACAAACTTGCTGACAAAAAACGAATTTCTGCAACACAAAACCCCCTACAAAACGTGCATTTTTAAATGTATCCAATTCTTTGATAATGCTTTCTTACAGAGTTTATAACGTGAAATAGCACTTCCTAAATAATAATTTAAATGTATGAAACAAAAAATTGAAGTTCACTTATTTCAGAAAAGGCTCGATACTTTTTTTGTTGAATACTGAAAACACTTACAAACGATCTAAATGTAATATAGAATAAAGAAAAGTCAAGTGCAAAAATGCTCCGATGGACCCCTATCATCTCACATGAGGCAAGT
>JAUELO010000179.1:25258185-25269254 GCA_032357855.1 Amphibolips quercusostensackenii | reverse complement strand
TTTCTCCTCACTTCGTATTGTCATGACACAAAAATGTGTTGGCCCACTATCGTTTATTATTGAAATTTCTTGAACATAGCGAAGAGCAATGAGAAAAATATAATTTTTAGGAAAACATGTTATTTTAATAATTGAATAAGGTTGTTACTTTTTCCAATACCTTTATCAGAATGTGAGGTTTGCACACTTTTCATAGTAAGTTAGGTCTTTGATTGAAGGATAAAAAAGTTTTACAAATAAAATTATAAAGACCAGAAGAAGAAAAGCAACTTAGATCTTTTCTGCTAATAAATTGCTTTAATTATTTTATCAGTATTTGGCAACTCTTTCGTTTGAGTTTGTGAAAAATATTTTAATCAAAAAACTTGAATGTAGGCAAAATTTATTTTTTGAAGGGCTACCGTTTACAAAAAAATAACTTAAAACAAGTCTTACCCTTTTGAAAGAGTGTGAGCATTTATGTTACCCTTATATTTATAATGCTGTTTCAATTCATTATCACTGTAATAATGCTTTTTTTTCATAAATAAGATAAAAAATGATTAAGAATACAAGAAATAGCGAATATTTTATTTAATAGCAGCACCATTTTTTAAAATTTGTTCAGAAGTAGCTGATAATCATTGAGTAATAAACTTCATACATCAAAATAATAATAGAAAAATAGGCATAAACTTTTTTCGAAAACAAAATAATTTTAGAAAGTATGATATTAAATTATTTTTTACTAATAAAGTTGAATTTTTCACGTATTACAGTTTTAAATAGTTCAATGGTCATATCAACAAAAATCGCACTACTATTAAAACAAACTTCAAAATAATAAGAAAACAAGTAGGGTTGAACTTTTTTTAAACACAAGTTATTTTATGTGGTATCATATTACATTTTTTTAAACTGATGAAGTGAGGTGTTCCAGGTATTGCACTTTTAAATATTGTGAAAATTAAATAAACAGAAATTAGGCTTCTACTCATTAAGAATTATCTCTGTTTCTCACATATTCCATAGATTTTAATTTTTTTAATTTTTAGTTTTTAAACATTTATGATACAATTTTTAAAATATTTGAAAATGCAACATTGACGAAGTTTATTCTATCAGTTGCACCTACTTTGAAGTTCTTATCAGAAAAAAATAATAGAAATAAAAAAAAGCAATAACTTTTTATGAAAGAGAAGTAATTTTAAAGGGTATCACATCACATTTTTTTAAAACTGATTAAATAAAGTTTTCCAGGTTCTGAAGTTTTAAATATTATAAAAATTATATCACCAGAAATTAGATGCCTCTTTTTGAAGAAATTTATCTCTGTTTCTAACATTTTTGATACATTTTTATTTTTTTATTTTAAAAACATTTACAATGCACATATAAAAAATTGTTTAAAAATAAAAAAAAGGAATAAGTATTATTTTTTATGCCAAAAGTGTACCTATGCAAAATTCTAAAGTTAATTTAAAATGACTTCAATACTAAAAATAATTAAAGAGAATAAAAGAGACATTTTCTTTACTTACATAATCCTACAAGATCTACTCACCTGAAACAATAAAAAAAGAATTTTTGTCAGACAATGAGTTTTTTATTATCAAAAAAAGATATAGATATATATATATATATATATATATATATATATTTGTATACTTGATTTCAAAATTAACCCACACAATTGATATTAACACAAAATTTTAGTATTATATAGTAATTATCATCTGAAATATTTAAAAAACCAGTTTTGTTTAATTATTTTTCAAATATCCTATATATTCTTTGTAACCTTATAAGTTTTTATAACCAATAACAACTTTAGATAAAAATCACCAACACAACATAACCTAAAATTGTTTAAAAATTTAAAATCTTCCTTGAAATCTATATCGATATTTCTGGTAAAATCCGTTGGCTTCACCTATGATTGTACAAAAAATTTTAAGCTTCTAAATCTCATGATTTGGATACTGAAAGTACCGATTTTCGGTGTAAAACCTTAATAAAACCTAAAATTTTTCAAATGTTGTGAATCTTTTTAAAATGTGTTTTTTCATTATTTCAAATATAAATATATATTTTCAAATAAATATTATTCATATGGAGAAATATTTTTTTCTTAGCATTTTCTTTAGTTGTTTCTACTCTATAAAGCAGACTTACAGAGACGGGATTCATAAATAAGATTTGATTCGTATTTCATGGCAAATTGTAAAAAGAAATTTTGACTTTTAACTCGATTCACCTAATGTTGATGATTTTAAATAACAATTTCAAAGACGTATGATTTTATGTAAAATACGTGTTAAACTTTATGGGGTTTTGCGGATCCTCTTTATACTATTATTCCCAACGCATTTCTGTTTTTGAGGATTTGAACGAATTTTAGACTGAAAAAGTTTGGACCACCCTAATGACAACCAAAGCCAAAATATGTCAAGTACCCAAATTTGATAACTGATTGTCATTAATTTAATTTCAAAATGCCGCAATTTTTGCAGTACGTGAATATCGTTCAAAGGGTGTAATAACAGAGCATTCGGTTCGGAAATTAAAACCTCTACATTGAATTCGCAAGTAAAATATTTTTACGCCAAAACCGGTACATAAAGTACAAATGTTGAGAAAATAGTATAAAAAAATGAATGGTGTTTAAAGCAAATTGGCCAAATCGAGCTGTCGGCGTTCTCTGTTTAGCTAATTGAACGTTTCTATTTACAGAAATGGGTATACAACCGCAGGTTATGTGACAAAGTGCCATGGTTTGAACTTGGCTCGAGGCCAGAAATTAAAATTGTATATAAGTGGTCGACATTGCGAGATGGGTTGTGTCAAAAACTCTTGAAAATTTCATGCTCAACAAATGTAAATTGAAAAATCAAAAAAACTAAAAACTTAAAAATTTCTTCTCAGTTCTCAAGTTCTTTAACACTGTTTTCAAAATTGATGAATCAATTTTTTAAATGAAGCTATTGTAGGAACCATATTTTCAACAAACAAGTTGAGTTTTCAAGATGAAAAATAGAAATAGACATTACCTCCTTGCAGAAGCTTAAAGATTTGGAAACCCGAAATTCTACCTTAAAGTTAAAAAACATCGGAGGTTCATGATTTTTTAAAAGAAGATTTTGTGGGAGATATTCCTGATTCTTACTTGCTTAATGTAATTATCTTCTCTCTAACAACAATAAAAATTTTGAGGTCTTTTCAACCTCTGGCAAAATCTGTGACTAAGAAGTCTTTTTCTTGCATGAAACTAGCCACGGTGGATTGTCCTTTTCTCAGGCACTTGATGTTAGAACCTCCTTTCTTATGAAGAAAGCTTGAAGGCTTAACTGCTAAAGACGCATTGTTTTTAAATTATGTTACAAATATAAATCCTTTACTTGTTTATAAGAGAGGCTTCTTGTCAATTGGGAAGGAATAATGTTCCTGGAAAAATACTCTGATTATTGGAAGTCGTGGTAGAAAGCGTCCTTCTTTTACAGATTATCTGTCTGATGAACGACCACCTAATCAAAATTTAAGGTTAGTAGCTTCAGAAAAGAAATCAGACTGAATAGAAAACCTACTGACTAGATTGTTCATAATTGCCACTAATTTCCAGCAGTGTCTCTTAATACGGAAGCTAAGCAGGATAATTTTTGTTCTTTAAAATTTTCTGATAAAGAGGGTTTTTCCTCTGATGAAGATTTTAACAACCATGAGTGAACAAATAGTTCATCTTCTTTTTAAACTTCCAGCTACAAGCAAATTAATTTATCTCTTTCGCATAACGTTAACAAAGTGGTTTAAAATTTTTTGCCTCCAACTAAGAAGTTGGAGCTATCAGTTTTAAAATCATCAGAAGAATTAGCAAATGAGAGTATCTATTGGCAAGGTTTTGATAATGAAATGTAAAATCAGATCCGTTATATAGAAGCTCAGATAATACAGCAGGATGCTCCCATATTTTCAGCCTTATCGGTTAGCACACAACAAACCGAATTAGCAGGTTCCACACCTTTCTCAGACCTTCTAACCAAGTTTCATTTCCGCTAGGTTCCATTAAACATGGTTTACAGTGACAAAAAAAAAAGAATTTCAGAAGGATCTTTCTATCTTAGCAAAAAGGAATTCAGACATCGGTCGCAATTTGAATAATCTTTTTTTCAATAAGGAAGAACCTTTTAGGAATATCTCGGAAGAACTTTTGCAATATACCCGTGGTAGACGTGCGGACGCTATTGCTATAAAAAGGAACAATTATGAATTAAAGAGTAGTTGAATATCCTCTCTTCTTACGAATGTCCCCCCTTTTTGACACATTTTTTTAAAGAAAAAAGATTGAATAATTTGCTTAAAAAAAATGGTGGTTTTCATAAATTGCTTTTAACATCAAAACTGGCAGATCCCATGATACCGCATGATTTTAAAAGAAAAGCTAAGCCAAATAGAAAGAAAAAGTTGCGATCATAAGATACTCTTAACCAGTAGGGATCTTAAGAAACTTCCTTCAACTCACAAGCAAGAAGATCGAATTAGAATCAGCAAAGAAGATTAGAAAAGCTTCGAAGTGGATTTAAGCTATCAGATACTTAAACATTCAGAAGTTTTTGCTTCTGGACCACATAGACAAATGCAATTGCAATAAAACAATTTCAATTACAACATTATGTCTAAAGGTGGATCAAACACAAAGTTCTACATTTTATCAGTGATCTGTTAAGAAAACTACTCCATGCCGTTCATAAAGAATCTACCCACGAAACAATTGTCTACATAGAACCAATAGCATTTTTCAATGTAAAAATTTTAAAGAAACTGAAAGCTTATTCTAGGTTCCTATTAACCATGTTTTTATCAACCAAATAAAAAGGTTTGCGGATACCTATATTCAAACTCAAGCGTCTTAATTAATATTTTTATCCACGAAAATTTCAGTTTGTAAATCATGCGCAAATCCCAAGTTTTCTCTAGATGGACGATTATTCAGCAAAAACAGACATGTCACAAGCTTATTTCCATGTGCTAATAAAGCAGTCACACATACATTTTCTGGCCGTGAGCTATCAAAGCGAAACATAGTGTCTGAGAGCCTTATCCTTTAGTCTTTTCAGTGCCACCTTAGTCTTTTATTAAGAATATCAAACTGAATAGCTAGTCAACTAAGGTAAAAGTAAATGAGAGTAGTGGTTAAGCTTTGGCAATTTTCTTTTTTCGAAAGAGGATCTACCTCGCCTGAGACTTTAGCTCAAGGATACAGTAAGTCTCCTCATGCTCCTAGGATGTAAAGAAAAAATTAAAAAGTCAGTTTCAAAACGTACAAGACAACTAGAGTATCTAAACATTATAAGAAACACCTAAACGTATCAAAGATTCTTTTAAAAAAATAATGAATGAGGGAAATAGTAAAGCTTTGTGAGCTGGCATCAGGCGAAATCACTTCTGAATGCTAGAGTTTACTTCGTTTGTAATTTCTCTATTGAAAAAGGTTTGCAAAAGAATTCAACGAACTGCTTATTAGCTTTTAAAATTTTTTTTGAAGAAACTGTTAACGATTGCAGATCAGATAAAATAAAACTTGCAATAATGGATAAACAATTTGATCGAAAGATCGAAAACAATTTTACAAATTCCTACTATACACTTAATAGACGCATCGAAAATAGATTGGGAAGCCCAGTTGTGAGACAAGCTGATAAAGGGCAAATAGAGTTTATAAAAAAAAAATGTCATATCGACAAATATTAAATACAAGCAGTGTGCATACCGATTGTCAAAAATGTTTTTATTTTGCAGGAAAAAGCCTAATCTCTTCAACCAGACAACAAAAGCTTACAATGTTTCAGCAGACCGATAATCAAAACTGGAACCTCTAACCGATTAGCATGAATGGTTAAATTTTTAACCTAAAAGATAAAATTTTAAACAAAAAAATTAATTGTACACAAATTAGTTCACCTTGCATTCAAATAGTTAAATTTTCAAAGAAGATTAATTTTCAAACACAACAGATTAATTTTCAACCGAAAAAAATTAGTTACTTAACGATAGTTGAATTTTCAATTTAAGAAGATGAATTTTTCACAAATGATTTGAGTTTCTAAGCTATAGGTGAATTTTTTTTGGGCAGTAAATTGAATTTTAAACAACTACATACTTTAAATTTAAAGCCAAAGAGAAGAATTTTTTTTTTCTTTAAAATTTTTAACAAAGAGTTGCGTTTTTAACCTAAGAAGATAAACGTACAAACCAAAAAGAAAAAATATTTATGATCTGAATTCGTATCTAAAACAAAAACAAAAAAAACGAGAAAAATCGAACCAAACTGTTAAAACTTCAAGCTGAAATTTTTTTTTTTTTGAAAAGGTCTTTTTGGATCAAGCAGATATATTTTCAACACAAAATAACAATTTTTTAACCCAAAGCACAAAATCTTTACGAAGAAATGATTTTATAACAAAAAAGTTCATTTTTAACCAAGAAGATGATTTTGAAACAAATAATTAAATTTTTAAACACAATAATTAAATGCCTAACAACGACGTATTGGTTTTTTACCAAGAAAACAATAATAACCAAATGCAATTTCAGCTAAAAAATATAAAATGCCTACAAAAAAAATTTATTTTCAAGCCAAAAGGAGGAGTTTTCAGTAAAAAATTAAAATTTTTAATTTTAAAATATAAATTTTCAACAACAACGTTAATTTTCAAACAGAAAGGTAAACTTTTTACTGAATAAGTTGAATTTCATTAACACAAAATTAATTTTCAACCAAAAAGATGGATCTTTGACTGAAGAAATCAGTTTCTGACGAAGTACTTCCATTTTCAAACAAGTAATTAATGTTTAATCAAAAAAGAAGACATTTTGAGAAAAAATTGAATTTTTAATGAATTATTTACATTTTTAAATAAGAATGGTGAATTCATAATAAAGTACATAATAGTATACATTATATTTAAAAAAAACTTTGAACAAAACAAAAATTTTTTGACCAAAAATATAATTGTACGCTTTTATGTCCGCAAAAATCAATTTTCAAAAAAAAGGTAATTTTCAACTAAGGACAATAATTTTTCTACCACAGAATGTGAATTTTCATGAATTAAACTAGAAAAAGGATATTTACCAAAATAATTTAATTTTCAAAGCGAAAATTAATTCATTAAAAAAAAAAAAAAAAAACAATGTGTGGCAAAGGCCACACGGCAGAAGTGAAACTTTTATGGATTGACTTAACAATTTTTCGTCAAAAAACCGCACGACCCGGCAGGGTCTGAATCGAGAAATCTCCCTGTCTCTCTCTCTTACGTTTTGCTTTCTCCCTGCCTATTTTCCCTTTTTCCTTTTCAATTTCCTCAGTATCTATCCTTTTTTTCCTTTTCTTTTTCTCCTTCTCAGTTTCAGTTTCCCTTTTCCTCTTCCTATTTTTACTTTTTATTTTCTCCTTTACATTCTCTATTTGCCTTTCCCCTTTTCACTTTCTCATTCACCTTTTTCCTTCCCCTTTTCTCTTTCCTCTTTCCTATTGTCCTTAATTCCACACCTTTTTCCTTTCCTATATTCCCTTTCCACTTCCACTTTTTCCCTTTGAATTTCCCCTTTCCCCCTTCACACTTATGCTTTTTCTCTTTTCCATTTCACATTTACCTTTCCCTTGTCGTACTTGCCTTTTTCCTGTTCCTATTTCTGATTTCTTTTTTCTTCTTTTAACTTTCTCTTACCCATTTTCCCTTAACCATATCCCCTTTTCCTCTCTTAACTTTATCATTTTTACTTTTCCCCTTCATCTGGTACTGCTACATTTTTTCGTTTTCACTTTCCCTTTTCACTTCACCCTTTCACTTTCACTTTCCTTTTTCCCTTCTCTATTTCTCCTTTCCTACATTATTTTTAGTTTCACTTTTCAACCTTTCCCATTTCTCTTTCCCTTACACTTCCTCTCACAATTTTTCCCTTTCCCCTTTCCCTTTTTCCTTTTCACTTTTCCTTTTTTCTAAAATACTTTCCCTTTCTCTTTTGTACATTTCACCTTTTCCCTATTCCTCTTTCCACTTTAATTTACCCTTTTATCCTTTTTTATTTCACCTTTTAATTTTTCCCGTTCCACTTTTCCCTTTAAATTTTTTTTCATTATCTTTACTGCAAAGAGATTCCTTGATCCAGACCCGGTCGCATGGTCGCACGTCGTATTTTGTACATCGCACGTTTTTTTTTACTGTCGTCCTAAAAGAAGTCTTACTTAAAAAATAAATTTTTTTACAATTAAAACAATATAAAATTTTAGCAAAAAATAGAATAGTTAATTTTTCTGTTAAATTAATTAATTTCCATAAAAAAAAATTGTAAGCAAAATAATTCAATCCTGAATTCAAGAAATAAATCTGCAGCTTAGAAAATAAAAGTCATAAAAAGTAGTTCATTCAGTTGTTAAATTCAACCAAGTAAAGGAATTTAAAAAAAAGAAATGATGAGCTTTTAAAAAACTAATTCAATTTTCAACAAAATGATAATACTTAAAAAAAAGAAATAAGTTCTGAACAAAAATTATAATACTAGGATTTTTATTGCAATAAAGAACTTTCAACCAAAGAATGTCTCATTGACAAAAACAGTAGAATTTTTAACAAAAAAGAGATGAATTCTGAACCACAAATATAACAGCAGACTTTTCGATTCAAAAGAACTAACATTTAACGACAACTAGTTGTACTTTTTATTAGGTTCGGATAATTTAGTTCGCGTTCAATTAAAAAAAAGTGAGAGAGCTTTTTGAAAACATGGAAACCACAATCTAAATTTTGTTTAAATGACTTTTTTGTGCCACGCTCGCGATAAAGGAACATTTGTGGCATAACGCGGTGAAGTTTCCTCTCCCAGGGTAAAGTTTCGACTCACGAGGTAAAGTTTCCACGTGCGCGGTAAAGTGTTCACTTACGCGGTTAAGTTTCCTCTTATGCGGTATAAGCCCTTTATACGACTGAGTCGAACTAATTAGAACAGTAGCGTAGTGCTAGTACATCGGGTCATAAATCAGTACCAGGTATACCCTGAAAAGTCAAGCATCCGCGTCTTACAGTCATTCGGGATGCAATTTCTCCCGATGAGCACATTACTTTTTTATTATTCTTTTTAAACGAAATTTTTACTTAATTATATTGCTTAAGAAAATATATAATAATTTTAGTATTTCATAAAGAAAATAATTTTTTTTGACGCAAATAATTTCTCTACTGAAATAGGACTTTACGGCCCGAAATTGCCTCAAAACAGAAAAATAAGAGTAATTTTTCACGATCATAGGAAAATGAATTCCTTTCTTATAGTCAAATTTTCTACCAAAATAGTTTAATTTTCAACCCAAACGACCAATTTGGAAAAAAAAATTTGAATTTTTAAAACAGAAAGCATCGCCTTTTAACAAAAAATTGAAATTTGAAAGAAAATCATTGAATGTAAAATTAAATAATAAGAAATTTTAATAAAAAAGTTAGAATAATAAACAAAAATATAATTATTGACTTTAAAATCCGGAAGATAAATTTAAAACAAAAACGTTAATTTCCAACCAAAGAAAAAAAAGATTTTTTACCAAGAAAAAGATGAACTTTAAGTGAATAAAAACAAATTTTTAACAAAATAGATGAATTTTAAACAAAATAGTTTATACTTTTTCAACGAAATAGTTGAATTCCCAACAAAAAATACGAACTTTCTACACAACAGTCAAATTTCTAATTTTTAAATTTCTCAATTGAATTTTCAACCAAATAATTTAATTTTCTGCTAAACTGTTAAACTTTTCAAACAGACATATTTTTCCCAAAAAGGTTAAAATTTTAACAAGAAAATATGTATTGTTTACAAAAGGGTTGATTGTCAATAAAATAGATAAGTATAAAGTATAAGTTTTCAGTAAAACAAATTAGCTTTTAATACAAAAAGGTTTCAAACAAAGAAATCAATTTTCAACCTAAGAAACTGAATTTTTAATGATGCAGTTCAACTTTCAACCAGATAGCTGAATTTTGCACGAATGCACAAATACGGATTCTCAACTAGCTATGTAATTATTGATACTCAAACAACAAGAAATGCATTTTCAAACAAAAACGTTGAAATTAACCAAAAAAGGGGAGCTAAAAAATAATTCTATTTTTGACAAAAAAAAAATTTTTTAGCCGAAACATTTTTAGCAAAAAGAGCTGAATTCCAAACAAAAAATATTATATAAGGCTTTTTAATTAAAAAGAATTAATGTAAGAACAAGTAAACGGCTCTTTAAACAAAATATAAATTTTTTAATTAAAAGAACAAATTTTCTATGAAAAAAGACAAAGGTTTAACAAAAATTTGAACCTTAACCTAAAGATAAATTTCTAACCCATAAATATTAATTTTGAAAAAAGTTCATTTTTAATACAAAAATTAGACTTTTAGACAAAAATGTTCATCTTTAACCAAATGTTGGATTATTAACAGAGAGGAATAAAATATAAAGAGTAAACCAGGATATTAGGATAGAAAATTTAAAAAAAAATTATATAAATTTGCTAGGATGGGTACAGGGGAAAATTAGAATGAGAGAAAAATTTAATAGAGAAATAGATGATGAAAATCATATGACAAGGGAAGAAATAGTGAAGGTGTTAGAAGTATGTAATTATAGATGGAAAGGCACCTGGTATTAATGAGATTCCAAAAGAAGACTGGAAATATAGGCTAATAAAACAAAAAAATGGGCATGATTAATTAGCAATACATTATAACGAGGAAAGGGGTGGTCAGAGTTGTGGAAAGAAGGTCTAGTAGTAACCATAATAAAGAAGGACAAAGGAAACTAGGTTCAAAATCAAAGAAAAGCGAGTCTCAAGCAAAGATTGTTTAGAGTATATATAGCTGTTCTATCGGTAAGGCTTGAGAAAAAAGTTAAGAAGAAAATATTTATCCGATAAATCATAAAGGCTTTAGAAAATAAGTAGAGGTGATAAAAACGTATATGTTCTAAATTATCTGGTGAAAGTATATAATGAAAGGAAGGTCAATAATGGCAATGTTTGTGGACTAAAAGACGACGTTTTATTTATTAG
>JAUELO010000179.1:25229574-25243263 GCA_032357855.1 Amphibolips quercusostensackenii | reverse complement strand
GCACCATCTTTGCTTCAAATCTTATGTTTTACAATCTTGGATATTTTTGTCAATTTCTGTTTGCTGAGGAATCGTATAATTTTCTGAAAACAGTTTCTTATTAAAACTCTTTTAAATATTCCCCTTGCAGAACTTGTATTGAATCCTATCTTATAAAGTTTCGGAAGTGTTTATCAAATTCTATCTATCAAAAAATCTTACATTTTTATATCAATATTCATATAAATTCTAGAACATTGGATTTGACACATGTCCTGTGCCACTCCTTTATTCCTAAATTTCGAAATCTTTTTTTGAAATCTGTCTGTAGAGTCATCTCATACTTTTTTATGAACAGATTTGAACAAAAATCTTATAATTTTCCTAAAACAGAATCTCATTGAAGTTCAAGTAAATCTCTAACAGCACCAATCTTGATTTGAATGTATGTTTCAGAATCTTGAACATTAATCAAATTCTATCCCCAGAAAAAACTTACATTTTTATATCAATATTCAGATAAATTCAAGAATGTAGGATTTGACACATGGCCTGTGCCACTACTGTATCCCTAAAATTTTAAAGCTTTTATTCAAATCTGTCCGTCAAGAAATTTTATACTCTTCTATTAACAGATCACCACAAAAACATAATACTTTTTTGAAAACAGAATCTAATTGTAGTTCAATTAAATCATATTGGTACCATTCTTGTTATAAATCCTATGTTGCAGAATCTTGAATATTTTATCAAATTATGTCTGCTGAGGAATCGTAACATTTTCTGGCAACAGTTTCTTATTAAAACTCTTCTAAATCTTTCCCTTGCAGAACATTTATCAAATCCTATCTTATGAAGTTTCAGAAATGCTAATCAAATTTTATCTCTTAAAAAATCTTACATTTGTATATCAATATTCATATAAATTCTAGAACAACGGATTTGACACATGTCCTGTGCCACTTCTATATTCCTCAATTCTGGAATCTTTTATTGAAATCTGTTCGTAGAGGAATCTTATACTTTTCTATCAACAGATTTGCACGAGAATCTTATGTTTTTTTAAGAAAAAAATTTCATTGAAGTTCAATTAAATCTTAACGGCACTAATCTTGTTTTAAATCCTATCTTTCAGGGTACTGACAATTTTTATCAAATTTAGTCTGCTGATGAATAGCATAATTTTATATAAGCAGTGTTTTATTAAACCTCTATCAAACTCTATCATTGAGGAACTTATATTAAACTCTTTCTCCCAAAATTTCGGTAATTTTGATCAAATTTGACTCGTACAGAATTCGTATACTTTTCTACCATCAGCACCTTGCCATCAGAACCTTGCATATTACTATCAAGTTCTGTCTGCTTCAAAATCGTATAATTTTCTGAAAACAGTTTCTTCTATAAAATCCTATCTACACAGAACTTATATCAAATCCTATCTTCTAGAATTTTAGAATTTTTTGTCAAACTCTATTGTTGCAGAAATCGTATACTTTTATATTAATAGCACCCGATTAAAACTCTATTAGATCTTAAGCGCCCTAATCTTGTATCAAATCTTGTATTCCAGAATCTTTTATATTTCTAATAAATTCTGTGTTTTGAGAAATCGTATACTCTTTTCGTTACAGTTTCTAACTAAAACTTCATTAAATCTTTTCGTCGTAGAACTTTTATCAAACTCTACCTCTGAAATTTCGAAAATTTTTATCAAATTTTATTTATCAGGGAATGTTATACTCTACTATCAACAGCTTCTGATTAAAGTTTTATTAAATCTTATCTTATCCACTCTAGGTTTTTTATGAAATCCTACAAATCAGAAGCTCGAAAATTTCTTTCAAATTGTATCCGATTTATCTTTTACTTTTCTATCTAAATTGTATCATTGCATAAGATTCGATAGGGTTTGAGTAACAATATTTGATACATGTTAGGTGCTAATAAGATTTGATAAAATTACAGTAGGAAACTGTTAATGAAAAAAGTATAAGATTTTACAATGAACAGAGTTTCAGAAACGTTTCCGAGATTTTAGGGTGCAGGATTTGATAGAGTTCCAATGAGAAAATGTTAATAAAATAGTATAAGATATTCTGACTGATAAAATTTGGTAGAACGTGTTGATTATTTTCAAAAAAAGCGCGTTAAAATTATATTACCGTAATTAAATTATATTTTATTAGAATTGTTTAATAAAAACTAATTGCGACAAAAAACATATTAATAATCAAATCCTATCAAACTTTTTTAGGCTCAGAAAAAATTTTGATATTTGCACTGCAAAAAAAAGAACTTTTAATCAAAAGATTTGAAAAAGTTCAAATGCAGAATAATTTAAAATAAAATTGTCGTTTTAGTATAAAAACTTTTGAGAAAAAGATTGCAGGTCTCAATGAAATGGCGGAACAAAAAGGGGATTTCTGGTATCATCTTCAAGCTGCAGAGAGTACGCTATAGCAAAGGAAAAGAATAAAATGAGGCGAATTACGTTCATTCTGTCTTTGATTTTTTCTTCTTTTTCAGGAAGGCTGTTGACCTTTTTCTAAAAGCATACCTCAAGTGACGAACTAATTTTTTTTATTTTAAAGGTAATTTTAATTACGTTTTTAGTTAGGTTAACCTTTTTTAAAATTAAAGTTTTCAAAATTGTTGTTAGAAAGTATTTCGCTCAGCCTTTTAATCCTGTCGGTTTGTTCATCTATTAAATAGGTGATTAGTGAAGTTAAGGGGTTGCTTAAGCATACGATCAATCACATAATTTCTGCTAACTAAAGTGAAAAGAAGCAGAATCAACCAAATACTCAAATTTTCAACGAAAAAAATTATTTATCAACCAGAAAGTTGCAATTACAACAAAGTAATCCAATTTTTTAACCAAAAGGACGACTTTTGTATGCAAAAAGACAAAGTTCGATATAGCAATTACAATTTCAACAAAATAACAATTTTTTATACAAAAAAGTTGAACTAACAAAAAAAATTACATTTTTATTGAAATAGTTGCATTTTTAAATAAAAATTATGGAATTTCAATGTAATCATATTTTTTTCACAAATAAGTCCAACTTTTAACAAAGTAGTTAAATTTTTATTAAAAACAGATTCATTTTCAACAAAAAATATAATAGTAGGCATGTTAACCAAAGAAAGATTTTGATTATAAATGAAGAACGGTCATATTTGTCCAAAAACGTTAATTCTCAAGAAAAAATGTAATAGTTAATATTTCTTCCGAGAAATATGTAAATTTTCAAACAAAAACAGGTAAATTTAATCAATAAAGACAAATTTTCACTAAAATAGATAAATCCTCAACCAAAACAGATTGATTTTCAAACAAAACGTTGCATTCTTAACAAAAAAAAAACAATAAAATTTCTGCTAAAAGAGATAAATATTCAAACCAAAACAGAATTTTCAGGCTAAATTCTTAAATTTAATACTAAGAGCCATACATTTTAAAATAGAAATTTTACGGGTTATTTAGAAGCTGAAAAAATTGATGTCAAATTTTGAAAAATTATTCAAGAAGATAAATTAATTTTAAACCAAAAATATGGATCTTGAACAAATAAAATAATTTTTTTTCGAAGTTGCTCAACTTTTAATATATAATTAAATTTTTAACTATTTAACATAAGCATACCGCCATAAAGTTTTCTAACAAAAAAGGTAAATTTTGAAACTAAAAAACATTGGTTCTTCTGATTAAGAAGATAAATTTGAAAAAAATCAATTGTATTTCCAACCATATAGTTAAATTTTTAACCTGAATAAAATTAGCTTTTAAGCAGTTGATCGAGTTTTTGATTAAAAAAGATTAAAATAAATTAGGCTAATGTTTTAAGTCAATACAAAACTAATTTTTAACGGGAATATTTAACTTTTAACAAATTATTTGTATTTTCATTAAAAAACAGATTAATTCTCAAGGAAAAATACAACAGTCAATATGTCGACCAAAAAAGGTATCAGTTTTTTATAAAAAAAAAAGTCAAATTTATTGCATAATTATAAATTCTCAAAAAAAAAATGTAATAGATGATATTTCAACCCGAAACTGTTTTACTTTTATTTTTAAAATAGTTGAATTTGACCTAAAAAGACGAATTTTCGCCAAAAAGTTGAATTTTCAATTAGAAAAGATAGAGAGAAGAATAATGTCTTAGGCAAATTAAAATATAATTTTTAAATAAAAAAGATGATATTTTAACAAAGCAGTGGAATTTTTAGGCCGAATACTTGAATTTTAAGCTAAAAACAATCAGTGCTTAACCGGATATAAAATAGTTAAATTTGAAGTTATGAATATTGATTTTCGACACAAAAAAGAAACAAATTTCCAACAAAATAGTTGAATTTCTAACCAAAAAGATGGATTTTTATGTGATAAAATAAATATTTAACAAATTATTTTTACTTGCGACAAAGTATTTCAATTTTTAATCAGGAATATTCATTTTCTACCAAAAAAGACAACTGACAACAATATACATTATTTCACAAACCAATTGTTGAATTTTCAACTAAAAGCAATCAAATTTTAATTTAAAATAGAATAGTTAGATTTTCAGTTGGATTGATTTCAAACAAAAAATATGATAGTTAATTTTGCAGGTAATAAGATTAATCTTTAACGAAAAAAATAACAATTTTTAACAAAATAGTTTTTTTTTTCAAAAAAGAGATAAATGTTCAACTAATAAGATCAAGTTTTCATAAATACAATTATTGAATTTGTATTTCAAACTATTAATTTTACTAAAGAATATAATTTTTAATAAAAAACCGGCAAATTTTTAAAATAAAAATAAAAAATTATTTTTAGACAAACAGTTGAAATTTTAACTAAAAAGGATTAATTATTTAACCAACAATAAAAAAGTTAAATTTGCAGTTTATTAAATTAATCTTTAAAGAAAAAAAAACAATTTTTAACAAACTAATTCAATTTTTGACCAAAGGTTGAATGTTCCACTAAAAATAATTTATGCATTTTTCATAATCAAAAAACGGTGAATTTAATTATATACACAATTATTACGAACAAATGCATATTTTCATATATTTGCATAAATAGGACTAATTTTTTTGCTGAATAAACTATAAAAGTCTTTCCAAGGACACCTTACTATCATATTTTTCATAGTGACAAAAAGTTTCATATGTTCAAACAATTTTTATAAAAAATGTACATTCTCACCACTTGATTATAAATAGGCTTTATTTTTATTTTTTGCTGAATCAACTCGACATATTTTTCTAAAGACACCTTACTGATATACTTAAAAAAAAAAAATTGCGAATTCTATTAAAAATTTTCCCAAAGAAGTGAGAATTTTTATGATTGTTTCATATAAAAACTTAATTTTTTTTTGGAATCAACTGAAAATGCCTTCTTAAAGACCCCTTGCTGACATATTTTTCATAGTGCTCTAAACTAATCATGCATTATACGTAAATTAAGCGTATTCATGAATGAATACTTAGAAAGCTATGGATTCAAAAGGGCTAATCATAGCGAGCTACAAAGAAAGGACTTTGGTTTAGTAGTTTTTTATAACATTATAGACCATTTTTTTCTCATGATCTAAAAAGTTAGACAAAAAGCAGTTTAAGCTTTATTTTTTAATAAAAAATGTTTAATTAGTTAAAGTGAAATATTCGCAGTCACTAGTTATATCAGGGCGTCGATTAAGTGATTTCTCATAACTCACTTTCCATTTCCCACTTTCTGCTTCCCACTTTCACTTCCCCCTTTTTGCTTTTTATTCTACCTGCAACAAAATTTATCCCTACATTTGCTTCGTGCCATAATGTCTAAAGTAAAATATGAAAATCTGTTGAGAACTCTACTATCAGTCGATTTTTGTCAAAAAAGGTGTTTTTTCCCACAGGACCTCGAAGAAAAACAATCAAAAACGGATAAAAAGAGAAAGTTCGAGAAAGATAGTAAAAGTGAAAGGGGGTGAAAAAGAAAGTCCAGGGAGTCTCCCCTAAGCGTTTAACGAGAAGCTCGTACATAACAAGGGAAGTCGTTATAGATGAAAGGCGTCGTACCACTTTGAAATGGTTTCAAAGAATTGCTGCGGCTCACTTTTATCGGGGCTATCTACTGCCCTCGTGGATAANNNGTAGTCAGTCGAGGTTTTTTTTCTACAATGTCAGATTGACAGCAATATGCATGAAAATTAGAATCAGAGGTTTCAGAAAATCTCCCTTTCTACTTGGCAAAGAAAACCTCTCGACTCTTGGAATAAAAACAGTTTTCTTTTGTTGCTGCTTTTGCATGAAAAGCACTTTGTCGCTGTGAAATGGATAACCGCATCTACCACAGACTTGAACGATATTCTCGCCACGAGGCTGATATCTTCTCCCTTGTGTACATTAATTTGTCCGCCTGTTGAATGCTATACAAACATGATTAACGATGAAATCTACTTTCCTACAGGTCAATCATTTAATAACCAAGTGTGTTAGTTATGACATCAAACGCTTCTTGATACATGTTTTGGCTTTTCTTCCGTGTAATTATGTTGACTTTAAATTAATTTTTCATCAGATCCACTTGAAAAAAATTCTTATAAGTATTTTCTTATAATAAACGTCCATTGATCTTTAAAACAAAAAGAAGATAATTACAAGCTTTATTAAAACCTTTTTTGCTTTTCTGCTACGTTGATGATATTGTAGTTTGAGTCTGAATTCAAATGAAGAGATAATAGTAGATTGAGAAAAAAAAATTTTTAAATGTTTAGTGAAATGCCGTTCGATTTTCGGTATTCTGCCCCCCTTCTCCATTTAATTGATTTGTTTTCCGTCAATAGAAATTCCGGATTTTTAAGGTTTTATAGCCCTAAGCAAAAACTCTTATACAGGGTGTTTTTTTTATTTTAAGACATCAAAATATCTCAAAAAATACTTATTCAACGCAAAAAATGTCCATAATTCAACATTTTTATTTTCGAGGGGAAAAAGCGACTTCGCACAAATTTACACCACACCCTACCATCTAGGTTCGGGATCAGGGGACTTTAGAATTTAAAATGGGAGAAAAATTTTTGAATTTCAAAACAATTTTTCGGATAAAACGTACATACTTAATAATGGAGAATTTGCATCTGCGTTAAAAAATATAAGTTTCTCTAACAAAGTTTTAATTTACCCCCTCTCGCCCCCAGAGAGTGAGTTGTAGGATAAATTTTTGCGAAGTAGCTTTTCCTCCTCGAAAATTAAAATTTTCTATTACGTACATTTTTTTTTGCTGGATGAGTATTTCTTGATATATTTTAATGTCTTAAGATAAGAAAAACAACATGTAGTTTCGGACGAAAAGTAATGGAAAATTATGAAGGGGGAAGTAGGGGAGGCCAGGAGAAGTGATGAGGAACCAGGAGTGGAAGGTGGTAGAAATAAGGGAAGGGGACGGAGAAAAAATGAAGCAAAATAAGGGAAAATGAGGAAAGGGGTAATAGAAAAATGATAAAAATTAAGGAGAAAAACGTAAGGTATGTAGGGAAATGATTAAGGGAATACTGCAAAGTGATAAAAATAAGGGAAGTGTAAGTAACGCAAAATGACGAAAGGGAACTTTGGGACACAAGCATAGAGGAAGTAGAAAAAGAGAAAGAAAATAAAGAAAGGGTAAGCAAAAAAAGTGATAGGAAATAAAAAGGTTGAGCAGTAGCAGAATTAAGGTAAGGTATGGGAAATCAGGGTAGACAAAGTACAATAAGTGTCAGAAAATAAGGAAAATTAGGGTAAAAGTAGAGATAAATAAAAGAAAGGACTAATAAAAAATAAAGGGAAAGAAGGAAAGGGTATAAAGAAAAAATATTTGCAGAGAAATTAGGGAAAGTAAGGAAAAATGAAGAAATGAAGAAGGGAAAATTAGCGAAATGAGGTGGAGAATTAGTTAAAGTAAGGGGAAATTAGGAAAGCAAAAAAAGGTATAATACCGATACGCAAAGCTGGAGAAGCGAGGGGAAATAAGAGAAAAGCCACTTCAGAATGTAAGGGAGAATAATTGATAAGTAAGAAAACAGATGTAAGGGAAATAAGGAAGTAGAATTAGGTAAAGGAAGCGAAAAAAATTAAAGGTGAAGTAGAGGAAATGAAGGAGAAAAAATAGAAAAGTGAGAAAAAATAAGGTGAAACGATAAAAAAGGAAAGAGGGTATAAGCTGTAAAGGAAGTAAGAGAAAATTAGAAGAAAATAAGAAGTGAAAGTTAGAAAAATTTATGGAAAGACAAGTTGGGAAAATAGGAAAAGTGTAATTAGTACAAGTGACGAATAATAGACGAAAAGAATCAGCTACGGTAAGGTGAAATTAGAAGATATGAGTAGGGATAGCGAGGAATAATAAGTGGAGTGTGAGAAACAAGAAATAAGGAAAGGGAACCTAAAGGAAGTAATGATAGGGTAAGTAAAAGAAGTGAAAGGAAATAAAGGAACGATAAGTAAGGGAAGTGAGGAAAAATTGGAAAAATAAGGTAGGAAATCAAGCAAATTAAAAAAAAGTAAGGGGACGGGAATGAATGAAATAAGAAAAGAGAAGGTTTAAGAAGCAAGGAAAAAATAAGAGAGGGTAATTTAAGAATGTGAGGAGAAATGAGGAGAGAGAAAGTAGGAAAAATAAGGGATGATAAAGAAAACGAAAGTAGGAGAAATAAGGGACTAGAATTAGAGGAAAAGTACCGAAAGTTGAAAAAAAGCTTACGTAGAGGGGATTATAGAGGCAAAGTGGAGAAGGACGAGAAAATAAGGGGTAGTGAAGTAAGGGCAAATGACAGAAGGGAAGTTAGGGTATAAGCATTAGAGAACGTAATAAAAAATCAGGGAAGTATAAGTAGTCAAAGTAAGGGAAAATAAGAAAAGGGGAAGTGGAGAAGAAAAAGGGAGGAGAAATAGGAAAAGTGAGAGAAAATAAAAAAAAATTAGTTAAAGCAGGGTAAATTTAGGAGGGGACTAAGTGGTGATAATCACGGAAAATAACTGGAGTAGAAGTAAGCGAAAATGAGGAAAGGAAACTTGAGGAAGTTAGGGTAGTACAAGTAGGAGAAGTGAGAGGGAATAAAGAAAGAGTAAGCAAGGAAAGTGAAGAAGAATGAGGGTGATGGTAAAAAGGAGAATTAGTAAAAAATAGGGAAATTGAAAGTAAAAAAAGTGAAGAAAGTCGATGGAAAGTTAGTCAAAATTAGAGGAGAAGTAGAGAACATAAGGAAAGGAAATTAGGTAAAATAAAGGAAAATAAGGGAAGTTTATGTAGGGAAAATATTTGGAGAAAAATTTGAGCATGTGATAAAAAAAAAGGAAGAGTTAGTAGGAGAAACTGCAGAAATAAGGTAAAGAGTTAATGAAAGTAAAGGGAAATGAGGGAATGAAAATAGGAGAAACAAGGGGAAAGGAAAGTTGAAATAGTAGTGTAAAATGAAGGAATAGTAAGTAAATAAACTTAGGGGGAATAGAGAAAAAACGTAGGGAAAATAAGGAATAATGTAGAAGACGTCAGTAGGGAAAATAAGGAAGCAGAATGAGGAAGAGGAAGCGGAAATAAGACAAGAGATAGAGGAGGAAGTGCGAGAAGCAGAATAAAAAAGTGTGGGGAAATAAGATGGAGTGGAAAAGGGTATTACGTGTATGGACAGTAGAGGAACGAAAAATTAAGGCAGGACGAGTAGTAAAAGTAAGGAAAAATAAGAGAAAGGGTAGTAGAAATATAAGAAAAGGGGAATTAGAAGAAGAAGTGTAAATAGTAGAGAGCAAATAGCTTAAGAAAGTTGAAATTTTGGGAGATTAAGTAGGGGTAATAAGTGGAAATGAGAAGAGTAGCAGTTAGGTCAAATGATTAAAGGGAACCTGCGGAAGTGAGGATCGGCGAAGTAAAAGAACTAATAGCAAATAAGGAAAGTTTGAGTACGGCAAGTGAGAAGAAATAGCGCGGAAAAGAAGTAGAAAAATCAACGAAAAATGGGGAAAAATAAGGGTAGGGAAAGTGCAGGAAGTTAGGAAAAATTGGAAAAAATTTGGAGAGAAATAGGGAACATAATGCAGGTAATCGGGAAAAGTGACGGGAAATAAAGAAAGAGTAAGAACGGAAAACATTTGAAAAAATTAAGTTAAAGTTAGCGAAGATAAAGGAGGGATGTATGGAATTCAGAAATATAAGTGAAATGAAAAAACGAAAATAGAGAGAATAAGGAAAGGTCAGTTTAAGATTTGAGAGAAAATTAAGGCAGGGTAAGTATAGAAAATTAAGAAGAAAGAGAAAAAAGAACACAGGAAAAATAAGAAATATTAAGAAAAAAGGAAATAGGCGAAACAAGGTGGTAGAATTAGGGTACAGGATGGAAAACTAGAAAAAGCAAGGTTCAGTTAATGGAAGAGAAAAAATACAGAAGTAAGGAAAAACAAGGAAAGATGTAGTAAGGAAAAATGAAAAGAGGGAATCAAGGGTATAGACAGTAGAGGAAATAGAAAAAAATTAAAAGAGAGTAATTAGTGAAAGTAAGGAAAAATGACGGTAAGCAAGGAGAAAAAATTAGGGAAGGGAAATTAGGGTAGCGAGGGGAAATGGTGGAGGGGAACTAGCTGGAATAAGGTGAAATTAGAGGAGATCAAGTGAGGATAGTGAGGGAAAGTAAAAGATGGGGAAGAAGAAGATGTGAGTGGAATTGAAATTATGTGACAAGGTTACAGTAAGTAAGGGGAAATGATGTGAAATCAGGAGGCAGTAGGGAAAGTGAGGAATTTAGAAATCTTAAAATTATTAACAAGGATCTATATTTTTGTTCTAGAGTTCTTTAATTATGTTTAAAAGTTTCTTCCAGAAGTTTGATTTCTATCCAGTAAGATTCATATTTTAAGACAGAACTTTAAAACGTGCTTTTAAACGTGCCTTTATTTTCAAACAAGCACTCAACTTTAAATCAAAATTATGAATAAATATGATGTACTTGATTATTATTTATTCAAATTAGTTAAGTATATTAATTATAACATTCTTTTGAGGTTTCTAAAAGTCTTTCGACGCCTTTTTAAAGAATAAAACGATTTTAGATTTACCGAAATCCGCTTGTATTGAGAAAAAACGTCCTGTTTGAAAAAAGCCATAGTTATCCTTAGGAGTAAGTGATTTATAACATAAATTTTTTTTAACATAAATGATGGAAAAGTAACCACACACCATAAATAACAAGTAAAAGTTAAGTATCCTGATTATTTAGAAAAACACCAGAATTTTAAACAAATTAAAAACCTTGATTTATTTTTTTTATTTTTAATGAAACTAAATTTGTTGAAGCAGAGCTTTATTCACTCGAAGCTAAAATTCAAAAGAAATAAAATCTGACAGGAAAACAAGTAGACGAAGCTGTGTTTCTGCTGATGATGAAGGTAATAATTTATTCACTTTATTTTGTAAATTTTATGTTTTAAAACATTATCTTTGACAAACATTTTACAGTTTTATAACTTTGATTATCTTACACAAACATATTTTCAACATTTTTGAAATTATTAAACCTAATGATAATGAGATGCAGTTTCTGTCTGTCCACATTGAAGCTCCAACGTTTGATTTGATTTAGCACATGTATGTATATTTTAATTTTTTATTATTATGCGTGATGTTTAAAAAAAAGATCTTATTAAATTAGGTATAATTACATGAATATTTTGGAAGTTTTGATAGGTTTATCTCATTAATGCATTATTAATAACAGTAATCAATCTTGGATGTCTTCCGATATTATCAAAAAAATACAAATTAAAAAAAAATACTTTTTAACCTTCCAAATATATGATCAGAAACAAGTTTTCAATGTCAGCAGCCTTATAAAAATAAAATTCGAGTAACTACGTGTTAAGGACCTAAAACATATTAATAGGTTATGGAAAATTAAAAAAGCTTTAGGAAATCTGAAAATGTCATAGAATTTTTTTTCAAAGTGAGTGGTATCTTTTAGAGGTCTTTTAAAAGTAAATGGACACAAATGTATCAGGTATTTATGAGACAAGCTCTTTTCGCTTACAAGTTTTCAGTTATTAATCGATAAAAAACAAAATTTTTTATTTTAAAAATTTTGCCATTATCGAAACTAATGCAACTTCAAATGAGTCATTATAAACTGGTTATATGTATGAGGCCTAGAAATTTCTTTTGCATCCACTGAAATTGTTACATTTTGAAAATGTGAATTTGGAAATATTGAACGCTAATGTGTTAAGCCCATGAATAACAAATTTTATAATTAAAATTTTTTTAAATTAATAATTACTGTGGAATGCTATAAGTTAATAATTATTTTTTTATTATAAAGTGCATTACTACTTAGTATTTTAAATTGGTTACGTTCATTACCTTCCACTTTTAATTTAAAATCATACAGTTTTTAAGTTTTCCAATTTGCAAATCGTCAAATTTCTTAATCTTTAAATTATAATTTATTTAAATTAAAGTCTTACAATTTCATGTTGTTCGTGAATTAAATGGTTAATTATATTTATATATTTGATATATTTCAATTATTGATGCACAATTAAAAATTTTAAATGTCTTGTGGTAAATTAAAGTAGTAGTAGTAGAGTTAAAAGGAAAACAAGGTGTGAAATTATTGAGAGTAAATATTATTTGTGTTTTTAACTGTAATATAAATATATAAATCATTTCAGTGAAATCTGGGAATGCATAATAAAGAAACTAGAGTACACATAATTTAAGCATGATTTTATTTGAAACTTTGAATAATTGCTCTAAATAACTAGTACAATCTTTTTCAATTTTTAAATCCGTTTTACTTTTACAGGTAAAATAAATATTGAATGCACACTTTATTTACTTTTCTGTTACACGCGGTCGGAATGTCTTAAACTTGGAAAGTGTAACTTCCCCTTTTAAACCGGGCAGTCGCTTACTGGAGAGCAATAAAATCAGATTTGTTGAAGGAGATCTTTGCTTACTTGAATTCGAACTTTGCGGCAAATACAATACAAAAGAATCGAAAATAGTCGACCCGCTACTTCAGGAGCAGCGGATAAGTATTTTGCCATTCGGCTTGATTTAATTTTTTTTATTTTTCCATATCCTTTTATTTTTTTATTATTATTTCTTATTCTAGCTTATGGCTGAAGAACTTTTGAGAACCTAACCGTTTATAAAAATATTTTTTTTAATTTTTAATAAATTAAATTATTTATAAAAGGTTAGAAAATAAAAGTCAAGATAACTTGACATTTGATATTTTTGTAAAGAAAATAATTATACTAACGCATTTAGAAAACATCACACAATTCATCCCAAACTAAAACTGTGTTCGGTCCCAGCTCGCTAGATGGCGCTCGGGCAAAACGGCAGACTAGGGAAACTTACTTTTTGAACACCCCTCGTACATATCATGAGAAAGTGACATTTCGTAAATATGTAAAATCGAAATCGTATCATGAGATATTAATTTTCTATATTTACGAAATGTCACTTACTTTTTATTTACATGTAATTTTTTACCACATGTTACGATTTCACGAAACAATGTTTTTCAATCACCGATTAATAACAGAAACAAATGTACAGTTATTACGACCTTTGACTCACGAAATTGATTTATTTACTTTGTGGATAATATGAGATTTTTTCTTATTGGGACAATATGGTTCTGAACTATTATGTGTCTAAAGAAGACAGAACCATATTGTCCCAATAAGAAA
>JAUELO010000179.1:25192844-25211158 GCA_032357855.1 Amphibolips quercusostensackenii | reverse complement strand
CTCGAGGCTCAACAGCAATTAAACTAAAATTATACAAAAGTGCATCGCCAGCATGCGCGAGTTGCGCCAGACAGAAACTGGAGAGAACTCGTTGCAACTGTGACTTGCTAGTCAGTGACGTGGTATGAGGTCTCTCATATTTAATGACCCAGCTGGACTGCCTCGGGCAAAGGACGTAGCGCTCTGAATTTTAACATCTTCCAAGTCCCTCTGAGAGTTGAAGCTTGAAGCTTGGAGCAGCTTCTCGTTGCTCCTCTCGCTCAATGTCGAGATGTGCGTCGCCGAACAGATTCACAGCGATAGCAATACTTTCGCTTTACTTGACAACCTCGAATATGGCACCCAGCGCACAAACTTTCGGACACGTACCTCCACCATTTTCTAGAACGGCATCATATTTCAACACCACGTGTGAAATATATCCCTGATGAAAAAAAAAACACGTTCACACGTACAAAATATTTTTGAAACAAAATGTACTTTGCGACACACAAACCTTTATTAATTAAGATGGATTTTCTGGACTTGACACTTTCAAGAAATACGGACAGGTATAATTTAATGTCGACAAATTTTTATTTGTTGGATTACACAATTCCATATGATGAAATTGGTGGAACAAAATTCTTAAAAACCTCGCATTCATTATTATTGCGTGCCTTATTGGTTGCATATTGAGTGAGTATGACTATAGGTAGGTTTTTCAGTTTGCTATAAATTGTCTTGATTTTTGTAAATTGCATTTCCTAAATTTAAAATTTTTATTCTAAAAATTCATTTTAAAAACACACAGTTTGAATGGTAAATAATTGCTAAATTATAAATGCAACAATTCTGTTTTAAATTTTTCATTTTAATGTTTTTAAAATGACATCTTAAATAAGTTTATGTGTATTTATAAATTAGTAAAGATCAAGAATTTTCTGCACTATCAACTTAGTGAATTAAAATTTAAAAAACGTACATTTATTTCAGGATGACATTTATTTATGTGTCTTTCTAAACATTATTAATAAAAAAAAATTTACCATAAATGTTTTTTGCACATTAGGAAACAATTATATCCTTGAAATTGTTGTTTCAATAATAAGATTTCTAGAAAAACTCTAAATTATTTAGGGTTTATTCAAAAAGATTAATTTCAACCTCTAAATATTTAAAAATATGACGAAAAAGAATCTAGAAGATTTTGAAACATTATTTTTAATTAAGAATTATTTTTTATTTCACTAAATTTATTTCAGGAAAATATCTAACAAGATTTCAAGACATTGTAAAAGATAACTAAACTTGTCAAAAAATAATTTAAAAGAAAATAAACTAATTTTTTTAACTTTGCAGAATTCTTAAAAAAATTTAGGTGAAATTTAAATTATCTGAAGAGATATTCAGGAGTTTTTAAAGAATGAAAAATAATTGAAAACTCAAAGATATACAAAAAATTGTTTACCGAAATGTAGATTTTTCAAGAATTAAAAAAAATTGAATTTTATATAAAGAATTTTTAAAGTTTTAATATAACAGAATTTTTTTCTTAAGAATCCAGGAAAAATTTTAAATCATTCTTTGCTTTGCAAAATTAATTTTTAGAGAATACATGCAAATATTTAAAAACATTACAAAAGATTTTTATATTGTCAAAGTCAAATCCAAAATATTTTAGGACAATACTTCTAGAAAAAATGCTAGTCACTAAAAAATATATTCAGAAATTCCACAAGGTTTGAAGAGAATAAAAATATTTTTAAACTTTTAATGATATTAGTATTTTAAAGCAATAAGAACTATTATCTAAACAAGATTCAGAATTTCCTCAAAATTTTGGATTATGTTAGTGTTTTTTGTCAGGAATTGGTATTCTTAGCAAAAAATTATTAGCTGTAAATCCAATAACTTATTTTGGCAAATATAGTGAAGCTTACAAAATTTAGCAAATTTGGATTGTGTTAGTTTTTTGCAGCACATTAAAATTTCTATTGAAAAATTATTTTATTTTAAAGAAGGCTTATAATTTTTTAACAATTTCAGGTACCGTTGTTGTTTTACATAGGAAACAGATGTTTTCAAATAAAAATCATTTCTCACCGAAAATCGTTTTTTCTGTATGAAGTCATTAGATTTGAAATAAGATAAAAAAAATTTTATAGCTGTAGTCCAAAACATTTTCGCCAGAAAATAAAAAAAGATTTAAAATTAAATTCAGATTTTCTAAAGAATCGTAGGTTTCGTTAACCTTTAACCGAAAACCGGTTATTTTAGACAAAAGAAAAAATTAGATTGAAAGTTACCTCAGTCCTTATCGTATAAAACTGCTATTGTTATCAAATAAAAACATTAGATTTTAAAGAATATTGATAATAATTAAACAATAATAGATAAGGGGTGCGTTTTTTACTTAAATCGGTTATTTTAAATAAAAATCTTGTGAATTCAGAAATTAAACTCACCCATTTGAAGGGCTTTTGGTTATTTTTTTTTGCCTAAAAATTGTCCTTGCTATTTTTTTGTATGACTTTAAATTACAGATACTATGAAAAACAAAAATAACGTATATAATGCTAATAATAATTTTATATTTCATTTCGAAAATTGCATTTATTTTCTAGCCTAAATATAGAAATGAGTTTACAATAATAGTGAAAAATTGAAACCATTTGTATTACATTTGTTTGATTTTTCAAATAGATCACAATTTGAGCATTAGCATTAAAAAAAATTTTTTTCCTCAGAAAAGATTAAATGAATCATAAGGAATGCATATTCATAATGGTCAAGAAACAATTTCGATAACTTTTCATTTGAAAAACGTTTAAATTTTATAAAAAATGTTAATATACCGAAAAGTTACAAGTGTTTACATTATTTTGATATTATTAATACTTTATATAATGCCGTTTATTTATATTTAATAAAAAAGTACCAATCATCTTTAGAAATTTTCCAACTAAAAAACCAATTTATACATTCATTTAAAAAAATACTCTTTAATTATTTAAACGTTCTTAAGGGTTTACATTATTATATTAACATATAATAATTATTAGTGTATAATTATTATATAAGTATAATATATTTTGCTGGAAATAAGATAATCTCATAAAAGAAGAAAGACCAAATGGATACTACAGAAAATTTAAAATCAACTGCTGCGAATCAAATTGAAAAATTCTCTAGAGTGTGCTCTATACTGTTTCGAATAGTTTTTACCATGTCTACCTTTTCACAGATTCCCGACATTAGAATATGTAACTTTTTTCTTTTAAAGATACTTTCTCCCTTAGCATAAAATTTGCGTTAAATTTACACGTTTAACTTTTTCTTTTCTTGGATTCTCTCATTCCAGAATAAAATACCAATTTCTACATCTCTTTCAATTTAACATTATCGAGAAAAGTCTCGTGTATCGAACAGCGCGGAAAAATTCCATCAGAATTTAACAATTGTAATTTAAGTCCCTTCGGATTGAGATGTTTTTAAATTAAAATTCAGACAAGGTGTGTTGAAATTTATAATTTTCAAAAAATTTTAATTTGAAAAACTATTTAAACAGTTGATGACACGTTGAAAGATCTTGAGTGTTTAGAAAAGCTTACATGAGCAATAAGATGTAAAAAACATGTGACATTTTTAAAAAGAGCAGAAAAATTGGTAAAAAAAGCAGAAAATTGGTAAAACCAAACAGAGAACATACCTGTGGATTAGAAGGCAATTATAGAAATGTTGGTATACAATATGGAGGAGTGCTTACATATCATACCCAATCCATAGACAAAACCAAGAAATTTTACAAATATTGAAGAAGCAGTGCTGATATATAAAAAAACAATCGTAAGCCTATGTAAGACTAGGTGAACACAAGTAAAGATATCATCAAAATATCAAAGAAAAAAGTTTACATAATAAGGAATTTGTTTAAGACTTTTTTTTCAATTCGCTCAAGAGCCAATTTGTCAAGAGAAGGTGAAATGCGAGATCCCATGGGGATACATCACGATTGTTCATAAAATTTATTGGTGAATCAACAATAAGAATTCTTTTAAAAGTATTTAATAAGTTACACAATTTTAGTTTTTGGAATATAATTATGTTGAGAGATCTCATTCCAGTTCATTTATATGCAATTAGTTATAAAAGCATGAGGAATGCCTTTATACACTGACTCAATGTCTGAGAAATTAATTTTGTAATTGTTTGAAAATATGACGTAATTAATTTCATTTTCAGAATGCCCGCTGTCTCCAATAGAAAATTATTTTCTTTCTCAAATATTTTCAATAGGTTTAGCTAAAAATTTTGAGAGATTGTAGTGTGAAGCATCATAGAAATCAATAACTGGTCTTATTGGTATATCTGTTTTATGAAACAATAAACTATAAAGGATAGACAATTATGTCCTTTTCATTGCTTGTTTTGTAAATTAAACACACCGATAGTAATAAAATATCAAAAAAACTTTTATTATTTACTTTAGTGTAGTAAACAGGAATATTGCCAACATATTTCTATTGAACGACACTGTGCAATAAAAATTCTTTCATTAAAATATTGGGAATTTAAAATAGATACGACTAGATGCGTAAATATTTTATTATTCATGTAAACTGTATTTCAATAATAATTTAGAACAAAATTAATAAATTTATATTCAATAAATAATACATTGTTGACACCCAAAACAAGGCTTGTTGACACTCTTAAGATTAGTGATGTTACTTTGAATGTCCTGTTAAAGTTAGAAGAAAAGGTATTTCTTATTTCGCAGTACTCTTAAAGATTCATTTATTATGTTTAGCAATATCATTAAATAATTATTATTTTTAAATTCAAGTAGATGTAATATGCTTGAAATATTCTTATTGCACCTTCAAAACCAGTGAGCAACACACAACAGAAGGAAGTTTTCATTTAATTAAACGCACCATTATTATTATTATTATCCACGTCCTTAGCATTTCTGTACGTTTTCTTTGTTTCTAGGAAACCGCTTTCTATAAATGTTAAATATTCAGTATCCTCTTTTTTCTACACAAACACCCACAGTCATATATAATAATGTTCTCAATTGTCTAAGATAACTGAATTACATAATATTTCTTAAAAATATTTTTCGAAATAATATAATTTTTGAAATAAATACGGGTGTTCTCCAATAGAGATATTGTGTCGTTCACTAAATTTAAATAAATTATTCTTAAATAAATATAAGCACAGTATAACAAATAATAATTAAGCAATTGCATACTAACAGAAAACAAAAGAATATGCCCTTTTATATAAATTCACTTTCATTACCAAACAATAAACACATAAAATATTCTTTTTTTCCTAAAAACATTTTTCAAAGGATTCGGTAATACCTTACTTTACCCTAAAACAGAATAAAAAACTTTAATCCCTGAATCAAATTCTTGGTCATCTTCCGTTTTTTGTGATAACGTGTTTATTTATATCTGGTGAGGAAAAATTGGGCAGATAAATGGCAGCTGTGATGTATAGATTTCTTATATATAAGAAAATATATCAATATTTAAAGAGGCATCGACGTGATCGGAATAGAGGAATGTTGCTACATTTTAGAATCCGAGTTAGGTAGACATTGCTTTTTACAGTGGCCTGCAAACATCGGGATTTCTTTTTCCCCATTTCATAGGATCACGGCTTTTCAGCAAAAGAGTCGGACGAACGATCAGTATGACAGGCGAAAATAAAACTCATAACATATTGGATGGCACAAATACGAGCGATCCTTCATACAAATTCTCACGTTTCACGTCGACATATCACCGATCAATAACTCAACGATCCATTCGGTAGATACCGTTTATATATGCGAAAAAATATGCGCAACCTACACAATCTAAGTAGCACTCATCCACGGAGTTTCGCGTTTCTTGTTTGCAAAAATAACCTTGTTCATCGACCCAGAAATAGGATTTTAAAACCCCCTTCACAGTAAATTTTTCATTAGCGTGTTATAATTTATAGCGCAATAAATAATGGATGCAAAAGTGCGCGGACGGTTTATTACAGACCCATTTGTCCGTGATGGATTGCTCGATTGTGTTCTACACGAGTTATAAACTTTACCGAATTCAGCGTAATAAATATTATTTAAAAAATGTGTATAGATGATTTTATTGGAGGATGATAGCACAACTTTATTTTTGAAATTCTCTGCGTTTTTCATGATTTTTTTCTGTATAACTCTTCATTTTCCCTGACCATTGACATTTCAAAGCCAAATTTCTGTTAGATTTATACAATTTTAATGTATTATTGCCAGGGCTGCCATTTCCTGACTCAGTCGGAAAAAGTGAACTATTATAACCAAAAATGTGACCAAGAGTAACTAGTTTCTAACAGAAAAGTGTTTAATTAAAAAAAATTTTAATAAATTGAACAAAATGAGAAAATGTCGTTTATTTTAGTGAAATTGAAGCAAATTTTGAGAAACATTAGAGAAATTAGAAAAGTTCTATAATATCCATGCAAATTTAAAAAAAAAAATTTTTTTAACTAAAAAAATGAATTGAATTGAGTAAACAAACAAGAATTCAAGTATATTAAAAAAATCAAAGAGTATTTTAAAGCATTGAAAGTCATTCAGGATAAAAATAATAATAATTCAGGGAGAATTCAAAATAATTAAAAAAAAATTGCAAAAAATGTTCAAAATTTTTTTTTATTTTTGAAACTTAACAAAATTTCTTAATTTTATGGAAAAATTTATGTAATAATTCACATAATTCAAAAAAATTAATATTATAATTTAAATCCTTGGAAAAACCTCAAGAAATTTCCGATCTCATGAAAATGCATTAGAATCTTATAAAATACATTAAACAACTTGAAACTCTTGAAAACTTCTTCAAATTATTGAAATTGGTTTAAAATTATTCGAAATCATATTTTCAACTTCATGAAAATACCTTGGAATTTGTTCAAATATTCTAAAATATTTCAAATCTTTGAACATATTTCAAAACTCTCTAAAATTTTTAATATTTCTTCAAGTCTTTTTAAATTATTTAAATTATTAAAAAATTATTTGAAACGGTTAAAAAACTCCTAAAATTATTAAAAAACTTTAAAATGTTTAAAAATACCTCAAAATATATATTCGGAAATCTTTACAATTCTATAAAATCCCCTCATTCTGATGAGTAAAATCTTCAAACATTATTAGGTATTACGAAATCTCGTGAAATTACATGAAATCTGATATCACTTGAAATCATAAAAAATATAATGAAATACATTAAAAGCTTTTAAAATTCCTTCTTAATCTTTAGAAATATTAATAGACCCATTAAAATCTTTTAAAATATTCTTAAACCTTAGAGATCCTATAAAATCATTTTATAACTTCGGAAATTCTAAAAAAATTCTATCAAAGTTAATGAAAATTCTTTAAAAATCCAATGAAGTTATCCAGATATTTCGAAATTTTTTTCAAAAGTTTTAATCTTTTGGAAATGCCTTATTAGTTCTGAAAATATATAAATTATTTTTAATTATTTGAAATCCTGCTAAACGAATAAAATCAATTACCAATTTCTTCGAATTCTTTAAAATTTCCACACATTTTTTAAATCTTTTTTAATTTTTAAAAATTGTTTTAGGATCTTGAAAATGTCTAAGAATCTTTTAAAATATCCTCAAATATTTCAATTCCTTTGAAATTCCTCTAAATTATTGAAATCAATTAACATTTTAGAAGAATATTCTGAAAATTCCCGAAAATCTTCAGAATCTTTTTAAATCTCTTTTAATGTTGCAAAACTTTTGAAAATGCTTTAAAATCTTTTTCGATACCCTGAAATATTTCAAATCCTTTAAAATCCCTTCGAATTATGGAAATCAATGAACAATTCCTTGGAATCTTTTATGAATTCTCGAAAATCTTCCAAATCTGTTTACATCCCTACAAATGTTTTAAAGTCCTTGAAAATAATTTGGAACTTTTTCAGATACCCTGAAATATTTTAATTCATTTTAAATCCTTCTGAATTATTAAAATCAATTAACAATTTCTTAGAATCTTTACTAAAAGCCTGAAATATTTGTATTCCTTTGAAATCCCTTCGTATTATCAAAATCTATAAACAGTTAATTGAAATATTTTCAAATACTCTGAAATGGTTTAATTCCTTTGAACACCCTCCTAGTTATTATTGTCAATAAACATTTAAGTGGAATATTCTAAAAATTCTTGAAAATCATCGGAATTTTTTAAAATTTATTTATAAGCTTCAAAGTTCTTGAAAATCTTTTTTAATCTTTTTAAATACCCTAAAATACTTGAAATCCTTCGAAATCTCTCCGAATCATGGAAATCAATCAAAAACTGTTTGGAATTTTTTTTAGTCCCGAAAATTTCCAAAAATTTTTAAAATTCCTTTAAATATTTTAAAGTCCTTTGAAATAAATTAAATTTTCTTAAAATACCTTAAAATATTTCAAATTTTTTCAAATCTCACCGAATTATTGAAATCATTCAACAATTACTTGGAATATTTTTCAATAGCCTAAAATGTTTTAATTTCCTCTGAAATCCCTTCGAATTATTGAAATCAATGAACAATTTCGAGGAATCTTTGATAAATTCCTGATGATCTTTGGAATTCCTTTTAACCCCTTCAAATGTCTTAAAATTCTCGAAAATAACTTTAAACCTTTTTAAATGCCCTAAAATATTTCAAATAATTCAAAACTTCTCCGAATTGCTGAAATCAATAAAAAATTTTAAGGAATCTTTTTTCTGAAAAACTTTGGAATCTTTTTGAATACCTTTAAATGTTTTAAAGTTCTTAAAAATGCCTTGAAAACTTTTAAAGTGCACTAAAATATTTTAATTCTTCAAAAATCGCTCAAAATGATTAAAATCAATGAACAATTTAGTAAAATATTCTAAAAATTCCAAAAAACCGTCGAAATATTTTTTGAATCCCTGAACGTTAATTAAAGTTCTCTTCAGAATTTTTCAGAAACTCTAAAATATTATAAATCCTTTGAATCTCTTCCAATTATTTAAATCAATAAATAATTCCTTGGAATTTTTTTTTATTTCCGTAAATCTTTAGAATTTTTTTAAATCCCTTCAAATATTTTTAAGTCCTTGGAAATGAATGGAAATCTTTCAAAATATCTTAATATATATTATTTCATTTAAAATCCCTCCGAATGATTGGAATCATTAAACAATCAATGAGAATATTTTGAAATACCCCCAAATGTTTTAATACCTTCTGAAATGTCTACAAATTATTAAAATATGAACAATTCGGAGAAATCTTTTTAAAATTTCTGAAAATCTTTGAAATCTTCTGAAATCCCTTCAAATGTTTTTAAATTTTTTTGAAAGTACCTTACAACCTTTTCAAATGCTCTATAACATTACGATTGATTTAAAATTTTGCCGAATCGTTAAAATTAATTAACAATTTCGAGGAATTTTTATTTAATTTCTGAAATTTTCAAAATCTTTTGCAGTTCCATTTAAATGTTCTAAAGTTCTTGAAATGCCTTACAATCTTTTTAAGTACCCTGAAATATTTTGATTCCTTTAAAATCGCTCCAAATTATTAAAGTTAACGAATAATTAAGTAAAATATTCTGCAAATTCGCAAAAATCTTTAAAATCTTTTTCAATCCCTTTTAGTGTTTTACAATTCTCAAAAATGACTTAAAATCTTCACAGATACTTTAATATATTTTAAATGCTTCAAAATCTTTCTAAATTGTGAAATTCAATTAAAAAACAATTAGAATATTTTCAAATACCCTTAAATATCTTAACTCCTTTTAAAAATTCTCCTGATTATTTAGATCAATGAACAATTTCGGAAAATCTTCTTTAAACTTTTGAAATTCTTTGGAATTTTTTAAATGATTTAAAATATTATATATCCTTTGAAATATCTTCGAATTATGGAAATCAATTAAAAATTCTTCGACATTTCCTTTTATTCGTGAAAATCTTCAGAATTTTCTTAAATTCCTTTCAATATTTTAAAGTCCTCGTAAATAAATTAAATCCTCTTAAAATACTTTAAAATATTTCAATTCTTTTCAAATCACACCAAATTATTGAATATTTTCAAATACCCTAAAATATTTTAACTCCTTTGGAAATTCTCCTGATTATTAAGATCAATGAACAATTGCGAAGAATCTTCTTTAAACTTTCGAAATTCTTTGAAATCTTTCAAATAGTCTAAAATATTATATGTCCTTTAAAATCTCTCTGAATTATGGAAATCAATTAAAAAGTCCTTAAAATTTCTTTTTATTCCCGAAAATCTTCAGAATTTTCTTCAATTCCTTCAAAAAATTCGAAGTCCTCGAGAATGAATTAAATCCTCTCAAAATACCCTAAAATATTTTAATTATTTTCAAATCACACTGAATTATTGTAATCATTCAACAAATAATTATAATATTTTTAAATACCGTAAAATATTTTAATTTCTTCTAAAATCCTTTCGAATTATTGAAATCGATAAACAATTTCGAGAATTTTTTTTTTTAATTTCTGAAAATCTTTGGAATTTTTTTAAATCCCTTTAAATGTTTTAAAATAATTGAAAATACCTTGAAAGTTTTTCAAATGCCATAAAATGTTTTGATTAATTTAAAATTTCTCTGAATTGTTGACATCAATCAACAATTTCAAGGAATCTTTTTTAAATTTCCGTAAACCTTTGGAATCTTTTTATATCCCTGTAAATGTTTCAAATTTCATGAAAATGCCTTAAAATCTTTTAGAGTACCCTAATATATTGCACTTTTTTCAAAATCCCTTTGAATTATTAGAATCATTCGAGATTTCAGTGGGAAATTCTGAACATTCTTGATAATTTTGAGAATCTTTTTAAGTCCTTTTAAATGTTTTAAGGTTTTTGAAAATGCCTTGAAATTTTTTTAGATACCCTAATATACTTTTAATCTTATGGAATCTTTTCGAATTATAGAATTCAATAAACAATCAATTAAAATATTTTTTCAAATACCATAAAATTTTTTAATTCCTTCTAAAATCCCTTGACATTATTAGAACTAATAAACAGTTTCGAACAATTTCGAGAAATCTTTTTTGAACTTCAAGAAATCTTCGAAATCTTTTTAAAAAACCTAAAATATTTTTAATCCTTTGAAATTTCTTTTAATTATGAAAATAAGCGAACGATTTCTCGAAATGTTTTTAAAATTCCCGAAAATCTTTCGAAATTCCTCAAAACCCTTCAAATATTTTAAAGTTCTTGAAAATTACTTGAAATCTTTTCAAATTCCCTAAAATATGTTAAGCCTTTTTAAATCTCTACGAATTATTAAAATGAATAAACAATTTCATAAAATATTTTCAACTAGACTAAAATATTTTATCTCCTTCGAAATTTCTCTGAATTATTAAGATCAATGAACAATTACGTGAAATGTTTTTAAAATTCACTACAATTTTCGGAATCTTTTTAAATTCTCTTCAATGTTTCAAAGTCCTTGCAACCGCCTTCGAATCTTTTCAATACTTAATCAATTCATCAGCTTTTTTTAAAATAGCCTGAAATAATTTAATTTCTTCGAAATTCCTTTCGAATTATTAAAATCAATAAAAAAATTTAATAAAATTTCTTGAAAGTTTCCGATAATCTTCGGAATCTTTTTCAATTTATTTTAAAAATATTTTAGAGTTCTCGAATATGGCTTAAAATCTTTTTGAATACCGTAAAATATTCTGAATCCTTTAAAAGATTTTGAAACACCTTAAAACTTTTTCAAGCTCTCGGAAATTCCTTGCGATTATTAGATTACCCTTAAACTTCAAAATTTTCTAAAATTCTCTCAAATTATTGGAATCGATTAAAAATCACTTTCACGGTTTCTCGTGAAAGTCTATGAAATCTAATAATATTTTTTGAAATAACGGAAAATTTATTAAAATGCCTTGACGGTTTTAAAAAACCCTTGAGACCCTCTAAAATATAATTAAATATTTTTAATCTATTGAAAATGACTTAGAATTTTTTTCAATACCCTAAAAATGCGTTGCAACCTTCATAATTACCATAAAATATTTCAAATACTTGAAAATCATAAACTTTCTTAAAATCTTTTAAAATATTCTAAAAGCTCATACGTAGATCCTATAAAACCATTATATATGGTCAAAAATTGCAGTTAATTCTATGAGACTCAATAGCTATTTTTCTAAATCACCTAAAATCACTCAAATCCTTAGGAATTTCTTTAAAAAATTCAACCTCTCACAAATGAGCTAAAATCTTTTCAATTCCCCTTAAACCTTTTGAATCCTATAAAATGCCTTCAAATTATTGAAATCGTTAAATAATTACTTAAAATATTTCAAAGCTTTGAGAGCCCTTTTAAATTTGTTAAAGTTCTTGGAAATGCCTTAGAATAATAAAAAATACACTAAAATATTTTTAATCCTTAAAAATCCTTTAAAATCTATCGAAAATCACCGAAATGTCTTCAAACCCTAAACAATTCCTTAAATTTTTTTAAAATATCCAAAATTCGTTTGACATCTTCTAAAATACTTCAAAATATTTGCAATCCTTTGAAATCACTAAAAATCTCTTTAAATAATTCAAATAGTTAGAAGTTTTAGAAATCTTTTGAAACACCCTAAAATATTTTTAAAAAATTTAAGAAAATTCAGAAATAGCTAGACCTGATTTCAGAGATGATTTACACATGCTAATTTATTAAAATAAAAGTTAGTCATGTGATTTTTCTATTAAAAAGTGTTTTAGGAAAAAAGTTGCTAAAAGTCGTGGAATAGCAGCCCTTAATTTTTGCCATTTTTCAAAAATTTCTTTCTCTTCCTGACCGATGAAATTCCCTAAATTTTCCCTGATTTCCGGGTTTTTTTAGCCCAGCGTTCACCCTTTCATGACTGATTCGATCGGAAATCAGGATTTACTTTTTTGCTAACAACTATATTACTCAGAAAGAATTATTACCACTCCCTTTGATAACTTTAATAATCACTTAAATAATTAATGAAACACTATGTTAGGGTTCATAAATTACAAAGCGACTTTGACAAAAACCTCGAAATGCTGACGACAGATCTTGATAAGAATATACAGGCGAGCTAGTGCTATTCATGATAGGGGACGGCAAACGTGAAATCCCCAAAGAGCAAAAAAAGTAATATATATTACTTATACTAACAACCATTCTCTTGATATACTGACTCTGAAAAACATTTTTTATTTAATAGAACTATTTTTATGGATAATTATACTCCGAAAAAATAAAGTGTTAATAAATTTTATTTTGAACCGAAAATAATAAATTTTTAAACAAAAAGGTAAAATTTTCAACAATGGCTTCATTTTTGAATAGTAATGGCTACAACCTAATAGTTAAACTTTCAAGCAAATGGTCAAATTAAAAAAAAAAAAGACTAAACTTTAACCAAAAGACAGATGATTGAAGTTTTAAGCCAGAAAAATAAATTTTTCAAAATACTTTTAATAAAAAACCGTAGAATTTAACAAAAAAAAAAAACAAGTTTTCAACAAAATAATTACATTTTAAAGCAAAAAGGTGTATCATCAACTAAAAAAAATTATTTTATGTAAAAGCTGATTATTTCAACCCAAAACGCCAAATTTCAAACAAAATTTTTTAATTGTCAACCAAAAAAGATATTCTAACAGAAGAAATCAATTTTTACAAGAGAGTTGAGTCTTCACGCTAGAAGGTTGACTTGACAAACTGGAAAGATGATCCTTTCAACTAAATAGTTGATTTTCTAACAAAAGAGTCGATTTTTCAAAAGAATAAGGCATTTTTTTTTAAATAAAGTAGAATTTTTCATAAAAAAGTTTATGTTTAGCAAAAGAAGATAAATTTTAAACCCAAAAATATAAATGTTTAAAAAAAAGTTGTATTTTTTTACCAGAAGTAATGACTTTTTTAAAATAGCTGGAATTCAAACCTGATAATTTTACTTTTCTGGTTGATACTGCGACTGTCTTTTTTGAAAAATTATTGTTTTGATTTAAAAGCTTAACTTTTTTTCTGTTTTTGATTAAAGTTTAATCTCTTTATTTGAAAATTTGACCATTGATAAAAACATTATATATTTGGATAAACATTCAATTATTTTATTAAACATATAATTATATTGTTGCAAGTACAACTATTTTATTTTAAAAAATTACCTTTTTGTCTGAAATTTAATGGTATTGGACGAAAAATTTATCTTTCTTGATTCAAAATAAACATTTTTGTTGAAGTTTTAACTGGCTATCAAACCATTTGCGTCTTGGCTTACAAATCAAGCTTATTAGTTAACAAATTTTCGGTTGATATTGCAAACTGTTTTGAAAAAATTCGCGTTTTAGCTTAAAAATTGATCTATTTTATTTTTGTTAGATTGTTTTTTTTATAAGAGTTAAATTTTTTGTATTTTTTAATTCTTTTTTTCATAAAACCTTTTTCCGTTTTTCATTTTTTCGTTTAAAAGTTCGGTTAAAAGTTGACTTGTTTGTTTAAAGTTTGCGATTATATTCATTGTTTTGAAATTCATTTTGTTTTTTCAACTACTTAAATAATAAGAGTGTATTTTTGTTAGGGAAGTGTTGAGAATGTTCAACAGATTTTGAACTACTTTGGCAAAAATTAATTTTTTAATTACCTCTTTTAGTTTAAAATTCATCTTTCTCGTTTAATCATTTTTGATGAAACTTCACCTCTGGTATCATATTGAGATATTTTGGTAATAATCGTTTTTTAAAAATAAAGTTTCTTTACTAGAAATATAACTATTCAATTTTTTTGTTAAAAATTAATATTTTTAATTAAAAATTGAATTTTCCTGGATTATGGTTGTATTACTTAGTATAAAACTCATTTTTTCTCGATAAAAATTCATCATTTTAGTTGAATATTTAACTATTTAGTCACAAGTCAACTTTTTTTTAAATTAATCTACTTTGTTAAAAATAAGCTTTTTTGTTTAAAAATTGATTTTCTTCACTAAAAATATAAGTATGCCATTTTTTGTTCAATATTAATATTTCAAATTGAAAATTGATATTTTCTAGTTCAAAGTGAAATACTTTGTACAACATTTATTTTTTTTCAAGAAGATTCCTTATTTTAGTTAAAAATTCGAATATTCAGTCATAAATTGACTTTTTTGTTAAAAATTCATATTTTTCGCTTGAAAATTCAACATTATGCTAGAAAATTAAACTAATATGTTTCGAGTTCTCTTTTTCAATTTGAATTTAACTGCTAAAAAATTATTTTTGTTTTGTTCAAAATTATTTTTTGAACAGAAGATTAAACGATACCATTATTGCTTATCTGTTTCTCTTTTTTATTTGAAAATTCAACTAGTTTGTGAAAATGCATATTTCTTAATAGAAAATAAAGTTTCTTGTTGAAAGTTTTTCTTTTCTGGTTTGAAAGTCTACTGTTTTCTAAAATATGCGACATTTAGCTTGGGTTTGTTACAATTTCAAAAATTCATTTTCTTAGTTAAAATGCAATCGTTTGCTAAGAGAAAAACTGCGTTTTAGCTTGAAAATTCATCTTTTTTTTGTTTTATTTTGTTTCCTTATTTTATTGAGGTTTTTCAGTTTTTGTTTATAAATTCAACCATTTGATTAAAAATGAAACTATTTATTTGAAAATTCGACTACTTTGTGTACAATTTGATTCTATGGTTGAATCTTTAACTATTTTATGAAATTTTTTTTTTTTATAGAAACTTGAACTCTTTTTAGTTGGAAATTAATTTTCTCGCATAAAAAATTTATCCTATTTTTCGAAAAATGACCTTTTTTGTTAAAAGTTCAAGTGTCTTTTAGACAGTTTGCGTTTCGGCTAGAAAATCCAACTCTTTTGTTAAAAAATTTAATTATTTTGTTAAAAATTCGTTTTTTGGATTGAAAATTCCACTTTTTTAGTAAAAATTAAATTTTTGATTGAAAATAAGACTTTTTTGCTTGTCACTAAAAGTATTTTTTTTTTCGTGTTTTGTCTTGAAAATTTATCTACTTTATTTTTTGTTTTTTATTAAAGTTAATTTTTTTGTCTAAAAATACGATCATTTTATTAAAGAATAATCTATTCAGTTAAATTTTAACCGCTTTGCACAAAATTTAATTATATTGTAAGAAAATTCAAATATTTGATTTAAAAATCATCTTTTTCAGAAAATTACTCTTTTTTGATTGAAAATTTATTTACTGAGGTTAAAAATAAAATTTTTTGTTGCAATTTTATCTGTCTTTAATACACTTCGCGTTTTGGCTTGAAATTATACTATTTTGGTGAAAAGTTTAATTATTTTTGTGAAAATCAGTCTTTTATAAACTAAAAATTCCTCTTTATTGGTGAAAAAGAAACTTTTTCGTTGAGAGTTTAACTTTTTTGGTTTAACCTACAGCAGTCTTAAAAAAATTCGCAAATCGACTTGAAAATTCATCTATTTTATTATTCTTCTATTAGAGTTTGATTTTTTGTTAAAAAATTAAATTATCTGATGGAAAGTTTATTTATTTAAATGAAAAAAATTAACTATTTTATTACAAACTAAATCAAATCGTAAAAGTTAAAATACTTTATTCTGAAAATCATCTTTTTTGTCCGTATATTCAACTGTTTCGGATAAATGGTTAGTCTTTTTGTATCAAATGTTCATCTTTTTAGGTTAAAAAGTAATTATTTTACTAAAAGTTTAATAGCCTTAAAAACAATTCCTGTTCTGTTTAAAAATTACACGTTTGTTAAAAAATTTAATTATTTTGTCAAAAAAGTCTTTTTTGACCAAAAATCCTTTTTTTAATGAACTGTTTTGGTAGAAATTCAACTAGGTTGACACCACAACTCTCTCTTGGAAAATGCACGATTTAGTTTAACAATCAATCTATTTTTTTTCTTTATTGAAATTAAATTTTTTGTTCGAAAATTGATTAATCATATTGAAAATACATTTCTTTGATTAAAAATTCACCTTCTTTGTTGAAAATTCAATTATATTGTGAAAATTAATCTTTTTTATTTGAAAATCATCTTTTTTGGCGAAAAATTTAATTGTCTCTAATAGGAAGCTACTCTTTTTGAATTCAAAAATTCATATTTTCTGTTTGAAAATTAACATTTTTTCAGAAGCTCAACTCTCTTCTGAAAAATTGACATTTTGGCTTAATAATTCAAATATTTTATTAAAAATTCAACTAGTTTTTAAAAATTGAATATTTATATTATTAATTCATCACGGTGCGGCCGTCAAAAAATAGATACAAGTTCTTTGTGAACCATCCTAATAATTGCCTTCATTCAGGTATGTAAAGCCATAGTGTGAAATACAAACCTGCTATTTACGTTCATTTAAAACAGTAGTATGTTGATACCGTGTTTAAATGCAATACTTATGCCTGAATTAAACGTTACATAAAACTGAGTATTTAAATGGCTACATTTTAAGCTTGAATTTCGACCTCGCTAAATAGAGGGCTTTTAAAATCCGAGGTGCAAAAATTAAGGGTTGCATACGGGAGCGTTCCACTCGCAACGTACTCTTGAAAATAATTACACCCGGTTTTCAGCACCGCGTCTAAACCTGCGACGGAAGTTGCCAGTTTTACGTTGATTTATGAAGAAGAGCATTTTGCCTGGATCGTAATATGAATTTCATATTGCACATACGAGAGAGTGGGGCAAAGCCGACAATTTTTTTATATCGTTTTTTAATTACAAAAAATGTTGTTTGACATTATTTTATTCGTGAAAATTGCCGACATAAGTAAATTGTTTACTGTTTTCGGAAGATTTATGCAATTACATAAATTGTTTATTGCTGGTTGTAACATCTTGAATAGTCTCCTATTGAGAATTTACGATTTTTTTAAACAAAAATGTATAAAAAACAGATTATCAGACTTTAGTCTATTGTTCTAATTCCTGCGAATTCGTTGCTGTTTTATGCGAGTCTTCCAGTTATTTATTTATGTGTAAAATGTCTGCCAATGAAATTTTTTTTATTTGACATACTCATATGTACCAGAGTTTTATTTGACAGACATAAGTTATTCTAAAAATTAAATTTTGTGTGCTAATTGATTACACAGGTCTGCAAGGGTTTGTTTCTGGAAAGCGGGAAGTCATTTCCGAAGCGATTTCTTGCGTAGAATCTAAATCCGTGCTTAGAATTGTTCCATCACGTCAGGATTTTGAGATGTTTGAGGTTATGTACTCAAAAAATGGTGTTTTTTGCTATTTTTGAGGTTATGTACAGGGCGCACAAAATTTTTTCGGTGTAGTTT